>CP130736.1:32554552-32953451 GCA_030553155.1 Nippostrongylus brasiliensis | reverse complement strand
TTTGCAACAAACCTCCAGGAAGTCTGTAGAGCGATTGTTAGGAATTTACCTTCTAAATGGCGAGACGTTATTGGTGATAATGATTCATGAGATATCCATGACATGCAGCTGTAGATAAAGGAGCGAAAGAATTTCAAAAAACTTCGCAGGAGTGGCTGAAACTTGCTCCAACCTAACAGAAAAGCTGCTCCGAGAAAATAGCTTTCAACGAAGGGTTGTAGATTTGGTGAAGTGTGTGAGAAAAGTTCGTTCTTATTGCAATCTAGGTTTTCAGGTTTTACTTCTATTATTCTCCCAGGACCATAGGTACGTTCGGATTCATGAAAATTTCGAGAAACCTGAAACAACCCCTGATGAGAGATATCTCTGTAAGTTCATATCTACCATTTTCTAGAGGTATCCAAGGTTGAAACGCCAATAAGGTACCAGCAGTGACATAGTCAGGGCCTAAGCGATTGGCTGGCCGAAAGTTGCAAATTCCAGCGGCACAACGCCCTGAATCTAAGCTTTGTCGCTGTTTTATGCAGTTGCGATCGACGTGTAATTGAATTAAATTACACCTATGGAACAGCCGAAAAACCGGCCAGCTTCGAGCGATTTGCTCAGAACGAAAAACACTGTAAAAGCTCCACAGCCCCCGGCTATAGTGTAGCAACGAGGGCGGAAGCAGCGCCTTCGTCATTGTGCAGAGTCAAAAGTGGAATTTTATTTCCGGTACTTACCACAGCAATACAAAAAGAACGCTATACAAAAGATTTCTGGAAGCTATAGGGTGAAGCAGTCGTTTTTAATGTGGAATAGTTTTGCTTTCTTTAAAGTTAACACGTTCACATTGTCTAGAGAAAAGTGCTAGACACGATAAACAGTTGAACAGCTAGGGCGGCACGTCGAGTTCGGAGTCCATCAACGACTTGCTGTACTCGCGCAAAGAGTCTTCGAGCGCTTTGGGCGGTTGGCCCTCCGGTTCCGGTTCCATCGCAGCCACTCGTTTTTCCAAATTCTTATTCTTCTTCTTTATTTCCGAGATCTTCATGCAGTTTTTGATTGTCATCACCATCAGAATGACAATCACACCAACTATCACCAGTGCAGCCAATGCGACGGCGATGATTAGCACAGTGCTTGGCCTTAAAAAGCTCTTTTCGTTGACTGACGTAAAAATAAACCAGCCATTCAGCGGACCTGCAATCCGCCAAATAGGCTAATGAATATTAGGAAACATATATAAAACATTTATAATAACAAATCAAACGAGGAACAGAAAGCATGCAGCAAAAGACGGCGGAGAACCGATGAAATACGTCACTGGGAGCACGGTAACGGGCAATCGTGGCGGGACCGCAGAGTTGACGAACAGACATTGTGATTTCGCTTATTGATTGGTAGGATAATAAGCACAGAAAAGGAATAGATCGATAACGGCACTCAAAAGAGGCTGCAGTTTTACAGCAACATTTTAGATGAGTTTGGAGCGTTCGTTCCTACTTTTTTGCAATCGTGGATGATCTTTCAGATAATTGGAGCAGATTTTACAAAATGACACCCTAATAATGGTCCACTTCTCCTTAATTGCTCAGCCGTTTGATGCTCGCAAGAAGGTGAAGACAAAGAACACCCGTCTCTGCATCGATGTCGCCTTCTCCACATTTCTTCCTGTTCTTCCTGCATTAACGTGAATTCTGGGGGACACGAAAGCTTTTTCTGCTCTTACGAAAGCTAGATGAACATGCGATTTGGGTATTTGAATTGAGCAGCAACCACGACCGACGAAGATCAGGCGCATGGGCCAAGTATTCGAAGACGAGACGAGGTGCACACGAAATACGATGGACGAGGGTGTCAGTGACTGGATTCCACGGGAAGTCAAAAAACACCTGAGAACACAGTCATCATTGGTAAACCCCGATAAACCCCAAGATATAGCATGTGAACGGCGCGCACCTTTCTCTACTTATTCTAAACTTCCCATGTTTAATGCAATCTCTTATCGGCTCTGCCGTCTGGTTCTGGCTGCGCCGCGGTTTCGGAGACCGCTCGTCCTTTCATGAATATGAACCCCTGCCGCCCAGTTGGTGGTCGTAGGTTCTCGTGAAATCTCCGAGCGAAAGATGCGATGCTCTTCAAGTTACTCGAGCAAGAAAGGTCGGCTGGTCTTCGTTGACACGCAACACGAACATCAATGAAGGTCACCGAAGAATGATCTAATCGATGATCAACGAGACGATAGGTATGCTTAAATCGCATCTTGGCCGAAAAATACCGGCGGTATTGTGGTAAGCTGGTCTTGTGTGTATAACGTATCGGTGTAAGGACACATTTTTTGCACTCATCATATTATTCTGCTCATTTATTATCTGTTTAAAATTCATGGTATTCTAGTAGTGTACGAATGCTACATTCTTGAGTTATAGAAGCAAGAGGAGACATGTGCTGCTTCTCTTATTGAAAAATCCATACGCAACCATTATTAAATACTTCGTCGATATGATTTTAAACTTTTCCGAGTATCGCCTCAGTATCATGTGGAAATGGACCACTTCTATCATCGTGACTATCCACGAGACAACTATGGGGCATCATTCGCCTCCAAGCCGCTGGAGTTCTAGAGGAGACTGTTCTGTTACTGGACAATGACAAAGGGTCGTCGATGGTCACGGACACTGAAATGTTGCTTAGAACGTTGTGTTTGTTTCATACTGCCGCATTTTGTTCTATGTATGATGATTACTCGCCAACTAGTAAGGAAACTAACATCACTATTTCTTAGCGCCGCCAAGGTGTTCAGCTCAACATAAGCGATCTTTTTATGTAAATAATATAACAGGACAACACATTAAACCAAATGTGTGTCACGAAGTACACTCCGAGCAATAGGGTGATTGGTGGTCGACACCACCGGCGAGGTTGGTTTGCCGTCTTGCTTGCCGATCCTGTTGGTTTTCAGAACGGCGGTTTTTAGTTGAAACGGTGTTTGGGCGGGTAGGTTACGGATGTCTTCGAGTTTCCAGGATCTGACGGAGGCGACAACGCCGAAACGTTAGCCGGATAGGCAGTGCGTATAACAACCTCGCAGCCACTAATGAAAAAATTTGAATATTGAGATACAAATGTATATCTTTCTTGCGACGAGGCGACGTACGAGGACCGCCGGCGAAGAAGATAAGAAGATATGTTCTGTTTAAAATCAGAAATTGCCTTACATAGAGCTGTCCTCCTGGTTTCCCTGAGCACTGCTCTTTTCCGATGTATCCATTATTGCAGCGTTTGGTACCTGTGAGGGAAAACATTGCAGTTTGAGATTAAAACAAGGGTAGAAAATACCTAGTCGACAACAAACTGGTAGGTGGGCTTCTCTACCCATTCAATTACGTCAGTAAAAGGTGTAGACAGTTCATGTGACGTATGATATTCTCGTCTCTTCCAGCTACTCGCAACTCACTCGCCTTTTATTATGTGAACTATGGATACCTTGAAAGGTGGTTGGTGCGAGACGGCAGCTGGTGATTCCTTGGAGGGCGGGGTCTATTTTCCTACAGGGCTATTTGCTGTTACTGTGTTTGACGTATAGGTATTAGGTTGGTGCAAAAGTCTTGCAACACTTTTGCAACATTCTTCAAAATAACAGCAATTTACTGAAACAAAATCTCAGTCAACGATATAATCCTCATTCATATATATATGACTCTTCCCCATTTTTCGGGCAACTTCTCAGTTCCTCTCCTGCCAGAACTCTAGGAGCTGTGTCGAAAAAAATTGGCCGACCCCCATTTCCTGTTCGTCTCGGTTGTCGAATTCCATATCTCGAAGGTGTTGCTCTAAGGACCTGAATAAGTGATAATCTGAAAGAGCAAGGTCTGGAGAATAAGGTGGGTGCGATAGAACTTCCCAGCCTAAATCCTGAATTTTCTCACGAGTTGCTCTTGCGACATGAGGACGAGCGTTGTTATTCGAAAGGTAGACTTTTCCCTTTCAGGGCGTTTTTATCGCATGACAGGAAATTCTACCGCACCTATCGTACTCTCCTCACCTTGCTGATTTAGATTATCACTTATTCAAGTCCTTAGAGCAACAGCTTCGAGATATGGAATTCGACCACCGAGATGAACTGGAAATACATAGAGGTCGGCTAATTCTTTTTTCGTCACAGCTGCCGGAGTTCTGGCGGAAAGGAATTGAGAAGTTGCCCGAAAGCTGAGGAAGAGTCATATATTTGAATGGTGGTTATATCGTTATATCGTTTGACTGAGAAAAGTGTTGCAAGACTTTTGCACCAACCTATTATTATGTGAGCTTGTCCATGGATACCTTGAAAGGTGGTTGGTGCGAGACGGCAGCTGGTGATTTTGCACAGGGCTATTTGCTGTTACTGTGTTTGACGTATAGGTACAACATAAGGCACACGGGTAGTATACCGGCCGTCTCTGCTAGAAACCTCGGCATGATGTTATAATTGTCGTGTGCTGATGTGCCGAGCGAGGTTAGTAGGTAGACCAACTTTATTATGGTCCAACGTTTCGACCTGCTCGTTGTCGTCAGAGGCCTAGAAAGTAGTTCGAAACAACTTTATCCCTGGTCTGTCCGTCCAAGCGCCGAGCCAGCCCCAGCATTTTTGACAAGCATGGGAATTTTTACAGTTTCTTGGGGTAAATTTTGCATGTCTGTCAAAAATGCTAGGGATGGATAGGCGCTTGACAGGACAGACCAAGGATAAGTAGTTTCGATCCACTTTTTAGGCCTTTGACGACGACGAACCCATAATAACGTTAGGCCATAATAAAGTTGGTCCACCTACTAACCTCGTTCGATGCGATTTTTATTCCATACGGGTTACCGCCATTGTGAAGAACCGTCGTCCGGAGTGCAGTCAGCTTACTTGACTTACGGAGCAGTCACACTGCGTGTGTGATGTTCTCTAACACATGATTTTTTCATAATGCCTCACGATTATATCAGCTCTACTATCCAAGACTAATTTCAAGAGCTCCATCGGTACTTTGTCAAAAAATTTACCGTTGTTCCCGTAGCAGATTCTTCAGTCGTGGACATCTCTGTGGTCGAACTGGCGTGTTCGTCGTAATCCTCCATTGTTTCACTATGCTGAAAATGGCCCGGGCATAGCGAAACACGTAATACCAATGATCTTGCGCTTTCTTAGGGTATAAAACAACACCCACCACTTTACTATTACTCATCTCTACCATCAAAGTCGAAGCGCTTCACTTGAAAGAAACAAAAACTTCACCTCTCCTCCCTGAAAGTCTCCTTCAGTCGCAGACACGTCGTCTTGCTCAGACGTGGTGGATTGCTCTGAAGTCTCCGTTGTGGACTCGGACGGTGTATCGCTGGTGGAGTGTTCTGAATTCTCTGTTGGGTGATTATTCTGAAAAAGTTCAGGCTGCGTTGCGCACACGAATTGACCTCGAATTGTTTACGGTTGGAGTCTGTATTGTAGAACTGGGTAATTATTATCGCAAAGTACAAGGAAGCGTGAATTGTTATTTATACAATGTTACGCGATTCATTGCACCCCATAACTCCTTTTCCCCGGCCTATTCCTTAATATTTGACACCCTTTTTTTGCCCTTTTTACATTCGATGCTTTGACGAGACCATGCATGGTTATTCGTAGGAATCGCGATCATAATGTGTGTCCATGAGTGAATTATTCAAATAAAACATTTATTCCGATAATGGACAGTTCTATAGATCATCTAATAATGGAAGTTTGACACAACCGCAGTAGCGGCACTTACGAATTTGGCTGCCCTGTCAACACGTCTGTGGCCCACTTTTTTCTTTACTGCGTTTTCCCGTTGTTCCCGTAGCAGATTCTTCAGTCGTGGACATCTCTGTGGTCGAACTGGCGTGTTCGTCGTAACCCGCCATTGTTTCACTATGCTGAAAATGGCCCGGGCATAGCGAAACACGTAATACCAGTGATCTTGCGCTTTCTTTGGGTATAACACAACACCCACCACTTTATTTTACTCATCTCTACCATCAAAGACGAAGCGCTCCACTTGAAAGAAACAAAAACTTCACCTCTCCTCCCTGAAAATCTCCTTCAGTCGCAGACACGTCGTCTTGCTCAGACGTGGTGGATTGCTCTGAAGTCTCCGTTGTGGACTCGGACGGTGTATAGCTGGTGGAGTGTTCTGCATTCTCTGTTGGGTGATTATTCTGAAAAAGTTCAGGCTGCGTTGCGCACACGAATTGACCTCGAATTGTTTACGGTTGGATTCTGTATTGTAAAACTGGGTAATTCCTATAGCAAAGTACAAGGAAGTGTGAATTGTTATTTATACAATGTTACGTGATTCACTGCACCCCATAACTCCTTTTTCCCGGCCTATTCCTTTATATTTGACACCGACTAATTTTCTGCCCTTTTTACATTCGATGCTTTGACGAGACCATGCATGGTTATTCGTAGGAATCGCGATCATAATGTGTGTCCATGAGTGAATTATTCAAATAAAACATTTATTCCGATAATGGACAGTTCTATAGATCATCTAATAATGGAAGTTCGACACAACCGCAGTACCGGCACTTACGAATTTGGCTGCCCTGTCAACACGTCTGTGGCCCACTTTTTTCTTTACTGCGTTTTCTGAAATGAAGACCCTCGTAGTATCACGGCATATTTTTATTTCTTGCTGTCTTTGATGGTGCATAGGGAGCGGCAGCAGTCTTCGTTTCTAAATGGATCACTGTACTGGTGCGCAACGCGTAGATCATAATGATCCCCTCTTTTGGTCTGGGCGCCCAGCGGTGTATATAAATAGCCTCCGACGCGCACTAGCCTGGCCTTTTTACATTCGTATTTTTGTTTCCACTCTGGCCGAATAGGTCACCTTTGTATATTTTCCGTCCACTTTTGCGCTTAGACCGATTACCCAGGCTTACGCTCCTGGTACATCACTCAACTGCTCCAGCGAAAAGGAGAGGCGCTGATTTTCGTTGGGTAAAACCATTGCACGTTCGAGATGCTTCTGCGAATGGAAAGCAGGCTTCTCTTCTGAATGGATTGCAAATGATGGGTGTCTCTCCAAGTCAAAAGTGCATGTCCGAATTGCATAACGGCCAGATAGGGGCAATGACCGAATTTTGGGCTTTCATCCACCATGCACAATGAGCGACACACAATTCACCCAGGTATACTGCCAAATAGTGCGTTACCAGAAAATGTCCCGCAACATCCTCTTGAAATGCCGTAAAGCAGAACATAGTGTGCACACTCTTCGCACATTCTTCGCTGGTAAGCGGTGGGAGTTTCTACTGAACTCTTGCTCCGCATTTGTGTTATTACTATCCTTTTCATACCTAGCGATTATGTCCAAATATGTACGCATTCGCCACACTTCTAAGAATTTTTTGGAATACGAATGCGGCGGCGCGGCGGCTCTAGGGAACAGATCAATGCCGGCAACTTTACCTTGACCTTTACCTTTAACAACTGCAGCTTCACCACGGTTTCCTACATTGAAAACCTAATCCAAAATACTCCACTACGGACTGTCGATAAATAAAAACTTTGTTGACTTACCGAATGTTTCATCGCCTCCAGTCAAGTAGCAGAGGATAAACGTTCTGTAGTGTATATCAACTGTCGTAGCAAACTCTTTGGCGAGGATTTCCTTAAAAGCAATGTGTCCATTTATCGCTACGGCCTCACATCATTTTTGTTGATCTTACTCCACCAATCTTCACGGGTGCACGCCAGTTCAAACAGAATTGAGAGGTGCCACCTAACTCAGTCTCGGACAGTGTGGATTACTTTTTGCTCTTGGTTTTTTGCTCATACGCAGTATTTTCTTAATTTACTCTAGTTCTCAAAAATAGAATCTACGATCTGGCCTTCCTGATAGATGGAAGTGCTTGTTCTCTAACTACCTGTGTTCTTGAATCTTCCTATTCCAACAGACTCTCTAATGACTTTTGTGTTACAACTATTAGAGTAGCGTCTACATACATATATTTGTTTGTCTAAACCCCATAGAAACGCCATATGGGATAACTTCTTCATTCTCAAATCATCACGAGGCTCCAAGTTTAGATGAAAGCCTATAAATCGAACTTGCACCCGAATTCACCCATAAAGGTCAGATTTTGTCAGTTTGTTCCAAAAGTGTGGCTGGCAGGAATGTTTTTGTTTGTAATGCTGGATGTGGGAAGCATTGCTCTTCAAATTTTGATCATGCCACGTACTTCGTTAACCGCGCAATTCCTCTATTTTCATTATTCTTTTTAGCTTCATTTGTTTTTCATTCAGCGCCCGGATCGAACTTGTTAGGCTGGTAAAAGTAAACACATATTCGAAACAAATTTTGACTGTCAAGCGTAACGTCGTCGGATTGAATCGCAGTTTCAACTCGGTGACTCCCCCTGCTTGCACTTCTCACTCAGTTCTAGTTTTATGACGTTGGCAACAATAAATAAACAAATAACAGTATTACCCTGGAGTGGAGCTCACTATTGCACATATCACCGTAGCATGAGCACTTGATTTCTGAGCTTACAAACTCGCAGTGATGCCCTAGCTGAAGAAAGATTACTGTGTTTTGTAAAGCATCTGACGAAAAAAGAACGATTCACTGACAATGTCGATGTCGGAACTTTGATCGTCTTTTCCGACTTCAAATTTCACCCGTGGATCTCGGACACATTCATCGCCATCGAAGTCGATTTCAAAAGTACATATCGGTCGCGTCACCTTCAACGGCAGTGTATTTAATCCTCACGCTGTATACTACTTTTCTAAGAAATTATGTGCACCTCAATGAAAGTGACTTGGGATTGGTTTCCGGACGCACACGACCGTGTGAAACGTGCACTGACAACTATACCATGAAATAGCAATAGTAAACGAATCCAGACGTACACTGAAAATAGCAATACAGT
This sequence comes from Nippostrongylus brasiliensis, assembly GCA_030553155.1. NCBI lineage: Eukaryota > Metazoa > Nematoda > Chromadorea > Rhabditida > Heligmosomidae > Nippostrongylus > Nippostrongylus brasiliensis. Next base: position 32,944,547 of record CP130736.1, on the reverse strand, counting down.
TTTCAGAGTTCTTAGGGTACGTCGTTCAACCATCATTTTTGAAGCTATTAGGTTGGTGCAAAATTAATTTCGGTTTCTTTTTATCAAAATTGCACCAAATTGGAAAACCCTATAGAAAATGATTTTATTTTTAAGAGTACTTTCAAATAAACAACTTTTCAAGCCAAGTCATTTCATCTCTTCATAAAAAAAGCCAAGCATACCATTTGGTAGGTTTTTTCCTGCTCTTTCCAAATTATACATGTTTCCTGCCCTAACGCTACCAGGCACATTTTTTACAGACCACCAAAATGGCTCACAAAAATCTATATTTTAATCTTCGTTCAATCATGAACCGACGCGATTATCGAGTCATCATGGCTTACGAATTTAAATTAGGACACTCCGCTGCGGAGGCGGCTCTTTCCAAATCATACTCGCAATCTTAGCACTGCTTTTGGGATGGATTGTCCTTGCGAAAGGACAGTGCAACTCTGGTTCAAAAAATTCGCATGTGGAGATTTTGGTCTTGGAGAAAAAGCCGGCCGTGGTCGTAGGGCGTCGCTTGATGACGAAGATTTGAGAGCTGCAGTAGAAGCAAATCCAGAGACGAAAACACGGACGTTAGCAGAGGACCTAGGCGTACACCACACCACAACCGGACGACATTTGGCAGGAATTGGAAAGGTGAAGAAAATGTCAAAATGGATACCCCATGAATTGACTGAAGAGCAGCGTCTCCAACGTTATGACATCTGCTCTAACCATCTGATTCGCCTGAAATCTGACCCGTTCGTCGGCCGTATTGTGACTGCTGATGAAACGTGGGTCATGTACGATAACAGGAAACGAGGGTTCGTTTGGGTAGACAAGGATGCCCCACCAAAAAATTTTCCTAAACCTGACCTTCACCCGAAAAAGGTCATGTTGACTGTTTGGTGGTGCTCCAAAGGGCTAATTCACCACAGCTTCAGGCAACCTGGTCATTCAGTTACAGCAGAGTCCTACTGTTGTGATTTAGACCAAATGTACGCAAAGTTGCAAAAAGTGTGGCCGGCAGTGGTGAACAGAGGTGGACCGATCCTGTTGCATGACAACGCAAGGCCGCACTCCTCGAAAACCACCCGGCAAAAATTGACCCAATTAGGTATAGAAGTTCTCCCTCACCCACCCTATTCCCCTGACCTCTCCCCAACAGATTACCACTTTTTCCAATCTCTTGACTCCTATCTACGTCAGAAACAATTCGCTGATTCGATCGATGTTGAATCTGCCTTCGCTGATTTCGTCGATTCTCGTGATCCCAGTTTTTATTCTAGAGGCATAGAAATGTTACCAGTTCATCGGCAAAAATGTGTAGATTCTGACGGTTCTCAATTTGTTTAATATAGTTTAGTTCACGCTGAGTTATTGCACTTTAAAGTTTGCGGTCCAAAACCGAAATTAATTTTGCACCAACCTAATATCTGTAGAGATGAAACCTTTTCCAACACATGTTCCTCAATTTTCACACGATTTTGGATAGAGATAGGTACTGGGTGCGCCAGCTAAATCCGGACAAATTTTAATTCAACTCTCAGCTCTCCCGTCGTACCGCAACTTCGTCAGAGGTCCCGACTGGTGTTGTTTAAGTTAAAATCCTCTAGTTTGTAGTAATATCCTCATAACTTTCTAAGTGCTTCCCACTAATGCGGAGCACAAGAGCCGCAATTATCGAAGGCGTCCGCGCTGAACGCACACCGGCGGAAATCATTTGATTCTTCCGATACTAGAGATCGACAGCTTGCGGTGTTGTGGCGGGGTACAAAGGCTTCCAAGAAGGGTTGTGCAATTCCGGTGAGGAGAACCCATTCGCGAGAACGTTTTTCAAGGACTGCAGAAGTCGTGGAACAGGCTTGGGAGTAAGTCCAAGTTCAACGACTGTAATTGAATTCTGAATAGTGGTTGTATCTTCAGGAAGGCCATATGTCTTCCAACAAGACGGCGCAGCAGCTCACACGAGCCATTTGGTCCAAAACGGGCTTTATGGTAACATGGATGTGTTTTGATCCAAGGTGTTCCTGTCCCCGAAAAGCCCGTATTTGAACCCCATGGATTATTATCATTTCAGCGTTGTTGATAGGGTTGCTAACGAGACGAGGCACCCTAACGTTACATCTCTGCGAATCGCCATTCGAGCAGCATCGCATATTTGGACGGTGCTTTTTGGAAAAGGGCTTGCGAGCGTTACACGTCAAGGATGGAGGGGATTATTGCTGCCGACGGAGGCTATATTGAGCAATTGTAATACTGATACACTCCTCTCCTTTAATTTGAGTTGTATTTTATGTTTGTAAGGTTGTTTGAAAAATAGAGTCGCGGTTATCCGGATTTAGCTGATGCACCCTGTAGATAGATGCCGTCTCAGAAGGGATGGAGGCGAGACCAGCGCTCTAACTCCATGACGCTTTTTGAGGTTCTGAACACAATTTTTACATTTGTCCGCCGATATTCTAAGTACTATAGGTAATTATGGCAGTCTTCTCTTCAGTTACCTGCCGAACTCGGTCGCACTTCCTAAAACGGCCTTCTAATTCATGATCAGGTCTCCAAAAATCATCGATAGTACACTGAATGTCTTTGGGAAAGCTTGATTGGTTTTCGACAGTGATATATCGCTGCCCTTCTTGGGTATTATCGGCATCGGCGCAAGGTGGGTAGTGCGCACTGCGCAGGGTCACTATAATTTCTTTAACTGGCAGAGTGGCTACCATTGTCATGATTATCATATCTATCCGTGTTTTTCTGTGGAGGTGTCAAAAACTGTGTTGAGTTCGAGTGTAACACGTTTCGACAACGGCCATGAAGTTGACCTAACATTGCCGCTCAGCACGGTGCACCCACAATTTACGCAGCATCTTGCTATTACACCTAAAATTATTGAGCATTGTTGATATCTGATCGATATGGGATACAATACCGCTTATAACTTCTGTCCCAAAACGCGTTCAGAGCGTTCTGGAAGGTCCCAAAGCGTTTTTTCTCCCTAGCCTTTTCTAGTTGGTCATTTTATGTAGAATCGACCCATATGTTTCAATTCTTAAACGACCCACTATTAAATGACCCACTAGAAAAGGCTAGGGAAAAAACTCTTCGGAACGTTCCGAACGTTTGTTTGGAACAGAAGGTTCAGAAGTTTTAAATACGCTGATTCCTTAAAATCCTATGGCAACTCAAAATCTTCGAGAGCGCGGAGGTATTTGTCAACAAGTGAATGTGATTCTATTATTAGGTTGTGAACCTTCTTCCGCGTGTTTCTGATAGCGGCTAGAAGTGGGGCTAGAAATAGCAGTGTCCGCTGATTACGCTACATGTGGCATCGAAGTCTAACAATTCTCAAAGAAATTCTCTCATATGATTTTTCGAAGACATCCTTGGTGGCGTCGGGTGTGTAGCGTACACAGCCGTGCTTACCCTTCGGTATGTAAGCCACGCAATCCTATTGCTGACAGGGCAGATTGACAGTCACCAATGCATCTTTAGGTAGAAGCTCCTATTCGATAAATTCAGAAGAACTCCGAAAAATGCGAAGAGTCTCCTCCTTGAGGTGCAGTTCACACTTGGAGTCGGTTTTCGTTGTTTACCAGGAACAAGCCACTGGTGTCTCCGGCTATGAGTAGCTTATTTCATTCACTTCTCACCTACAACAGCCCAGTTATTTTACCTTTGAGGTTCCTTTCGAAACTTCGAAATTTGATATGCGAAGTGACCCTAGCGGTACTTGATGGCTCGACTTCTGTGGCGGCTTTCAACCTATCCTGGTCAGTGTTAGATGTGCTTCACGGAGCGATTTATTCTCGAATCCATTATAGTCTTTCTTGACTTCCTGGGACCAACGTGTGCTGGAGGAATATACAGGACATCTTACTCAAATATACAGCAAAATTTCAAGATTGGACACTGCAACGGAACGCCGTAGTCAAAGTCCATAGAAGTCATACAGTTGGGACCCTATGTTCAAGGCTTCATAATTTAAAGGAATTCGAACGAAATCGAATGAGCGTTAAATATTATAGTTCAGAAGAGTTTTAGCTACTCTACTGATATGTCATTGAAAGGAAAAGGTAGACGCTTCAGCAGAAGTTTTACTATGCGATGAAAAAATATTCAATCGGAAGGTTTACAACGTAATATTATCACCACCTGTAATAGAATTACTAGCGCTTATGTGCATTGTTCATTAGATCGATCCTTTAAGCAGTAAGCGGCTGTTGTGGAAGGCTGTCATTCAGTTACTGACTGAGCATTGGCCTGATTCCTACCGTCTGGCAACCAACGCTTCCACAACTTTGGGTAGGTGTGCCTGGTCAACATAACCTCGATGGAATCTGTTGGCGCTCGTGAATTCTTCGTAGCAAAAGCTGCTCAGCGGTCATCAGACGCGCCTCGCTCTATTGCAGCGGGCGTTGCTGTGTAAGTAAAACCCATGAAGGAAGGGTGAACTTTGCCATAATGGGTATGCTTAGGTTGTCACATAAGTGGAGCTAAGTAGGCGGGAAGAGAATTTGGTGTAGCGTGGGTTGCGCAACGTCCGGAGCCTCAATAGCGCGTTGACGCTTCTTCAACTATCATTGTTATCATTACCACATACATCATTTTTCTTATGTTATCATTGCTGTCATATCGTCGTTGCTTCGTTGCAGTGGTGTGTAGTTTAGGGTGGTTGCGCTGCTAACACCGAGTATCACCTGTTTCACCTGTCGTCCCGTTGATCATGGATTTGCTCGAGCGGGCGCCAGTGATGTCTCCATTCGTCCCTGTCGCGTGCCATGGTAGACCAGTGGGACCTGCTCGCTCGAGGAACACGAAGAGCATCGAATCGATCGTTCAGGGACTTGACGAAGAAGTCCGACCAGCGCAAAGGTGGGCGACCTGGCGTTCTTCTGACGTCCCTTGGAATCTGTTCAGTAGTGGCTCCCGCCCAGCGGTCGTCGCGGAATCGCATTACGTGTCCGCCCCACCTGATCTTCGACAACTTGGCCCATGCGACTGCGTTTCTGATCTTCAACTGTCGACGCAGCTCGGAGCTGTAAGCCCAACACCGAGTGGGCTACGATATTCCTGTCTACGATCATGCACCCCTCTATCCTCGTAGTGCAAGGAGTTTCGAGGAAGCTATTCAAGACCGCGATTCCCCTGCACTTTCATGTTGCTTAGAGTCCTGGGAGTTACGAGAACGAGATGAACATGCGATTTGCGACGCGCAACGAAGTATAGAGAGAAGGATGCTCGGAGTGACTCGCTTCACACAGGCGAGAGAAGGTATGCGAAGTTTCGAGCTACTTCGATAAGAGATGCACCTGCGTGGATCAGGTTCTCGAATATCAGGTGAGGTGGACACGTAATGCGATTTCGTGGCGACCGTTGCAGGAGAGCCATCCGTGAATGGATTCCACAGCACCTCACACGAGGCCGTTCACACTGGCGACCAATGAATCGCTTCTCGCGCTCCTCGAGCAATGGTGAGCAAGAGGTACACCTTGGCAAGAGACAGGGACCAATGGGAACGTTGAGAGCTCCCGCTCCAGCAACTCGCTGACCAACGTGACGACGGTTGGTAAAGGTGAGCGGAAGAGGACAGTTCTATTGAAGCTAATGCAGTCCCGAAGGATAGAAATCACGACGATTGTCGATGATATCATAACTGCGAGGCCTAAGGTGTAGCAAGAACGTGAGTTTCGAATCAGGAAGACAGGCGTTACGAAGTACCTTTCGCAGCAAATCAAAACTGAATGCTCACTTCGATCTTGCGATCAGTGCGCGGTAGAACAACTAGTCGAGATTTTGGATAGGGAAGAATTGAAACCAACTAGCTCATTGAATGATTGATAAGCGACTGCCAAGCAAATAACAACATGAGTTGTCGAACCGCCTATTCACTATTTCAGAACCCAAAATGTCCTGTTGATGTTCTTGTTAGCGGTCGATGATGGGCTGTTTACTAATCGTAAGATATCTGGCGTGTTTGCAGTGCCAGCGGTCGATTTATTTCAACACTTTTACGACGAGTCTCCAAAAAATGTAAAGTTAAGTAAGGTAAAGTTGTCGGCGTTGATCAGTCCCCGGAGGACGCGCCGCCGCATTCATGTTCCATTCAAGTCGTAGAGGCTTGGTGAATGCGTATTTGGCCTGTAGAATGACCTGCGGGGGCCAGCCGTTATACCAGGTCAGTGCCTTCACCTTCCCAGACAAGTCCGGTACCAATTTACCCGATCCCGGAGGGATGGAGAGCTTGGTTGGCCGGGGCCGGGATCGATCGCTCGACCGTGCGGGTGTCAGCAGCGCCTCTTACCACTGTACCACGCGGGCCCTCAAAAAATGTAAGCTGTTGAATTACTCCAGTCCGGAGAGGGCTGAAGGAGACTAACAACGGCTATTTGCACTAGATGGTGTGCCACAGATTTTCCTTGCTCAAAGGATTGCAAAATGTGCCTTTTTAACTTAAAGCGGCATTCACATTGACTGCTCAGCATCATTTTGACTGAAATCCGCCTATGAAAAGCCAATGTCCCATACTGAAAACTTTTGCCGATTCTTTTCGATGATTATGGCCCGAAATAAAGGGACTCTTAAGGATTCGGGACCGAGCGGAAATTCGCTGACGCAGATCGAATGACAAGCCTTGACGTAAGAGGCCGTTTAGCGATCATTCAAAGCAAACACATGAATGGAATTGCGTGGGCGATTCGAGCACTGGAAACTTCAAGTGTTTCAAGATAAAAACAGGATGGTGTGAAATTTTTAGATTTTTAGTCTCAGAATGTATTTTTCATTGTAGCAGTCATTTCATTTTCCATTTGAACAGTCATTTATTTGATCTTCGCTACAGGAGCCCTCATTCTTCCAAAATTGGGATGAAGAAGTAAGACAGATAAGATCGGCATTTACTAAATTCTCGCCTAATATTTTACTTTTATTTCCAACCGAATAAAGTGTCGTCGATGACAACGCTTTGAAACTATGTACAACGTATTCAGCGCAGTCTACTTCAAGGATAATACAAGTCTTCGAGTAGAATGTTATCATTTCTCTCAAAAAATTTGTTGAGAAACGAATCAAAATTTTACCCAACATTTTTACTCCACTGCAATCATGACACGATGCTGTGTTCGTAGTGTGCCTCGTTTTTCATTACATAAAAAGTAGAATGAAGGCACCGGGTAATTAAAGCTAATTTAAGTCCTATATTTGTTTGTTTGTCTTCAATTACGGCGTGCAATTTCAATGTTTTTGATCATTTTTTATGATCGCGCGTTTATTCCAACACTTCTTGATTGAAAAAGAGTAAGCCACGTGACGTTATACATCGAGCAGAGGCTACCATCGCTTCAAACTTTGATAGCTCGTGAGGTCAACTTGAAAGCGGAGCTGGTGATAAATGTGTACAACCCGAATATCGAAAGGTTCCGGGCTCATAATTGAGTGGGTTAGTCACAGCCATGACATGCAAGGTAAAACGATTGACTTGGGGGAGAACTTCTTTTACTTATTAATTCCACAACAAAGACAACAACACGATACTGTTATCCAGCTGTTCTCCTGGGCCCACATCCATCATTGGTAAACCCCGATAAACCCCTGTAAACGGCGCACACCTTTCTCTGCTTATCCTCAACTTCCTATGTTAAACGCAATCTCTCATCGACCCTGTCGTCTGTTTCCGGCTGCGCCACGGTTTCGGAGACCGCTTGTTAGTTCATGAGTTCGGGCCCTGACTTCTAGGCTCTGACGAGTAGACCGAAACGTCAGCCGAATAAAACTGTTCCATGTCGGTTAGCTCGAGCCATAGTCAAACTAAAACCGTATTCCACAACCTTTTTACCCAGATCAGCTGAAGGGTATGCTTTTCTCGATAGCCGCCCCGTAGTCCTTCTCTATAGCGCTGCCATCTTTACTTAATGAGACGTGACCGCTCAAATTCTTGTAAAAGATTTAACAAAACGGTAAATCTTGAACTGAACAGAAACACAACTAATGACCCTTACTGGGAAGGTGTGAAATGAATATGAACGTTCATATCAAGGATTTGAAACAACAGACAGAACATGAGAAAAGGAAAAGAAAAACTGAAAACCCTGCATCAGCGTGTGGTGAAGAAAGGTTAAAACATAGGAAAGATGAAAATGGTTACAAGAGGTAACAGAGGTTACGTTCGATGTTGGAGATACATGCTGAAACTCTGAGTAAACATCTCCAGAACGCCGTCCTTAAGAAAGTGACGGAGCAGCCGGAGAGTTCTATTGGAGAAAAAATTTGCTATGATCTGAATTTTTTCGCTGAGGAGTCATCAACTCTTGTCTCGGTCTACATCATAATATTGTCCTCGATCGCAGGCTCATAAGTACCACTTCTTCGCATCGGACAGTCAGTCAGTTTTGTGAATGTGACAGTTTTCCTCCAACAGCCGACCTGTCACTTGAGTCTGACGCTGATACCGACATACTTTAACGCTATTTTAAGCTAAGCAAGAGCTTCCGCCTGGGAAAAAACCCTTGCCGTAAAGATCATGAGTCTTCTCCCTTAACCTCTTGGGGATTCCCCATGGTTTAGGTGAAAATTTATGGAAATTTGCCAAAAAACATGAGAGCAGAAAGGACCAGACCATTGAAAGAAAAACCGCTTAGTCCCCGGAAGAGGCACGGGTTTTTCCTCTTCGAGGGTGACGCAATTTTTTCTGCAGAAAGCCATTCGGGCCACCCTTGAGGGCTGCCGTCATCGTGTTTGTTTTTGACCAGGCAAGGCGTAATGAACGCTCAACGAGAGCTCAACACCAAGAACGTGCGAAAATAATCATTTTCTTCCCCATACCCACGGATCAGTCTACAGAACATGTGTACGCAATTTATCGACAACATCGGAAATGAAAAAAAGAGCTTTGAAAATAGAAAACTTTGACCTGCCGTCGTTTCACAGTAAATTTTTAATCAAAGCAGGTAAGTCAAAAATTCGATCTGTCGGATCCATTTCACTTTATTTTACACAGTCTTATCAACGTAGCAATTCGCGTTGCCAGAACACTCATCTACGTTTATAAATGTTCATCGAAGATTTTCTCATAACGTAAACATATGCATGTCACACTTGTTCAATGACGACGATTTGAGATCTGACGATACCGTCGAGTAAAGCTCACATATTTGGCCCGTATTACACTGGTTATTAGCGGAATTCGACGAAAAACGTTAGAGTGGCGTGTTAGCAGGAAAAACGGAAATAGTATAGACACGAAAAATTGACATGTATCTTAGTGAGAACGGAAAGTACGGTGAAAGATTTCCTGGTGACTGGCTAGAAGAGGGAGCGGTTGCACTGGAATGAATGAGCTACGTGTCTTTAGTGCACGGCGCAGTCGAAGCAGTCACATTGGACAGCACTCGGGATCTTCAGCGCCCGTGGACCATCGTCACATTGTAGCTCGGTATTCACCTGAAATTATATGAGTATTTTGGTGTTCTTATTATTAGTATTTTATTAGTATTTTCAATTATTTCGAGAAGGGATATCCTTAGTACATAACAAGCGAAACCCAGTTGTTTGTTTGGATTGATGAATGGATGCTTAGATGGATGGAAGATGGATGTCAATTCATTTTCAAATGATTAGTGGAGGTGGCGGTTGGTGGTGGTTTTATCACTGCTTATCATTCAAATCATCTTCGAAATCACATTCTATGATAAGGCACTAACAATAAGATTTCATCTAACAATAAGGGTAGTCAGTTTAAAATGTAATATTTGGCTCAAACTTATTGTTAGTCTAGGTAGGTTACTTGCATGCTGATAGTGATTCTAGGTGACATGTGATTTGGGGGAGAGGGGTGATTGCAGCTGGTGAAAACAGTTTTCCTGCTCTCAGATTGGTGTGTTAGAGTATGAAGAATTTGAAAACCCACATTTAAATTTGAGAACAATTTGACCTCTTTGAACACTCTACCAAGTATAGTAGGATTATCAAGTCGACTTTTCTGCTGGCTGTTTGGGCGAAAGTGAGAAGAGAGATTTTCTCCGACCACCGGAGTGTAATTAGTGGCACAATGTCGAAATTTCAAACGAATTAAAGGTGGATTATGATCAATTCCTACGAAAAGTTAAAAAGTGACATCAGCGTCGATCAAACGAAACAGAAGTTCCCATTGCATTCTTGAAATAAGAATTACATTGGATAATTGCATGGATTTGATGTGTCGACTGTACAATGACTTTTCAGAAGGGACAGCAGAATAGCTTAAGTCATTCTTCTTTCTTAGGAGCACCTATACAATGACTTGCGGGGGCCAGCCGCTATACCTAGTAAGTGTCTTTGCCTTCCAAGACAAATCTGGTACCAATTCATCAGACCCCGGATTGAAAGGTTGGGTTAGCCCGGATTGAGATGGATCACTCGACCGTGCAGGTGACAGTAGCGCCTCTCATCACTGCAGTTATCTTTATTCTTTGTACAATTTATTCTTTGCTTAATGACTTGCCAAAAGGGACTATGAAATTACAAAATTTTCAATTTCTCACTCCAAGAAAGCAAATAGTTCCTGAACCGTTGAAATTGTTAGGCCAGCAGGACATGCTCAAGGTCATCATGTGATGTGCAACCCTTTCACTGGTTCGGTCCATTGATAAAGTGGGGAAATAAAATAGTCTACCACACCTACTGGATTGATGAGTGGTGCAGGAGAATTGTTGGAAAAGGTGCACACCCTCTAGGTACTGTATCCTTGGAGTAATCCGAATTTTGTAAATTCTAGGCGGAGTGTCTTCACGATTGAGTGCTGTACGAACGCATGGCGCGCTTCGTGTACATGGAGATTTTTGCACATATCGAACAAGGGATCGGCTTAGTTTAGCAAAGCAAGTGCATTTTTACCCACAGAACTAGATGTTCTCGAAAGCAAGACCAATTTTGGAAGAGCAGTCAGGAAGCGAGGTAAAGGAGGAAAAATACCACTCTCTTCTACCGTGGAGGAGGGAGGTGGCTGGTATAGCATACTCGACCAGACCTCATGCTTGATTAAGGAAGATAATTTTTGGGGTTAAAGGTAAAGTGTCGGCGCTGATCAGTTCCCGAAGGACGTGTTGCCGCATTCTTGTTCAATTCAGAAGTGTAGAGACTTGGTGAATGCGTATTCGGCCTACACAATCACTTGCGGGGGCCAGCCGCTATACCAAGTCAGTGTTTTTACCTCCCCAGAAAAGTTTGGTACCAATTTAACGACCCCAAAGGGATGGAAGCCTTGGTTGGCCGGGCGATGATCGATCGACCGTGCGGGTGTCAGTCGCGCCTCTTACCAATGTACCACGCGCGCACATTTTCGGGGTTATTTTTAGGAAATTCGTGGATAACTTTAAAACACGTTATTATAATGGACCAATCTCATGAACGAACCCATTCGGTGTCGGTCATTCGACAGCACTTAGCGTGCACCGACGTTTTGCCAGTGATCGGATTCGGAAATGTGAATGAAAGGCAGTGTCCGCTACATCGATTCACTCGCACAATCATCAGCTCACAACCCCGTTCGTCGATGATCTCCTCGGCTCCTGAAATGAGAGTTGCTCATATACCTTGGATCGTTATCATTTATTTTTTATGAGGAAAAAAACGACAAAACAACGGTGGATGAGTATCCAATACTCCAGCTTAGCTTACTCTGAAATCTGTTATACTGCCGCCTGAAAAACCGTCACTTGTGTCATCTACGACTGATATTTAATCGAAATAACATGAAAAACCTTGGGCATATTCGGAGTAACTTTTATTTCTTGGGGATCTTCCGCCTTAGGTAAGGAAATGATACACTTAAGGAAAAACTTGAAGAGGAGCACAACGACAATGCCCACCCGTAAATGCATTTCTACTGGTGGCATCAGAAGTATTTAAATACAATTTAGGTATCCAGTTCAGTTTCCAAAAAAAGTTGAGAAATTTCAAACAAATAATGATGAAGAGTTTTATCGTGAGCCATTCAAATCAAGAATTAATTAAATCCAGACGTATCCTTTCAGCGATAGCTTCAATACCTTCTCGAAATGGAAGAGAACAAAACAACTCGCTTCGAATATAAAGGCGAGATGGAAACGTAGTAAAGGGAAAAGGAGAATAAAAAACGAGGTCTGCGTTTTTACACAAAGCTTTCTGCGGTTTTTTTTGCGGACAGAGGATTTGCAAGAAGCAAAAGTCATGAAGCTTAAGTTAAGAAGCTCCGAATACACATCACGAGCAACATTTTCATGTTATTTCCAGTCGTGGATGACACAAATGTCAGTTTCTTAGTTTCACAGAGCACAAAAAAGCGAAACCCGTTCTATTGCAATCTGGACGTATTTAAATCATTGTGCCACCTAGGTCTCGCCAAATATAGGTTTTATGGGTTTGACAAAATTTATTGGGGGGTTCACCTGAACAGTCATGCCGGACACTCTCGCTCTGAACCAGGTAGTTCAGTGTAATTCGTAAGATCAATACGATGGAAGGGATATCATTCTGATTCTTCCAATTTCATTTCCCTAAGATTTATGAGATTTTTAATTTTTCCAAGGTTTATGGCTGTTAATGGAAAACCGTAGGGTTCGCCAACTGTTGAGAAGCTCTATTGATAAAGAAGTAGTGCGATCGTCTAGCTGGCCGATTCTACCCTCCAAAAAATTGAGGAAGCCTAACAATAAGGGCAGGATGGACCGCTAAGATAAATGAGTGTGAGAAAAATACTACCCCGTGCGTATCTGATACCGATTTGAAACTCAAACAAGATGGTTCAAAGTTAGTGAGTTGGTATCAAGCATGGTTCCCACCTACACTATGGATAATCGAATTACACTGCATGCTATGTGGGCAACAATGGAAATCCTTCTCCGAAAAGCGAAGAGTAGGAAGTAAGAGTAGGTCGTCTTTTTTTCCTTTTTTCCTTACTGTTGCTTTGTTGAAAACTTAAGAAAACAAATGTGTGACAGTTTCAAACATCGACGGACAAGAGGTTAGAATTGAATGCATAATTTCTCATTAATCTCTATAAATGTAAAGCAGCAGGTTTTTTGTGCAAGGAGAGTACTGCACCTGCACGTTGGTGAAAGATTGGTGAACGCTGCTGGTCCTTTCGAGTTTGAGGTATTCTGAGCTACAAAAATGAACAAAAAGGCGAAAATCAGTCCTGTTCGTAAATAAAAACGACGGCTTCTTGTAGGATTTTTGACGCTGATGGGACATTAGTAGATTCATTGTTTAAGTTCACACTGTGCAAAAACCAGTAATCAGACATTTGTAAATGTGGATTCGGAAAAAATTTCACGCCAATGAGGGCACAGTTCAAAGATACCAATCGATAGAGGAAAGCCCTACAAGAGTGCGAGTGTTCACCTTGGTACAGTTTATTTATTTACTCATTTATTTATTCACTTACTAATGGGCCATACTGCGTGCCAGTTGAAAGAACCACACAAAGCAACCAGTGACACTAAACTCAGAACAGTAACTCATAACAAAACCTCAGATAAGCAAGTAAACAAACCATGTGAGCAACTGAGCCTCAGTGGAAATATCAAAACGCATTATACCCGGCGGTCACTTTTAAACTAGACAAGCATACCAACTAAGAGAAACCATGCTGAGCGACAGATTTCAAGAGCGGCATTTAGACAGGGTACAGAAGAAGAAAAGTTCCTTGCCCTTAATGGGACCAGAACCAGTTGATAACTCTAACAAGAGCTTAGGAATTCATTCCTTCTGAGTCGCACATTCGTCACATCATACTTTTTCACTTTCCATCGTGGCATAGTGCTAACAAACAATAACAAACAAAGGTTTGTAAGGAAAACGCTTCGGTTAGAAACACCGACTACCCCTGATTCTTGAGATACCGTATTGGCGCCTACACCGTCGAGAACAAGGACAAGTCAGGACGTTTGTCACAGCTGAATCTGGGCGTGCTGAGGAGCGAATTGGAGACAGTACCACGCGAAAGCACGCATGAATTTTTTTTTGTTCCTCGGTCCAGTCTTCTATGGTCCAAACATTAAAGTCAAATTCGGAAAAAAAGGTAGGTGGATTCTCCGGTACTCTAAATGTCCGACTACTCATCATTCAATCTGATAAACCAGTGAACTGAGCGGGTTTGTTTGTTTTTTTACAGGTTAAACTGTCGAAAGGAAGTAAAAAAAACTCAAAACTCAGGAGTAATGAAACTCACCGACTTTCCGACAGTGGTACTTGACACCATAGGCTATTGTGTGATGAGAAGAGACTAGAAGCAACATGGAGATGATCAAAATTGGCCGTTGTGACATCAAGCAGAACAGCATGGATCGGAGCACGTGGTCCGCGGCTCCCATAGGAAGCCTGAAACCAGGAGAGCACTGAATTCGGGCAGATATACGACGAGAGCCGACCCAGAATAATGGGTCGGTTCAAGAGCGTGGAACACGGTGGAATTAGACTGGAGCAATGCGGAAACACAATGAAAACACGAAGGACACGGTGGGCGTTATTTTAAGACCACCACACGCACACACACACACACGCAGACGTACGAGCGAGCGAACGAACGAAGGAACGACGATAACGACTAGCACCTCCCACGACTTCGGGTGCATTGAGCCTCGTAAACCCACACCCACCTACAAACATTCGTTATCAGAAGCAGCTCGAGCAGCTTTTTCCAGAGCGCAATGACGCAGACCGACCGGGTGATTGCGGACCGCAGACGACAATAAAATAATCCGGGCTAAAATCACCCATCAAGCCAATCAGGCCGGCGATGACTGCAGAGAAGGTGGTGTGTCACTGCATCATTTTATAGTAAAAGCCGCGTCATTGTATCAGGCACCAAAGAGCAACATTGTCAATTCTCCTGAGACTCTTGGATCCTTCCAACGCCTAGTAACGAATGCTCTCCTTCAGCATCAAATTATCATGTAGCCCTTGTATCAGTATTCAAAAGATTTAATTTCATCCTGTCTATCGACCGTCTTTCATAGTTGTGATTAATTGATTGATCACTGCAGTTCAAAAACCCCATTTCCGCTCGAAGTATTTCACAGCATGCTGCAAATGACAAGTTGTTTCGCCAGACGTGAGCTGGATACAACTCTGTAAAAAAACTTCGGCTTTCATGGTCTCATTCTCATTCCGGTTAGCCGAGTACTCCATTACGTGAAAAAATAAAAAAGCAATCAAATGGAACAAATCTCTATCATTTTTATTAACCCCCAGCGATTGTAAATGCAAATTTGGCTTTTATTAACCAGACGCTGTTCACTGTCAGTGCTTTTGCTTTCAGACAGAAGTCTCATACTACAAATATATGTAATTTACCATGATCATAATATGTAATTTGCCCAACCCAGGAAGGATGGCAGGTTCGCTTAGTCCGGCGAGGATAGATCGCTCGACTGTGCAGGCTAATAGCGCCTGGATCTCGCCCTCCTTATAAAACGTAAAATGGGAAGCCAATTATTGTATGCATACATTGTACGTCCGACGTCCGACTTTCAACTATATGCATATCTTTCTAGATGGAAGCATTCAGTTTTCTGAAACCATAGAAATCCCCAGGATGATTCTAAGACTATGGTAAGTTTCAATCTCCTGATGACGCGTCGCCGCGTTCGTGTTCTATTCAAGTCGTAGAAGTATAGGAAAGGTGCCGGCGTTGATCAATTCCCTGAGGGCGCGCCGCCGCATTCGTGATCTATTCAAATCATAGAGGCATAGTGAATGCGTACTTGGCCTTTGCAATGACTTTTGGGGCAAGCCGCTGTACCAAGTGAGTGTCCTTACTTCCCCAGACAAGTCCGGTACCAATATACCCGACCCCGGAGGGATGGAGGGCTTGGTTGGCCAGGGCCGGGATCGATCGCTCGACCGTGCGGGTGTCAGCTGCGCCTCTTACCACTGTACCACGCGGGTCCTCTAGACCTTGCTTCCAACAATCTTTTTAGTTGCAATTTCGCCGTATTTATTAGTCACCGAATCTCCCACTTTAAAGCGAATTTCAGTTGGTCAGAGGAGGCGGCATGGTGATCCTCAAAACCGATTTGCTATCCTACCATTGTGTGAAACTCGTTCTTTTTGAAGCTTCATTCAAAAAGGACGCCTTTTGATGCCTTTTGATTTCTTATTTATAAATAAAAAATGAAAGGCTATAAGTCCACACAGGACGATGACTAAAATGTGACTTTCTTCTCCATGACATTCTCGGTGACTGGTGCTAGCTGCCAATTTCCAGCGAAATAATCATCTCCTTTATTTAATAAAAGAGTAATTATCCGCCTGCGTAGGATGACGCAATTTATTTTTCTCCAAGGCACTTTTTCAATAGTATAATCTTTGAACAACTATAGATTCGATGCGACGGCGCAACAGTGACTCTTCTGCTTTTCCTCATTTATTATTTATTAATAGAATTAGAATTCTTGAAAATTCGCATGAGTTGCGTTCAATGAGACTCGATGAGGCTCGTTATCGGCATGAAAGTTCAGCTTACCACGAAGAGAGGTGAAAAAAGTAGTTTCCCATATGGACTTCGCAAAGAAAAAAGGCAAGACACAGCAATGCGTGAAAACACTGAGAATATACGTGACGTGACGATTGAATTTAGAATATATTTAGTCTCCTTTATTGAGAACATATTCAGAACTACAGAGTACTTAGTTAGAATCTAATGATGGCTACGTCAAGAAAATTTCATTCTTGCAAGAGTCACGTGGTGTACTTATGACGCCTCATAAAAAGGTGACGGTAATGTGGTGAGCGCCGATCTATGCTCGGTCACCGAGTGCAAATGCAATTCAACTCAGCGAGCACCAGTACTCGAATGTTTTAGACGTCGAAATTCGCTGAAACATAGCCAATGGGGGTTATTTAGGGTCTAGAACACGTCTGCTGTCCGTTTTTGACGTGGGTGGTCTCGGAATACGGTAGTTATAGATCAGGATCACCGATTCCGCTGAAACTTTGTCTATGGTGGTTCTCTGGTGTGCTCAATACGATGGTGAAGTCCGTTCTCAAATTGGCGGCAGAGTACGGTAGTTATAGATGAGAGCCTACGGACCTTACGTGGTGAGACTCGCCTATAACTACCGTAATCAGCCGTCATCTAGAAAACAGGACTTTCCAAACGTGTTCAAGACACCAGAGAACCCTATAGACAAACTTCCAGGGATATCGGTGATCCTGAATGGACCATCTGAATAATCGATATGGGTGGTCCGAGACCACCATATGTGAAAAAGGGGCAGCAGATTCGTGTCCTGGACCCCAAATAGCCCCCATAGGCGACGTTTCATCGAATTTGGACGACTGAAAAAAAATCGTGTACTGTTGTGGTGTGCGTTAAGTTGAATAGCGCCGAAGGTGTTAAGAAGAGAGGCTTCTGTGATAATCAAGTCAACGCAATTAAAAGGCGACTTAAACTTCTGATACTGCCATTAATCTCATCGAATCGATTAATCCAGCATCTGGACGTTTCCAGACAAGTCCGACACCAATTTACCTGATGCTGATTGGATTAGGACGGATGAGTAGATGATTTTGATTACTGTAAAAAATATTGGAACCTTTGACGGTTTACAATTCTCAGAGTAATAGCAACGGTTTAATAACACATATCACTACCATTCTCAATTTTAGAAGCACTTTCGTGAAGGAGACTCTGACAAAGTCTATTGTCTCAACAATGAATATCTTGTCCAATCGTTCAATCTCAAAAAGAAAAGTAAGCTGGCAGACTCTAAGAGCGTTTGCGAATAAATTTTATTAATAAGGGACAAACGGTTCCATCTCGAAAAAAATGTTCTCATAGCTTTCTAAGATAATCGAGGCGAGACTACGGTATTTTTGAGATAACAGCCATTCCGGAATGTTTCTAATTATTTTCCTGAAATACGCCAAAAGTAGATCCTCAAGAATTGTTAGTAACAAAATCATTACAGCATTTCCGAATGTGCTCCCGCTGGATAATTTTTAAGGTGGTTTCAATTCGATATTTCAAAGGTGGTTTTCAAGGCTACTAAGCGAAATTATGCGAGGGTCAAATGCAGGGCAGTGAAAATTGATCAGGGCGAGCATCTTCACCTGTCATGAGAATCAAAAACTGTGTTGTCTTCGAACAGACACTCACATTTGTGTCCTCCATCCAAAAATAACCTTATCAGTGAAAAACTCTATCTATATGGTGCGTCCGACGGTGGAACGGTGCCAAATATGGCATTGACGTAGGGAATTCGGTCGCAGCCTTCTTTAAAGCGAGGTGGGTCATTCACTAAAGGGACGAAAATGAAAAGTTTGAAAAATTGAAAACGCGTCTCTATAGGGAACGTACATCGCCTACGCTAGAAGGCGGAGTCAAGAACGTCTGAAATCGGATCGCTAAGAGCCATTCATCCCTTAGTGTAGAGGAGTCGAGAAGCATTAACATTTCATCGCATCGGAACATAAATGAGAATTCAGAACCGATAGCTGCGTGGTATGCAAGCGATTTTTCTGGTACTACTGAGTTCCGCACCTCAGCAAAAAAACAAAGGTAACACCTGCTGTCTTTGGATTATTCCTACTCATTGATGCAACAACTCCCCCTACTCCAATTCTCTGAGGCCAGAAATGGCAGCCACAGAGGGACTAGGACAAATGTGCCTTGCAAGTAGAAGGAAAGCAGAGAAAAGGAAGGTTTATAAGGAAGGGTAAAAAAAGGTTCAATTGCCCAGGTTTGGGTTATACAATGGATTTAGTATTTTGTTTGGATTTATATTTCTACTTGTGATATCGGATTATAGTGATTGTATACCAACTACAGGTATAGTTTCAATTCATTTCCTATAGAATGTTCCCCCTTGAGACCCAGAGAATGCTTTGTATTTCCTTTTGATTGCTTGTCCAAGGTATTGGTCGAAACGAGCTCACGTATTTGTTTCTTTGAGGTGTTTCTTTAAAGATAGGTTACTGCTTCCATACACGCAACGATAACGCTTATACGTATATATGTATAGCTTTCTGAGCAGCTCGGGCGTTGGCAACCTAGAAATATATCGACATTCACAATTGATGATCTCGATTTATTCCCAGCCCAAGCAGACAACTTATGGCTTAGAAATAGCTGAAAAAGTGTCGGTACCCTCGTGAAATCCAGTTTGATAGGTCATCTGATGGAGGAAAGCAATCACTATCACGAAACATATCGATAGTTGCAGGCAGGTGACGCCCAAGTCACCTCGATCGAGGACAACATATGGTCGTCCCACAGAGAGCTCTGAGGAGACAACACTGCAGTTTTTTCCCTCAGCAAAACGATAACAGTATCCAAGTGAAAGAAGAGGAGGTGACTATCGATAAAGACGTGCCCTGTAACTGATCGGGAAAAAACTTTGCGGAATGAAAAGTATTATACATGGATCTTTGAGTCAAAATCGAGTCCTCAGCTCAGCGAGCTGAAGCTGATTTGAGGTGAGTTTCTGAGCAGTATTTAATAGATACTCCTTTAGTCTCCGGGTCATAGCATGTAGGAGGAGGAAAAGGGCTACCTATAATACGTTGCAAAACTTTATCGAGAGAGCTCGGGAAGCTGCAATACAATTCTGAAAACAGCAATTGCGAACGCCTCATTAAGCTGATTCTGGGAAGAAACTCAATACGAAAACGTTGGCGACGACGAGTATGTCTAGGTTGCTAAAATCTCGGTGCCTAGAAAGGCTACCTTAATTAGGAAGGACTGAGGAGGCGATCTGCACTTAGAGCGCCTTAACCCTTCAAAAATAAGTACGGTAACATCAGACCGAACCAGCCAGGTATCGCTCGTTACCCACCGTATTCGACAATTGAGAAGAACCGTTTCTAGGAATACCCGACAGCGAGGGTTGGCGACGCTATCTTTCTCGTCAACACGACGACAAGCGGTACAGATCACCTTTCTCAGATACACCCCGGTGCAAAATTATAAGTTCACCCTGCAATTTGTCCATAACTACCCGAAAAAGCTATTTCCGAGATACGCTATGATATTCTTCACTATCAAAAACCTGCATACACAAATTCTAGGCACGGTGTCTTACCAATACAAGAAGTTACGAATTTTCATTTAAAAAATAGGGACAGGGACCGGTGCAAATTTATATGTTCACTTTGAAAAAAGTGACCAATGTTAAAAATTCCAACAAGCAAATTGAATTCAATACTTCGTTACATCACCTTTCTTATAAACAATATCAAACATTCTATCTGGGACACTTCAAATAAGGTTAAAAAGAACAGTTTGCTGTATACTAGCCCATCAAGTATGGCCTCCTTCAGATCAGAAACCGAAGCGTAAGTGGTTCCATTTTTGTACGCTTGGTGTACAAGAATTCCTCACATGTTCTCTATCGGGTTAGGATCTGGAGAACAACTGAGCCACACTAGAAGTGGAATTTTATGGGAACTAAACCAGTTCATTGTTCACCTCGGCGCATGTATCGGGGCATTATTCCTACGTAATCTTCTGAAATAAGAGGAAATATTATCTACAAGCACTTTCTGATAGTCTTCGCTGTCCGTGCAACACGAAACAAAGTCCATCGCAACAGTTCCATAACCACAAATCACAGCCCAAAGCGTAACACTTACCCTGCCGAAGTTTTGCCTTGAGGATACTCGTGGATCTTTCCTCAAATCCCTCCAATAGCGTCGATATCTGTCGAGTCCATCGAGATTCCACTAGTTTTCGTCGGATGATATCACGAGAAGTGAGAAAAACGCTTTTCTGCACTCCCAAGAAATTAAAGGCATTCTGGACTCATCTTCTTCCAACTTGTGTTGATGTGTTCACAGGCGAACACCAACTTGGCAGCTTTGGAGTCCTTCGTCAGACAACAGCTACGATTTCATGACTTGATGAAAACTGCGATTCAAGCATTGTGGTATCGTCCATTTCGAGTGTAGGAGGTCCCATTAACGTCGCAGATCCATCGCGGGTATAATGCTGTTAGGGGCCTCTCGAACTAGAAGGCTCTCATCTCTTCTAGACGGCTTCCTTTTGGGACCACCCTTTTGTTTTCTTTTGTAGGCATCCGTGTCCTTCAGATAACGATTGATGCAGCACAAGGACCGTCCTAATTGAGCTGCTACCTTTTTGTTTGAAAGGCCGGCCGCATGGAGAGCATCTACTTGAGCTTGCTCAAGCGGGAAAAGCTTGGTGCCTTTCGGCATTACGGTTTCATACACGATTTAGTTGTCTCTACGTTTTTGACCTATTTGTATCGCGACTTAAGCGTGAAAATCTCCTTATAACCGAATTATTCCAAGTGAACTTATAATTTTGCACCGGTCCCTGTCCCTATTTTTGAATGAAAATACGTAACTTCTTACACTGGTAAGGCGCCGTGCCTAGAATTTGTGAAGGTTTTCGATAGTGAAGAATATCATAGCGTATCTCGATAGTAGTTATGGAATATCTTATAATTTTGCAGCAACTGATGGCGTGTGGTTTCGATAAACATCTTACGCACTTTTCGCGATGAGGGTAAGTTTTCAGACGACGAAAATGCAAAATCGAAGCTCAATCGATAATTAACGTTATAATTTTGCACCGGGGTGTAGTGCCTGAGGGCGTGTGGTTTCGATAAACACCTCACGAAGGTTATGGCTCGAGATGAGAGGTAAGGCAGTCGGCGTATGTATCGCACGTTGTACATACCGAGTCATCGAACCCGGTAAATAGCCACTTTCCAACAAATATAAAACAACAAATCATCTTAGCCGGACAAACAAGGCTACGATGCTATTCAGAGAGGCGCTACAAATACGTTGAATGGGCACACTGTCATTGCTGTAACGGAACACAAATTGTGATTCATTATCCCCTTCTAAATATGCTGTATTCAAACAGGTACACAATTCTGACTCCTCATCTGAGCACATTCCTCCATTGAAAACATATTGCTGCTAACGTCACAACCTCATTAGGGACGTTTTTAGAAATGCTTATCAGGAAACAGGTTGTAACGGTAGGTACAGCACCGATCAAAATATTTCTTAATCTTGAATACAAATGGTCAGAACCGAGAGGAATCCTATTCACAGTACCAGTAACTATACTCTGGAGTGCACTGATCTATGTACTTACTGGAAAGTCTGGATTTTTTCTAGAAAAATTCGAATGCGTTTTCATATGATTTTCACACGACTATATCTAACAAACCGCTCTACATAAAATCATTCCAAGGTGATATTTTGATAGAGGATGATTGACGTATTATAAAAGGGTTCAAATGAGTAGTTCAGATGGCTAGTAAACTATGTAAAGATTTTTCAGTCGAAAGTTTTCGCGGTCAAAAAATGGGAAAATTTTGAGACCTCACTCCAATTAACAATTTCTATATAAGTATGGGGTTCACGAATGTGCACCAAACTTGAGGTTGTTTTTTCAAGTTTTCGAGAAAATGGTTCGTGATACTTACATAAACCGTCATATTTTGAAAATCTGGAGAGGAATCGGCTTCAAGTTTTTCCACAGCGTAGGAGGCCCTCTAACCTTCAGCAAGTGAGTTATCAAGGAAATGTGTCCAACTTCGTTGTAGAAAATTTCATCTTATTTCCATACGCTGAAAATGCCACCCCCAATCTCACTTCCCCCTACCAAGGCAGTGCACCGTGGCGGGGGAGCAGTCAATATTGGGCTTTCATAATTTTTCTCTACTTTTCTGGTTTACAGCCGAACACAAATAAGCTTGTCACAATGATCAACAACCAATTTGATTTTCTGAGTTTCGCCTGGGTATTTATAGCTTTTCCGGTCACCGTATACTACTAATGGAGGTGGCACTTTCAACGTGAGCAAATTCAATGAAATTTTTCTACGAAGGACTTGGACTCATTTTCTTCCTAACTCAATGTTGAAAGTGCGAAATGTCTCCCACACAGTGGAGAAAACTGAAATAGATTCCTCCTCAGATTTGTTAAATCTGGCAGTTTATGTAAGTGCAAATTTATAAGCCATTTTCTCAGAAACTTGTTAGCATCCGAGACTTCAACGTGTGTTAGAAGAAGAAAATTTCGTTCCTCAGAGCTCTCAATGTAATGTAATTTCGTCAGCCCTCTACTGATATAGTGATTTTTATTTGAAGTGAGGTCTTCTGCCATTTTTTGGCCATAAAACTTTTCGACCAAAAAAATCTATAGTTCATTAGCCGTCTGAACTACTCATTTGAAGCCTTTTATGACAAAACAATCATCTTCTATCGAATATCACCTTTGATTTCGACTACTTGTATACAGAAAGTTAAGATGACATATTATGTTGGTCGGTGTAGATTTTCGAACCATCGGACCCTTGGAATCTGTACGGTTTCAGAGGGACGGCATCAAAACTGGCCACTGAAGGATCGAAGGGAGTCTTAGTGTTAGACGAACAAAGTAATGGACAAGATCGGAATGAAGAAAACTCCTCTGTCACTCCTTGTCGGACAACTGGAACGAGCACCGTAAAGCAGAGTGTGGCTCTGAGATCATCTCCATCAAAAAGCTTTCCACGCACCGGTACCTCACATGATGCTAGTGCCCTCACTTTGTGTGATAGCTGCTTTATCAGCCACAGTTTCTCAGAACGGAAAAATCTACTTGGAACGGGAGAGTAATAACAAGAAAAGGAGCTTCATCGAGCTCCGGTGAAGAGAATGCTCATCGGGCCTAGTTCTTCAATCTTTGATCTTAAAGCTGCATTCTGTTGGATTCTGTGAAACTTGAATTCTAATATCGTTTCACGTAAATTAAAAGATCGCTCATCGCGCCACAAACGGCTTTTCTCCCAAGTCGGGATTCACTAAAAAGACCAGTGCGCAATCTTCTTTAAGAGGATGTGCTACGCTCGCAAAGAGCTTCGTTCTAACTTCTATACAGCTAGAACTCCTAGGGGAAAGAGCTCAACAGCTACTAAGAGCACAGCTTTTGAAATAGACAAAGGAAAATCCAAAATTCCAAGCATTGCAGAGCAAAGGTAAAGGTAAAAGTGAAGGGCCCAGATTCATCATTGGTAAACCCCCGATAAAACTCGAGATATTCCCGAACGGCGCGCAAACCTAGATTCGTGGACGAGCGCCGGAGTTTAATTGGGGTTTATCGCGGATCTATCACAACTCGCGATGAGGCAGGGTCTGAGAGACCTCGACGGTACCGAACGTGTTTTTCGCCTACGAGGTTTCGGAGACCGCTCGTCCGTTCGTGAATCTGGGCCAAGGAGTTTGCGTTGATCAGTCCCCAGAGAACACTGTACCAAATCGGTGTCCTTACCTTACCAAACAAGTTTGGTGCCAGTTTACCCAACCATCGAGGGATCCGTGAGCTTGAAAGATGAAATGCAGATGGTTTCCAAATGAATGATCCATTTTTGGGCTAGTCGAGTCCGAACCTGGAAAATTGTATCAGAGATACAGCGACCGGAGCTTCTGATGCCTTCGAGTATTTAAGGCAAATACAACCGATCAGAGAACTGCGTTCTTTTTCAGCCCTTCCTCAACAATTTTGTTGGAGGCGGAGTGTTCAACGAACCAAACAGCATTCGGGCAAAAATTGCGAGAACAGAGAACGACAATCAGATATATCATAAGAAAGGCTAGAACCATGTCCTATGACTAGTAAGTGCTGATGAGTACAGCACGATTGTGATCAAGTGTAACAGCAGAACGAAATCTAAAAACTGCAGGTGAAGGGTGCAACATCGAAATCTAGACAAACGCGACAATATTTTTCTAACAAATATTCAAGCACACAACAACTACAAATGAAATTGCGAATCCTTACAATTAGACAGTACCGGACGTGCCGCAACAATAAAACGGCTCCAGCGGCGCTTTCTTGCGCAGAGGGCGCCCTTCTTCCACATTTTCTTCGAAATTAGTTTATTCATGAAAATACGAATGTTTTTGAACTCAGCTGGTTGAGCTCTATCACTTCATATATACCTGATTGATAGTACATGGGTCATATGCTTGCTCTATTTTGGTCGTAAACAGGTGATATTGCTGTTATCAGTTACTCCTGAGGCAGTGAACATATTTACCAGCTGCAGCTTTTGGTTAAGCATGGAACACCATCAATATCGATCAATAATTGTTACCACTGTTTGAGAAGCTAAAACTCTTGCAACCGCGATGCAATCATAAGAAAAGAATTAAGAGGGATGTAAAATGTATGAACCATAGAAATTGCGCCACACACCTGCCCGAAACATCGGATTCTAGACCTGATTGAAAGTACACGGGTAACATGCTTGTTCTACTTTGGTCGCAAACAGGTCATATCATTGTGTTACACTTGGGGCAGCGGACAAAACAACTCAGCTTTCGATTAGAGACGGATTAGCATCACGATCAATCACTGAGTGTTCATTTTGATCTGAATAAAAAACATTGTAGTATTGTGCAAGTGCATCTCAAAGTGCATGTTAAACTTGTTATGTCTTGAAAATTTCCAAGTCTGAGAAACCAGTTAACGAGCGATTTTTTGAAAACTCGATTTCTGGTCACCAAATACATACCCCCTTTTATTCAAGCTATGTTAATCCTCATCTCGTGACTCATCGCTAACAAGCGAGACGAGGCTAATCCTCGTCTGGTGACTCATCGCTAGACGAGGCTCCGCTTTCGGCCGGGCTGCCATGGGCGACCACCGTAAGGCGTGCGGCGTAAATACAATGTATGATGAATTGAGGTAGGCTCTGTCCAGGGCTCAGATTCACGAACGGACAAGCGGTCCCGAAACCCCGTCGGCGATAAACCCACTCGATACCGTTGAGGTCTCCCAAACCCTGCCTCATTACGAGGTGTGATAGACCCGCGATTAACCCCGATGAAAGCCCGGCGCGCGTTCACGAATCTCAGTTTGCTCGCCGTTCGGGGTATATCTTGGGGTTTATCGGGAGATTACCAATGATGAATCTGAGCCCAGGTCACCACATATGGACCCCGAAAGCGACACCTTTTGACGCATGGGAGCGACAATCAGGAAAGGTTTGATGAAGGGCGGAACTGCGTTATACCAATTTTCAGTGATTTCACTTGTCGTCTTATTCCTTTTACTACCTGAATAAGAAACTATATTTACTTCGAATACATCGAGAAGGTCGATCGCTCCGTCACTTTCAAACGATGTCCCGTTCATCATCGGCTGATGAAATTCGTTCAGTGAAACCTCTTTTGTCAATAGCTTGGGACTTGACATCACTTTGTGCCGTGGAAACCACACATCAGTTGCTATTTTCATAAAATTACCAGGTAAACACTTTACGCAAAACACGTTCCCATGAAGCCTGTCCGACGTCTTTTAAGAGCGAATATAGGAATCATCAATCCACGATTTCAAGGAAA
Source organism: Nippostrongylus brasiliensis (assembly GCA_030553155.1). NCBI lineage: Eukaryota > Metazoa > Nematoda > Chromadorea > Rhabditida > Heligmosomidae > Nippostrongylus > Nippostrongylus brasiliensis. The sequence goes on along the minus strand of CP130736.1, from coordinate 32,918,217 downwards.
AACTACATGCATGTAATAGAAACTGAAACCCATTTTTGCCTTCGAGCTCTTAAATTGATTTTCAGCTACAACAAACAAATACAGAATATGAAATCAACACTCATGTTCTTTCGTGAGAGAGCTGTCGGATCACATCAAACAGTTCCAATGCACTTTTTCTCATTGCAATGACAAATGCGGCGAAATGAAAATCACAAAAAAACATCTAGGTGTTCTGCTAAAATTAGCAGTCACGAGATGCCTCGAACAGAACTAGTTCCACACAGTTTACTGGTGATCTTTTTTCGGAAAGTTGTAACAAATTAAATAAGTTCAGACAGGTTCAGAGTATGCAGTCGGCAGCAGACCTAGTAGTACCAAAGCAAAACTTCCTTGTTCGTTCACGAAAACAATCAAAGAACAAGTCCCGTGCTCCTTTCTCGAGGGTGTCAATTTAATTACCAAGAAAGTGTATCAATAGAGGTGAACGTAAAGATAAACATTTCAGAGTTGATCGAGAATCGTTGAAGCACGGTGAGTAGGTATTTTGCCCAAACAATGACGCGAATGTGATTTTTTAATGTGTGTAGTGGGTCTATCTGAAACGACGATATAAGGCTCTGGCCGAATAGACCTGCACAGCGGTTTTTCACAATATGACAACCAACAAACTATCATTCAACACGTGCACCTCTTGGGTCCGGAAACGACGAAGTGGTTGCCGTCTGGAAAAAGAAGCAACGGGAGATCGAGGACACGAAGGCTAGACGATGTTGCTTACTATCGAAGACGAAAGGCAAAGGACATGATCGATTGGGAATGGTGGGTGAATGATGCGACTAAGAAATCTGGTGACCTCTTGCAGTGTCTATACCTTACCAGACAAATCTGTCACCAATTCACTCGACTCAGGAGCGAAGGAAGACTTTCACAATTACTCTTTGCGTCATTAACCTTATGACCCACGGATTTCTCCATCGGCCGGTCACCCATTTGGAAGAAGAAGGGTAGTCCAGCTGACTGTTGTGCTTACCGAGCGACTCGTCTGCTTTCTCACACCATGAAGGTGCTCGAGCGTGTTATCGATAAACGAATTCGCGGCAATGTTGAACTATCCATCAACAAGTGTAGTTCTGCCGCGAACTGCAGCACTACAGATGCGGACCATGCTGCACGGCTTCTGGTAGAGAAGCAAAGAGAAAAACAACGTCCATCATAAATGCTTCCCTCGACCTCCAGAAGGCGTTTGACCGCGTACCGCCTGAGGTTATGTGCTACGTACTGCGAAAACAGATGGTTCCTGAAGAACTCATGAATTGGGTCCGAATTCTGTGTACGAACCCAAGAAGCAGAGTACAGGCGGCTGCTGGAACATATTCGGAATTCCCAATTTCGGTTGGGGTCCACCAAGGTTCGCCGCTCTCTCCTCTTCTTTTCATTGCTGTGATGAACGCCGTCACGCGTGATCTTCAGACTCCAGTCCCACGGAGTGTGCTGTATGCGGATGATGTAATGTTGGCGTCTGAAGACAGGGAAGAGCTTGAGCTGCTCGTGCAGTCCTGTAGTGATCGATTGGCGCAGTTTGGACTTCGTCTAAACATCAGTAAGACGGAGTACCTCACCACCCAGGTGAATAATCCAGGAACAATTAAAATTGATGGAACCGAGCTGTCAAGGACAAATGCCTTTAAATATTCAGGCTCGACGATAGCTTGTGATAGTACTCTTTGCTATGAAGTGAACAACCGAGTCAGCAGTGCTTGGCTGAAGTAGCGACAGGTGTACTCTGCGGTCGGAACGTGCCGGAGCGACTGAAATCGAAGATCTACCGTACGGTAGTAAAATCGCTTGCTCTGTATAGAACTGAGCGCTGGCCTGCTATGAAAGAAGTTGAGCGTCGCCTCAGCGTCATGGAGATTAAAATGTTAGGATGGATGGCTGGCGTTACACTGCTAGACCATGTAACGAACGCTGACATAAAGAAGCGATTTGGAGTGGTCCAAATCGCTGAAAAGCTTCGTGAAACCCGTTTGAGATGGTATGGGCACGTGCTTCGAGCAAGCGACGACACCGTGTGTAAGATAGGACTCGGTCTCGACGTACCAGGAACAAGACCGAGAGGACGCGCGAAGCAACGCTGGCTGGATACGATACAAGCCGATCTAAACACAGTGGTAATTCATCCAGACCAGGCGTACGATAGATCTTTATGGTGCCAGAAAATTGGCAGAGCGGATCCTGCTTCGATGCGGGAAAGACGATAAAGAATAAGAAGCAGAAGAAGAAGAAGCGAAGGAAGACTTGGTTATCCTTGATGACGATTGATCGCATAGACGTACAGGTGTCAGCCTATATCCGAGCGTCAGCAACTTTCATTGAATTTTTCAACGACTTCGGATCATAATAGAAGACGAACGCGTGGCCCCCACTCAGTGTAATGAACAGTGCCCACTTTCTCCTTCAGTTCACATTTTCACACAGTCACATTAATAAGGAGGAAAATGTTGGAAATAGTGGAAACAATATTCATCTCGTGGTTCAAAAGGCTTCCCCCATCTATTATCTTCGAAATGTTGTCTACGGGCCCAGTACCACTCGGTAGTAATCACAATCGTGATAATCTCATCCTCTTGACTTGATAAGTGGAAAAGGACGTTTGTGGAAACCAAATAGTTGGTGACGTTAACGCCTGAGGAACCCTTCAGGTGACTACAGAAAATGTGATACCAGCTACGTTTACAAACCGAGAGAAAGTGGAGGCTTGTGGAGTTCAGTTCGACAGCTCCACCCCCTCCTTTTCAAGGAAAACGTTTGAAGAAAGAAATCATTTCTATCAGAGATCCACCTGCCATGAAATTATTTCCAGCAGCACAAGTTGTTAAAAGAGGTTCTCATTTTTATATCAAAAGGCAGATTCAAGACATAAAATACTGTAGAAATGAACGGAAATCGTACAGACCTGCAAGTGGTGAAGTCGCTAAATACAAAACTAGTAGGATCGAGAATGAAAGAGTTTACCTCTTCCCTTTCCGGCTACTCAGGAAGGCAATATGTAAGTGAGAGTAACGCCCAGAGGCAATCCTAAAACCAGCTCTGGGAAAATCGGCTCAATGAGTCAGAATTTTCGACGAGCTCACGCACGTCGCTAGCTTCATAATAATTTGTATCTTTGGAGCGCAAACTAATTGAAGCAGGACGACGATTATGAGAAAATCCTGCGGGGTTTACTACAAACATTGCTTCGTTCTCACTATAATGTAAATATATGACATCATTCTATTAGTGCATATCTGAAAATCATTTTCTGTGGTCTAATTTTTAAAATAGTCTAATTTTCTTGTAAAAGTCAAACCGGGTTGGGTATATTGGTACCAGACTTGTCTGGGAAAGTAAAGACGCTGACTCGATATAGCGTCTGGCCACACAAATCATAGCATGGTAGTATTTATCAGGAAATTTTTCGTGCATAAGCAGGAACTGAGCTAGAGATAGTTGATTTGACCGCAAAGAACAGTCTTCCGATCATTTTTCGTAATCTAAGAGCGGTAAGGCGATTAGTAGCGGTCTGATGATGACGTAGAAAAATCGACGATAATTCATGAGGGGCTCTTCTGAGTCTTTGAAAAACATTTGAAAATTGTAGTCGACTAACTCCCCGTAGCCTAATTATGCTTGGAAATATTAATCCCGACGAGCTATGAAGCTATGAAACCTTTGAACTTTGAAAATAAAAAAGACTTGTGGCTCTAGTACAAGGTCATCTTCTGACCTAATGTCGAGACCGGTAGGCACGGAAGATATATGGCACGGAAGTTTTAAATACATGGTCCTCTTTTAGAGTTAGATCAGGTTCTTTTTGGTTCCAAAACTACTTGGTGAAGTGAAGACACGGTCCCTCACTTTCTCGAAGGCTCAGATGACTAATGAGATTTCTAATCTTCCTATTTATATACATATATAGAGATACTTGTATAGAGAGTTTCCATCTAGAAAATGAAAGCGCTCTACTATGGTAACATCGAGATAGTCGTCTCTCGGCAAACTATTTTTACGCTTGATTATCGCTTTACGGCCAACGAGAAGCCACTCGGTATAGTTAATCAGTGCCTATAGAAACAGTTCAGGATTAACCCGCTGATGACGCTCATCCATAATTCACTTCCATAGTTCACTGAAATCAGCTCAGCAAAGCGCAAAAAAATACGTTTGCTCACAACTTTGACACGATATAATAAGTACAATTCCGTTCGTTCGGCTAAAATTTTAGGAAGGGCGATCCCTTAATGTCGGCATTGTCTTTAGAAGATCTGAGCCTAAGAAATAACCTGGAAATGATCTAGGTTCCTCTCTGAAAGGTGTTTAACTATTTAAAAAAAATTCTCATCGACATGACATATGTACTTTAATAAGCACAGCTCCGTTTATTTGGTTAAAATTTTGTTATACACGATCCCTTAATGTCCGGATTGCCTCCAGAAAATCAGAGCCTAGGAAATGACCTAGAAATAACCAAGGTTCCTCTCTGATAGGTGTTTAACTATTTAAAAAAAATTCTCATCGGTAGACCTTTTGTTCGAATGGAGGTTGCAACTAATGCTGCAATGTGGTCTATTTAAAATTTCTCTATACTTTTCAATATGAGCATATTTAAAATTCATGCAGGTGATAAATATGAAACACCTGTGAGCATTCGGAATGGCATCTGAGAATCGTGTGGGTGTTGGAAGAATTTGCTAACATGGTGATGTACTTATGAATGCCTCGCCCACACCCGCTGTTTCACACCTGTCGTGACGTCAACACCAAAGCACGAGTCGAACCGCGCCCATAAATGGAAAGATTTTCTCAACGAAAAGCGGAGCTCGTAGATAAGAGCCAACTAATTCCGACTGCGTACGCATCAGATTTGGTTGCTGCAGTTGATCGGTCAGTTCCGGTGTTGATAAGTGCTCGGCGATAAGTAAAGGACCTTCGGTGAAAAACGCCGTTTAATGGTCATCGGGACGATCCGCTAGTTTAATTTATTTTCACAAAATCAGCACGAATTGAAGGACCTCGAAGAAACACGACAATGATAGGATGGACTGAAATTATGAGACATTCTGATTGTGAGCCTGCAGGTACTGCCCCTGAATGTTTTCTTACTGTAGATACGTGATAGTAGATGGACAGCACATAATGATTGCGTTGTTTGTGTTCCGCTTATCATATACACCATTTTCTTTTCAAATTGGACACTTTTTAAACCGAAATGGACGTTTTTCGAACCAAAATGGACGTTTTTCAAATCAAAAAGGACGCCGCAGCTTTGAAATTGTAAATGGCATAATTCATCCGAAAACGACTTTTGAGCAGTCCTGCCAATGGAATTTTAGCTGAGGTCATTGAGTGCAGTGTTGCTACCGTATAGCAGCAAGATTGTTCGAACTACACACGGTGCAAATTTATAGGTTCACCCCGCGATTTGTCCATCAGTCGTGGGCGTAGAAAAGCATCTCTAGTTTTTAGGTGATATTTTCCCAAGAGAAAAAGTGGAACCTAGATGGGCCCGACGGCTACAAGCACCACTGGAGAGATCTAAGAAAGGAGAAGCTAGGATTCTCTAGACCCAACTTTGGCGGTGGAAGTGTTATGGTCTGGGCAGCGTTTTCCGGAAATGGACTTGTGGCTTTGGAGTTTGTCTCATGTAATATGGATAGCAAAGATTATCAGGGTGTGCTAAAAGAACACCTTCTCCCCAATTTGAGAAGATTTCGTGGGCGCAATCTTATCTTCCAGCAAGACAATGCTCCCATACACATGACGAGGTCAACTACGAGTTGGTTCAATTCCAACAGAATCCAACTTTTAGCGTGGCCAAGTTGTTCTACTGATCTGAACCCGATGGAAAATTTGTGGGGCATTCTTGTTCTCAATGTTCACAAGAACGGCACCACTTAGACCTCGGTTTCTGATCTGAAGAACGCCATTCATGATGCTTGGGTTCATGTAGAGCAAGCTGTTCTTGATAATGTTATTCAAAGTGTGCCACTTAGAATATTTGATGTTGTTTATAACAAAGGTGATGTAACAAAGTACTAAATTTAACTTGAATGTTCATATTTTTAAAGCGGACAGTTTTTTAATGAAGTGAACCTATAATTTTGCACCGGTCACTATCGCTGATTTTTCAACAAAAAATTGTAGTACCTTACAATGACAAGACATCCCGCCCAGAATTTCTATATCTAGGTTTTCGATGGTGAGGAATATGACAGTAATATTACTAGATCCCCTCAATAGGTTCTTTGAACACTTAGGGACAAATCGGTGAACCTTTAATTTTGCACCGGGGTGTATGTATACCATTTTCATTCTATATAAAATGTTCATCATATTGATGAATGTGGCAGCCGCAGCCGCTGGGCGACGATTTGAGAGTTCTTGAATGGTCGTAGTTCCTTTATTACTGATGTATAGTGTTAATAAATAACGTTACTAATTATTTGTTAAATATCATATCTGCTTAAATGTATATGCATCTTATTTGTAGTCTCTTATAAGTTCGATTTGTTCTACAGTTTCTTATTAGTAGCTTCATTTCGTTTTTTCATTCGTATAAAATTCGATAGATTATATCTTTATCATCAGTGTCGCGTATCTAATTGCATTGTTAGTATATACAGTAGTTCGCGAAAAGATATGTCACCTTGCATTTTTGGGTGCAGATCGGTGAAACCAAAAGGAATTTTATTCCAGTTGACAGTTTTATTAACTATTATTGAAAATACACTAATCTGTGCCCTCGTTGGAAATTCTAGATTTTTTTAAAAAATTTCAAACTCGTTTTCATATGCATTTTTAAACGAATGTATCTTAGGAACCACTGAGCTTCTGCTTTTCTTGTAGTGATATTCTGATAGAGCATGATTAGCTTGTTCCTATGGGCTATGAATTTTAGTTTCAGTCATTAATAAACCATAGAATTTTTTGTGTGAATTTTTTCATGGTCAAAAAATGGTGAAATCATGGGACAATCTTTCATATAAAATTACATATATCAGTAACCAGCAAATGAAATACCATCAAACTGAGATATGTGATAGTATATGATGTTCTCTTTCCCAAGCATATCTAACTTTGGAGGATAGCCGTCTGATTACAGAGAAAATAGCTAATGAAATTGCATTTACACAAGCGGCCGTTTTACCAACACCCGGAGGGAATTTGACTCCAGATTCCTCTAGTGCATAGTAGACTTATTGCTTGTTAGGTACTTAACAGGTGACGAGATAATTCCCGCTATTATTCAGAAAATCGTCTTCTAGTTGGACCGAGAGAAAATGGGGCACAAACCCGCGCAGCGTACGGTGGCGGGTAGTGATGCATACAACAACAGATGATTTGCTGAACAATAGCGGCAATTGTTCTGCTACCTGTATAGTACCTAACAAGCAATAAGTCTACTATGCGCTAGAGAAATCTGGAGTCAAATGCCCTCCGGGTGTTGGTAAAACGGCCGCTTGTGTAAATGTAATTTTATTAGCTATTTTCTCTGTAATCAGACGGCTATCCTCCAAAGTTAGATAGGCGTGGGAAAGAGAAAGTCTTATGCTATCACATATCGTGATTTGATGGTATTTCATTTGCTGGTTACTGATATATGTAATTTTATATGAAAGATTGTCCCATGATTTCACCATTTTTTGACCATGAAAAAATTCACACAAAAAATTCTATGGTTTATTAATGACTGAAACTAAAATTCATAACCTATAAGAACAAGCTAATCATGCTCTATCAGAATATCACTACAAGAAAAGCAGAAGCTCAGTGGTTCCTAAGATACATTCGTTTAAAAATGCATATGAAAACGAGTTTGAAATTTTTTTAAAAAATCTAGAATTTCCAACAAGGGCACAGATTAGTGTATTTTCAATAATAGTTAATGAAACTGTCAACGGGAATGAAATTCCTTTTGGTTTCACCGATCTGCACCCAAAAATGCAAGGTGACATATCTTTTCGCGAACTACTGTATACTAATATACTTGCTGCATATATTTGTTGTAAATGTATGCAGCAAGAAATGAAAAGTGAATTATGCCATTCGCAAGTTGAGGGTGTCCTTTTTTGATTTGAAAGACGTTCATGTTCGTTTGAAAATCGTCCATTTTGGTTTACAAAACGTCCATTTTGGTTTGAAAAATGTCCATTTGAACACGAAAATGGTACAGTTAACCCCTTCTACTTTCCGAGCGGACGCCATGTTTTGTGATGACGTGATGCCTGATGTATAGTAATGACATAGATCACCTAGTCTCTTATCCTACTCCGCACGTCTGTCACAGGACTTTGTTAGAGCGCCAAAAGTAGGTGATCAGACTTCTCATCAGCACTACCTTGACCGATCCGTGAAGATTAAACAGCCGTTCCCCAATCCCTGTGCACCCCACGGCTCCACATAATCAAATCAGCACCTAGTGAGTTTTGAATTTTACATTTCCTGTTGGTCTTAGATGAATTTTATTGTAGGTCATTGTATAGGCCAAATACGCATTCACTACGCCTCTACGATTTGAATGGAACACGAATGCTGCGGCGCGTCCTCAGAGGACTGATCAACGCCGGCACCTTTACCTTTTACCCTTTACCTTAGATGAATGTTATAGAAACTAAGAAAAGTTACTATGCAAGACCGAAGAGCAGTGAAATATGTTCAAGCTGGCACACATTTTACTATTACATTCTCAAATATTAAGCACCCTTATACGGAGATTGGTGAAAAGTTTGTCTCAGTTGACACATGCAGGCATGTGTTTCGTACTCACCAACTCGAAAAGACAGGCTTAAAAAGTTAAGAAGTTGTTGGCCTCCGTGCAAATGCTGCGTTTCTTCGATGGTTTAAGGGCGAACGACCTTCTCCATCGAACTTCGAACGCACCGTGAGAATCAGAGACAATTTCATTAGAAAGAATGATAAATGGGCTCTCGAATCATTATCTGGCCGCAGAAAAAAAGAAGCGCTTGTACCGACCTTCGTGTCGCCAATTGGACGTTAGACCTCCCGGAAGTGGACATGAATATTCCAATTCTATTCTCTTTGAAGTCTAACTGGCGATACAAAGGCGCATAGGAGAAGAAATTTTAAAAGGAAAAAGGAAGGATATCGCCATTGTGGCTTTTGTTTGAGATATTTTGGTCGACCAAATGCAAATGAACTTCATTCCAGCTTTCACCGTAACTGATGCTTCTTCATTTGCTCTTGGACATTGAGGAATTGTTTATTTATGCAGCCCAGCGGAGAAACGGAAAAGGCTCAAGGGCGCGAAAATTTTACGGCGTAACCTACGCTTCCTTATTCAATGTATATTTATTTGCTTATTCAGGACGTGCTAGGGTAACAGATAACGATGTCTATAGGTGACATACATGTCTATACGTGACATACATGTGTACGTGTATAGAAATGTGCAACTCATTGAAAGCAACTTCGAATACAACGACTTGTAGTGGATATGTATTAGACATGTCTCGTACTGCGCGTATAAATATTGTATGAAATATACATACACACTTCAACTTAATCACAGTGATGGCGCAATCCAATAATACTGACGAATCTTCTCCGAGGATTGTCGATGAGACATCATTCTCTGCCTAGGCGGCACATTGTCACGAGTGATAATGTGCCGCCTAAGCACACGTTGAAAAGGTGTTTGAACTCTTCCAATTTCATATTTTTGATGGCAGTTCTTGTGACGTTCGTGAAAAGGCGTTGAGCTTTGAACGTTCAAGATAGTTCAAGATGCAAGATCTGTGATATCGAATGCATTGCCAAAATTGAAAGTCCTATATCAAGCCGAGTCAGTTACAGAAACACTTGTAGGCGACTGAGACTATAGTGCATAGAGTGTGAATGGGTCTTTGCGCTAGTGCGAAAGAAGCGTATCAGTGATCTAGAATCGCCTTCGTCTAAGAAACTTATACACAATTTGATGTGAAGGACGTTGTAACCTGGTATATGACGAAGGTCTACTGTTTTGGCCAACGTAATTCCACTCAATTCTCCTCCATCAAATGCGCCAACACCTATCCAGATTTGTTTTCGTTTTCCGTGCTCAAAAACCATAAAGCAATAAATATTCTCCCAAGCGAATTCGACATATGTACATAGATATCGCGCGTATAACGCGTATAATGACATAAGTGCTGACTTCCATTTCAGTGTTTTATTTGGCGCACCTAACAGTGCAAACAGAATAAAATAAAATAAAAAATAATTCTGCAGTAGAGGAGACAAGTCAGTTAGCCTTCTCGTGAGTCTGTAGCACACTGATAGTGAGACAAAACGCGAGCAGATGGTGTATACTGAGCCGATCTACGATTTCGAATGAGTGCTGACTTCCATTTCATTTCATTTTTTCACAATCCCTTATGGACTGAATATTGAAATCCAGTGCGTTACAGCCGACTGAGTTATTAGGCTGTCGCAAAATTAATTTCGGAAATGGACCGCTCAGTTCAAACCGCACTAACTCAGCTCAAACGCAACTTTATTAATCAGATTAAAAACCATCATCATTTACACATCTCTGCCAGCGATGTGGTAATAAATTCAAACCTTTGGAGAAGAAACTAGGATCACGGGAATTAACGGAAGCAAGAAAGGCATTTTCAACATCGGTCACATTAGCGATTTTTTTTCTGACGCAAATAAGAATCGAATGTTTGAAAAAGGTGATAGCCAGTTAGCGACAGGTCAGGAGAATAAAAAGGATGAAACAGAACTTCAATGCCTAACTGGGCCAATTTTTGTCGGGTTATTTTCGGGGTGTGTGCGATTGCGTTGTCCTGCAATAGGATCGCACCGCTTCTGTTCGCTAGTGTCGGCCACAATTTTTGCAATTTAGGGTATATTTTGTCTAAATCACAACAGTATGACTCTGCTGTAACTGATCAACCAGGTGGCATGAAGCTATGATGGGTAACTCCTTTACTACACCACCACACAGTAATCATAACCCTTTTAGGGTGATGCCTTGGTTTAGGAAAAGATTTTGATGGAGCACCTTCATCACATCAAGGAAATTCCCGTTTAGTATTATCATAAAGAACCTATTTTTCATCTACAGCTATAATACGGCTGACAAACGGTTCATTTTTATAACGAAATAGGAGATTCGAATAGATGTCAAAACGCGTAGAACGGTGCTCAGCAGTCAATTCGTAAGGAATCCATTTTGACATCTTCTTCACCTTGCCGCTTTGGTCCAAATGTCTTGCAACTGTAGAGCGATGTGCACCGAGGTCTATTGCTAGCTAACGAGTATCAGTCTCTGGATTTGCTTCAACGGTTATTATCAAATCCTCTTCATCAAGGGACCACTTGCGCCCACGATCAGCTTTTCCTTCGAGATCAAAATCATCAGAAGCAAATTTTCTAAACGAGAGCTGCACTGTCCGTTCGTAAGAACAATCCGTCCCATAAGCTCTGCTAAGGTTACGTGCCACGTCTGCCACGGGATGTCCCAATTTATATTCATAAAGCATGAACACTCGAAAGTCGCATCGGTTCGTGTTCGAATGAAGCTCCGGGAAAAATCGGCTGCACAAACTAGAGAGACAGTAATGTACGCTTTTGATAGAGCGGATCATTTCCTACCTGAAAGTATGCTTGGCTTTCCTTGAGACGAAATAGTACGGCGTAAAAAAGTTTTCTTCTGAACCCACTCAGAAACCGAAATTAATTTTGCGACAGCCTAATATAATGTTAGTTACATAAAAAAAACAGAAAAAGAAAAACGCGGTTAGTAATGAATCAATGAAATCGTCGGGAACCGAAAATCAATGAAATCATCGAGACCATCATAGAAGCCCTTCAACAGCACTAGCAAGGAGAGAAGAAGGAAACATATTGATAGGATCAGGTATAATACAATCCGATTAAGTTAACGCCTACTCTGGCGTAGCTCTCAAATGAAGGTTTCTAAGGGTACTACGATTCCTGATGCGCTGTAATTGAGATTGCTCTAGTAAGCCAAGATATTACAAAGATTGTTCGGCTCGACCTACTCTCCTTTACCCATGCCTAGCCAATAGAAAGAGCAAGAGTAAGAGCAGATCTCGCGGGGTTGCTTTCAGACGCCCTTTGCGATGAACCTAGCACCACCATAACAACATCATATTCTATGATAGTATACAGTATATAATAGTGACCCGCAAAAGCGGTAATTAAACTGATATTTCAGATCATGTATATCTTCACCATGTCTATATCTTCTAACACCGTACATAAGATTAGCAGAAAGCCAAACGTGAATCGTGATTGTTTTTTTTTTCGTGTTATAGATGGAAGGCGATAGCACGAAGCATTAAAAAATACAATAATACAATATAGTAAAATACAGGGATGCCGATGAATTACAAAATCTTGTCTGACGTTTGTAGAACGTTTTTCAAATGAGAAACAAGAGATCGCTGGCAGTAGCAATAATGCCGTTGCAGACACGATGGAGACGTTTGCAAACGTATTCGATCAAAACCACGTGCAGCGTTAAAGGAATGCGGCCAGGCGATTGACATTCAGCTTTTCAATGATGCAACAGAACAACATATCGCTGTCTGATAACAACAAGTCTCAAAGTATGCGATCGTCATCAATCAATAGATTAATTATCAGATTTGAAAAACCTATCCCAAAAGGTCGTAGAGCGTATTTAGTGGATCAAGGTGAGAGTGAATTTTGAGTGAGGTTCGGATTACTGTAGGAATTGTAAAAGGTACCACAGATTTGGAAGGAAGCCATAATTACACCCATTCCCAAAAAGTGTGGTAAGAACTTGCTGAGCGAATTTAGGCCTATCTCTCTTATTCCCACTCCAGCCAAAGTTATGGAGAAGCTTATTGAAAAGAGGTTATTGAGTAAACTCGAACGTGATGGAGTTATTCCCTTTGAGCAGCATGGATTCTTAAGTGGTGCTTCAACCGTCACTAATCTTGCTGACACCCTTCATGACCTCAGTGGGGCCCTTAATGGTGGTAAGTCTGTTGATGCTATATACGTAGATTTGTCAAAAGCTTTTGATAAGGTCTCCCACTCGATGTTGCTTGAAAAAGTGGAACAGCTGGGAGTGCGCTGTGAGATTTTAAATTGGCTGCGCTCCTATTTGCATAACAGGCATATGACTGTAAAGGTTGATGATGCTTTCTCTGAGAGGCAACACTGTTCCAGTGGTGTCCCTCAGGGAGGAGTGATTTCCCCTCTCCTCTTCTTAATCTATACTCTTGAATTGCCATCTATTTTGAAGACGAGCCCCGCGATAAAAGTTCAAATGTACGCCGACGACATAAAGCTCTATGGTATTTTTGATGATGCAACCAGCTTGGAGGTTCGATCCGCTCTTAATGAGGCGCGCATGATCCTGGAAAAATAACGCTGACCGAATTTAAAAGTCGTGTGGCCTGCTATCGTTGAAGTTTCTAGCCCTAAAAGAAATATTCGAAGAAGATACGTTGTTTGCTATCAAAAACTGGTGAAAACTCGAGGTGCCTACCACGCTAGAGACCGATCACGAGTCTTCATCGTTTCCAAAGCACTAATAGGCGTTGTTCACTGTAGTTCTTGTATTTTTATTGGATTGTTCTACAGTTGTTGAAAACTGATTAGTCTGTTCAAAACTGAAACTGTCCCAATTTTTTGGTCATTAAAAGTTTGCGAAGTAGTTGTCGGTTTTTCCGAATCAAAATGTCTATCCTGTACGCTAAATATACATCAGTGATCAGCAACCAAAAGATCCTCCTAGGCAAAGAAACATCAGAACCCCGTAGGCAAAGTTTCAGCGGAATTGCTGGTCCTGGATGGAGTTTCAGGGTGGTGGCCATTCCTGTACTCCGTGGCTGAATCTTAGCAGACAACGCGTGCGCCACCATGTGGCGCACGTGGTACGTTATGGGTTAATGAGGCGCTGGCTAGGCTACACCTTTGGACTCTGCGTTTTGGAATACCAATTAATCTTAGCAAATGCAAGTTTGTTCATTACGGACCTGGTGATCCTACTGAGTACGAACTAAACGGTCACTTAATTGAAAGATGCCAATCTGTCAATGACCTCGGAGTCATGTTTGAATCTACCTTGTCGTTCTCATCCCATATTGATCGTATATGCTCAAAAGCTTACACTGCACTTTTTTCTTTATTTAGAAACATTAAGACACAAAATCCCCGAACACTCATCAGCCTCTACAGTTCTTATGTTATTCCACATCTTGAGTATTGCTCGCAAGTGTGGAACCCCTGTGCTAAAAAGGCCATCAATAAGTTAGAAAAAGTTCAGCATGTTTTTACCCGCCTTTTGTGGTATCGTTGTGTCAAGAAAGACTCTCTGCAGAAAATTCCTCCATACTCTGACCGTCTCAAATTGTTCGCTCTTCCCACCTTGCAACATAGAAGAATAGTTTCAGATATCATGTTCTGTATCACTCTGCTCCGGGGTGAATCTAAGTTGAAACCAAGTAAATTTTGGACTTTCATGCCCTCCTCGGGTAGAACAACTCTGTACACCCTCCATTATCCTCGAGTGAATAGGAGAAAATCCTCGCTCGCGTTTAATAATATTTTCAATCGTGTCGCTAGATGGTTACACCTGATTCCCCAAGACATTTTCTCGGCGAATACCCGTGCTGCCCTCAGAAAGAAACTGTTCAAGTTAGATCTCGTCAGTTTACTGAACGCTTAACTTCTTGTTATTTCTCATCCTTTTTCATTTTCAGCATGAGACCTTCGATGCCCATTCGCCCACCACTATTTCCTCTGTTGTTGCAGTTGATCCCAAAGCTCCTAATCACCGTCTATGTGCTCATCCGGCTGACCAGGAGAATAGTGGATCAAGAGTTCTCGGTTATCGCTCCTCCACCTTGGTGGTTCCTTCTGACTCTTTTTCGTTCAGGGTAAGGTGTCCAGTTTTTGGCTCCAATGTCTCACCCGATGGACCTTTGGTTGGACGCTAATTGGTTTCTTGAGTTCATGAGTTCTTGTTCCAGTGGGAGTGTTTTTTTTTCTGTTTATTGTCAAGTGTCTTGTTAAGTGTTTTATCAATTGCTTTCACTTTTAGGTTGTGTGTTGAGTGCAGATTTTAGGCCTAATCTTGTATTTGTATTCCTTTATTTCATTGATTGTTTGTCCATATTGAGTTCATATGTTTTTCATTTTTCATTATTGTTTTTTCTTTTTTTTATGTTTCTTTCTTGTTTTGCCACTATATCAACTAGTGCTTGATCATGTGTTCAAGGTGAGCACATTTCTAGCTGAAGTTGGTTGTAATTCTTCCCGATGACCTTTCGAATCTCAAAGTTTTCTCAGCATAGTATGGAGCTTAAGGGCATGGATGATATCTTCTTCTCCTTTCCTTGGTTATCTATTTGCTGCGTTTTTGTGATATCTCAATTCTTTCATGGTTTTTTCCGCTTCTCAGTGCAGCTATACCGCCCATGGATAACTTCCAGGCTATCATTATGTGGACTTTTCTTTTGGGCTTGCTATCATGCCTACGGTAACTTTAGGGGTCACAGGTTCATGTCCCTGCTTTTACCGTCCACTTGGAATTTTTCTTTTTGTCTTGATACGAGGTAGCCGCTCCTCTAGGACTATCCACTGGCATGTAACTTCGTTCACCCCTTCCGTAGGGCAGCTGCATACATGGTCTTGATCAAACGCCTTATCTTTTTTTTGTTCTTACCATTTTTATATTCGTTCAGGTTAATTTATTATTATTCTTAATCTACCTAGTTAGTTCCTTGCCCTTAATAGCTTCTTGGAATGTTTTCGCAGCTGAGCTCATCGCCATTACTCTAGTTGTTTGGACGATGGCAGTTTCCCTCTGTAACGCCTGCCTGCAGTGGCTGGTTACTTGCTCACCTTGGACAACCCTTTGTTGTTCTGATTCAGTGTTATTTTCTCGTGCGCGTCTTGTGACGTATTCAAATAAATAAATAAATAAATTATTCGAGGGCCCCATCAGGGGTGTGCATTCAACGACTAACGGTTCGATGAATTAAAAGGACTCACCGGTATTTTCCGTTGAAAATTGTTTAACGGAACTAACGGTAAATTTTCAAAATTTAACGGGAAATGTTTCATATGCCGCGACTGCGACTTTGAGCATTTTGCTCTACTCCATCTTCTGCAGCTTATGCTCAAAAAGCATAGTGAAGTAACGTGGACTTCACTTTATGAAATCTGCAAGCGCACATTAAACATGAAAGATGCTGTGTACATGCCTATCGCCAAGTACCATACATGGTCCACGCGAGAGGGAAATCGCTGAGGCAATTTTTGACATTCTTGAATCAATGGTGAAATCCATTACATTCACGGAGTTTTCTTATAAATTAAGAGCAGCTCCTTGTAGAGTTGTATTTAACCCATCGACGACCGCGCGCTCCCTGGGTGTCTGGCGTAGGGGACCACGCACATGTCCCCGCGACCCCAAAGTCTGGCCCGCCGAAGGGCTACATGGGTACATGGATTGCCTACATGGGCCATTGTTAGCCCACAAGGATCTCACGAACAACAAAGTCCGGTGGCGGATTATACAGGACCACGCGTTGCAAAAAGTGTGTCCCACTGGCAGAACACACGGTCGTCAATGGGTTAAATTTTCTCACATTTTAGAAACGAAGAATAACAGCATCGGTGGTAATTACATGGGTGAAACTGATGTTATCAGATATGGAGGGCGCGACGGAGTATCCCGTTGCAGCCCACACCATTGCGGGCAAATTGAAGATGGAGCTCAAATACGAGTACGTTGAATATCTGAGTATTACTACAGGTTTGCATCCGCACTTCAAAGTCCGTTCACCTTTTTATTCAGTAACTCAGAGATCTACATAGTACAAATGATACCGTTCTACCTAATGTTTGTGGCTCAAAAATGGGAAGAGCGTTTGAGTGAAATTCTGCTTAATGGAGACGATGCCCTGGCCGCCATATCATACTCACAAGAGTCTTCGTCGGATGTTCCATTCCAGCAATATTCCCGGGTAAATCATCAATATTGGCGAAATTCAGTATTTCAGTAATTTTCAGAAGGGCCTCGCCAGCCAGTGTTTCAACCGATAAAAGAGTTCCTATCGTGGCGATTAGTTGTGTTAATTGCTTTATAACAATATGCGCTCTATTGTTATAACTGCTGGTTTTGCCTCTGCAGTAAAATAAACGCTTATACATAAGTATCGTTTATTTTCGCAATATTACTGGGAGGAATATAACTACATATTTCATCAATTCCAATTTTTTAGCAACATTTCGAAAATTCAAAGGGTTTAACGGATTTTAAAGGCAAATTTTGCCCTCAATTTAGCGGCCACAGCTAAACGCACAGCCCTGGTCACCATTTAACATAGGCAGACTAAAGAGATGAGACAGGCTCGTGCTTAGCAGAAACTTACACCTTCAATGAATACTAATTACTAACAAACTTCTCCTATTTCCCTATATTTAGACGCGGGTGAAGCTTTCAGACTGTGACTGAGAATATCGTCAACATCCAGAGTAAAAGGTTAAGAGATAGGTTACCCTATCTCCGAGCCTTCTAAGAGCATTTTTTCTAAACTTTTCTAAACGTCTGTGTGTGGTGCAACCTGTGTCCTTCCATTTTTTAATCCAAAATCGAAAAGTTACTAAGACGCGCCTGATCATCATTAGAAAAAATGAGTTGTAAAGGACAAGAGGCTCAAGAGGGATAAGTGTTTGCTCTCATCAAGTCATGCTGAGCTCCATTCAAGATGAAATCGTAATCGGATAATTCGCGAATGAACTTTTTTACGTTCCGCTGATGTCTGATGAGAAAGTGATCTTGCGTGCTGGGCACGTTCCGAGCAGCTGAGCAATCCTTCTGTACTTTTCTCTGGAACGATGTACCGCAATCGTTGCCAGCAAGCACTATTGGCTCCGGGAGACGCCCTTTTGAGGTATTACCGTGATCAGCTCAAAAGTGCCGCGAAAGTGTAAATGGTCTCAAGGAACTCTATGGAACTTTTTGGTGACGATAAGATGTAATGGGCTCAGAGTACATTAGTTTGATGGACGCTCTGCTGCACTTTTATCGTGCTTTCTATCCGAATTTAGAAACAAGATGCGGTTCGACTAAATGATAAGACGTTTCGCAAGCTGTTTCATGGGTGTGAACTAGGGAATAATCAAGAAATTACACTGAACTCTGACGGTGGTAAAAAAGGATCGAAATTTGGTGATTTCGGGGGTCATGTGAAGGATTTTCGACTTTAATAGGACAACCACACTAGCACCCGCAGCCTTGGTTGTAATCAATTAGTAAAGTTCATTCCAGATCTTCTGACCCTTTACATAGTCCTTCGCAGTATGAATAGGTGTTCGAGCGGGAAATTTCCCAAATAAGTTCTTTGTAGTGTAATATGGTGTTGGAGCGATTAATTTCGTCATATAGATCTGAACTTTCGGTATCTGACAGACACAGCACCCCCAAGACGTTAATCGAATAGAACTGTTGTGTCTCTGTCGGTACTTTGCTCTGGAGTCTAGTCTATTTCGACAAACTTTCCTGACCAACGAGTCGCAGAACTGATATTAGATAGAGTTCGTTATCATTTTGTGCCCTTTCCTTCAAGTCTTCAGCAGTTTGATACGGTGGAACACGGAAATTCACCCTTCCACTATAGATAGTAGGTAGCTAGTAGGTATTTTGGGCCCCACAAAAGTGTGTAGTAATATTTCACATATCACTATGGTACTATTAGGCTGAGTCATAAGTTATCGGGCATTTGCAATTGTCCGGATTCGAGATCAAACTTCTCGTTAATAAGTGCACCAATCAAGACGTGTAAGGCACCATTAGATAGAGGAAGAAGAGCCTTATAAGAGGGTCTGCTACATTCAGCTTGGTAATGTTGCTAACTGTTACAAACGCATTCATTCGGTCCGATTCGGATATTAGCAACGTCATGTTTTTTCTCTGTTAGGCCAGAATACTAGCCAATCGTTCAATCACCCGGAGGAGGCTCATAAGGGAAGTAATCTAGTCCAAGCCACCGTGTACTTAAAATTCTCCATATTCAACAGTGGCACCTATAGCATCGAGAACATGGACAATTCAAGGCGCCCGACGGAGTTGGATCAGGGCTTAATGAGGAGCGAAGTGCAGATAGAACCATACCAGATCACTCGTGAGTTGTCACGCCCTTAGTATTTGTAAGCCATCTAAGGTCCGTGGATTGAAGCCAACCGGTATGGCTAGAAAACATGGTCAATGGACGCAAGCATTGACTCAGCTTGACGTGCATCTCAGAGTAGACGCGGCAGTTTCTCCTCTCATTTTGAAGCGCACAAATGACTGGCTGAACAATCTAGTCACTGGCGATGAATAGTGGGTGCTCTACTGTAACCATTTCCGCCGTGCGCAATGGGTTGAAGAGAACGAAGAGGCAGAAAACGCTCAAAATCTGACAAGCACCGCAATGCGGTAATGATGTGCAAATCCGAAGCCATTGTTACAGTTACCGACAAAGTGAATGCAGTATAAATTGTTGTGCGGTTTTTGTTCCTCTATCAAATGATACCTCATGCGTCTTAATCGGTGCACTTATTGACGAGAAACTCGATCTTGAATCCGAACACAGGTAAAAATGTCCGATTACTTATAACTCAACCTTATATTAATTCTTACCAACATCTTCCGGGTATAGAATCGGAATCAAATCGGTCGAAAACTCACCACCACCGAGTCGTTCTCATCGCATGCATCTCTCCCACGCGCCAGTTCATACATCGGCGCGGACAAGAGAACCCATAAATGACGTCATGTCAATGAACTTCCTAAGCGATTGAATACGGTCGTGAAACTTCGTCCGAACTACCAGATCTTAATGCTCGGCTATTCTCTTAAATTTGATGGTTGGTCTCTCCTTTGATATTATCAAACACCTCTTCCTAGCTACATGAATCTTGGGTACGTTCCAAAGTTCTGCGATTTGAAGTCCTTGGTCACCTTTACATTTTTTGTATTTTTCTTTAATTTTTCTGATTGCTTCAAAATCGCAGGCAATCTGGCAAAATATACCATTTTCACTTCGATTTGGACGTTTTTCAAACCACGTCGGACGTTTTCTAAGCCAAAGTGGCTTAAAAAGTGTCCATTTTGGTTCGAAAAACGCTCGACGTGGTTTGAAAAACGTACGACGTGATTTGAAAAGTGTCCAATCCAAAGTGAGAATGGTATATACTACTGTCTAAAAAGCAAACAAACGAAAGTTCCTCCTACGCCTAATATTGAAGCCTTGAAGCTATTGAAATCAGCTGACGGACAAAAACTAACGAATTCCTCAAGTGGAAAATAACAATGCCAAATGGCCCAAAAAGGCTATAGTTTCAACCCGCCAACATGGGAAAGCAGTCCTTCTGAAGCAATAGGATGAATTTCCCGCCTCAAATACGGCATTCTCAAACCACTATTTTTTCAAGCACAATAGTTCGTTTTGCGAGAGCACATATCGAAAACTGTAATCGAGTCAAAATTTAGGTGTAGGTTTACTCCAACATATGGATTTCTCAAAAATTCGACTCTCTCGTTGCTGGTAACGAGAAGCTGCCAACTAACTTCTCAATGTATCCTCGAAATCTAGCAAAATGTACACTCCCTCCTAGTGCATTTTCGCCATCACAGTGAGCAAACCTTTACTCCAGACATCTCAAACAGGCCAACGATCAGTGAGGAAAATTTACTATACTGTAGGGCAAGGCTAGTATAATAGTTACGCATAAAAGTTTAGATGGCTGCAGGGCGCTCCCCATATATGATGATCCTGAAACAGCGAGTCCAAAGACTTACGCACCCTGTATTTACATATTCCATGACCAACGGTCGTTGAATCTTGGCATTTCGAATATTGTGGAAACGGCTGTGGACTGAAGCCAACTACATAAATAAGATGGTACAAGTTTATTACGGCTAACTTTTCGGCGAACCCACCTTCGTCAGAGCCATAAAGATCGGCAATTAAACACGAGTTACCCAAGGTTAAACCATGGTTTACATATCTGACGAACAAAGATCTCAGGTTCGGCGTCCTTGACTGTGGTTCGTTCGTCATGCTTCAGCTAATCACCATAGCCGGTCGGACGACAAAAACCACTCGCATAGAAACCGTAATGAGCGCGACCAGCCGATCTCGTAAAACACCAGCGCCTTGTTCGGCCAACTCGATTTGGGTCGAGCCAAATGGGTCAGGCTGGAAACATATAAGTGACGCCAACCGTCAACTCGGTGATACTCGTCGCCGCATCCGTGAACCCAATGAAGCCTTTGCTGATCTTTCTTGCTGTACTCACTGTAGTCGCTGCCCAGTGGGGATATCCCGGATACGGCTACGGCGGATACCCCGGATATGGAGGATATGGCGGCTATGGTGGAATGCCTTATTATAGGTGAGCATCACCTTCTTTCACATTATCTATCCCAAAAGAGTTCAACAGTTTCTTGCTAGGTAGGAAATAAATATTTCACCCATTTTAGTTTTCAGTAGCTTACAAAGATCTAGTAGACGAATAGCTCCATGAGACACCAGAAGGTTAAAATCATATAACCATATATACACATACGTCGATGTACTTCACCCTAGGAGTTTTCTGTTCAAAAACGCCTTCAAGGGTAAATTGTTGCATTGAACTGTGGTGAGTACGGAGTACATTCTAATCAAACAAAAGACCAGCTTCGTTTCCAAAACAATTAAGCATTCATAGTTGTTTAGAAGCAGAGAACTGGAAAAAAGAAAATGTTCATTTACCATTTCTTTAACAAACAACACTGCGACGACAACCAAAGTGACTACTTGAGCGCAAGCCCTACAGTGAAAAATCACCCAATTGTTGGCTCGGATTTCGTCTTGCCTCTTTTTTTCAGAGAAAAAAACCATTGCATTGGCTTATATCCGAAAACAGCCTAAGTGACAGAGCCACTTCGCTTGTGCAAAGAGGCTGAGCAGGTCGTAAATCATTTGTGATATCTTCAATGTGGAATTACATAGATCATTTTTATCAATTCATCGGATAAAAGAGATAGTCGGCGATGATTACTTCTTATTTACAACGTTTTTGTCCCGATCAGTTACGGGTACGCCTTTTTTGGTAGTTGCCTCGTCATTCCCTCTATGACGCTGCTCCCGCTTCGCTGAGGTTACCATACCTTCAACTTGTCTCGATCTAGAGCTCCATGTGGGGTCGCCATATCGTTTTCGATCGCGGGTTCTTACGCACCACTTCCTTACATACGAACATCGACTAGCCTTGTGAATGTGACAGTTTTCCTCCATCAGTCGGCCTATCACCTTGATCTGACGCTGGTACCAACACCCTTTTCACCTACTTCTAAGCAAGGCAAAGGTTTCTGCCTGGATTGAACCCTGATCATTGAGATCACGATCATCGAGATGCTCCTAACCGATCGGCCATCCAGCCCTATTTGTTTATCAAGTACTAATTTCAAATATTCTACAAAACCAACGACTTCGCGTGGCTCCACACATAGTAATAATTAAGAATAAAATCATGAACGATAAAAATCGATGAATTCATTAATCGAGAAATCATTGGAACTAATCCCTCAGCTTATACAAAAATAATCCAATAACAACAGTGTCTGTAAAATTGTAATCGACTGCGTGACAGAAATTCGCAAAAGATCATATAGGCAAGAATTCCGTTGTACAATAATATTTAGTGAATCTGAGCGTGTACAGTAGTAACATATCTTGCGACTTTCAGGGGCTACTACGGTGGCTACCGACCATGGGGTTATGGTGGTTACGGTGGATATGGTGGATATGGATACGGTGGACGTGAGTGCTTCCAGTGTTTTTATTAGTCACTGTTTTAAACCTAACTAAGGCACAGCTCTTTGTTTCACTGATAAAGTTTTTTATAATTATTTGGGTACAGAACGCAATAATTTTGCAGGAGGATTTGGTGCTGGATTGCTAACGGGCATGCTGCTGGGATAAAGGCTCTGCACTCGCAATTTTCAATGCAATAGTTCAAGAGATTTTTATCCTTACAATTTTACTGCATATTTATTTTTAAGTTAATAAAGTTTGCTTGTATTTCTTGATTTTTCTAGCAAGGCCTACAGCTTCATGTACCAGGAGATTGTCAGTACAATTTCAATAAACGAGCCAGTGAAGCTACAGTCTACTAGAACGTAGTCTTGAAATATAATAATAATTATGACAATCGCAGCGCATTAGATCGCTCGCAAACTGATTACCCCATTTCCACCATCTTGACCCCTCATCCAGAAATACGTTATCCAAAACATCGAAAATTTCATCTGAAAGAGCCACCTGAACTTTCTGCAAAGAAGAAAAGCTCGGATTTACCTTGAAAAGGTAGCTCGACACTATTTAACTTGACGGACACCAGAACTCGATTTTTTTCAGTCGTCGTAATTCGCTGAAACTTCGTCTACGAATGTTATTTGTGGTCTAGAACATGAACCTGAGATTCGTTTTGCACCCGGTGGTTTAGGACCACCCATATCGACTACTTGGGTTTTCCAGTTAGAATGACCGATTTTGCTGAAACTTTGTCAATGGGATTATGGTCTCCTGGTGTCCTGAAAACGATGGAGGAGTCCGTTTTCCGAATGCCGGCCGAGTACGGTAGTTATAGGTGAGTCTCACCAGGTAAGGTGGTAGGTACTCACATATAACTACCGTATTCGGTCGCCATTTGGAAAACGGACTTCACCATCGTGTTCAGGACACCAGGGAGTCCCATAGGAAAAGTTTCAGCAAAATTGGTGATTCTGACTGGACCACCCAAGTGGCGATTTGGGTGGTTCGAGGAAGCCCACGTGAAAAACGGACAGCAGATTCGTGTTCAGCGCCCTCAATTACCACCTTTGCAAAGTTTCAGCGAATTTCGACGACTGAAAAAATCGAGTACTGGCGTCCGTTAAATTGAATAGTGCCGGTAGCTCTAATCGTGAACAGCATTGTTTGCTCCAGTGGTGCTTACTTCATTCTCTAACGTTCTTCGCCAATAAAATTATGAACGTTTGGAGTTCAGAAAATGCAATGCATTTCTATTGCACAACGAGAACAATTCTAAGTAATGCGTTTTGTATCTGACACTTTTAAATTGGTGGCGGCGAGGGAATAACATCCAAGGAAGAACAAGCCAAAACGATAAGCTTTTGCAAAGTGAATGCTCCTCCTCCACTTGCACCGTCTGCAGCCGTCTATCTGCAGTGGTTTTTCTTCTAACTTGCAGACAAGACGATAAATCAGGAAATATATGACCAAGAAATTGCTGATCTTGCAGATCTCGGCGGTGCAAAAACTGTCTGCTGTTCTACTTTTAGACGATGGTTGCAATGTTCTCGTTGCACTCATTCTTTCAGCGACAACCAACAAAAAAGGGTTGCGCTAGCTCAGCATCTGAGCGACCGCTCTCTATAAAAAAATCGCGTTGACAAAGAGTAGACAGCTATGTCTCGAACGGTAAGCCAAAAAAGTGTCTGGCGACCAAAGATCAGAACAAACCCAACCAAAACTAAAGAACCTTGGCCTTTGTGGCTGGTTCTCGTTGCTAGAAGTTGTACGGATTTTCTGTATAGGTAGAGAATTCAGAGTAATATGAATGATGATGATACTTCCCGAAACTTCCCTGTAACTCTTTATTGCCCTAAATTTCATCAGACGTGGCCTGGGCCTAGATTCGTGACGGGCATCGGCACTATGGACCCGCAAGTAAACCCCGGTCGGCGCGCGTATTCGCATTCATGAACGCGCCGCGGGGTTTATTTTAATTGCACATCAGCTGTATAGGTAGAGAATTTAGATATCGTGATGGACTTCCCTGTAACTCATTATTCCACCCGGCTGGCGCGGGACACGAATCGAGCACCCCGCTGTGGTAAAAGCGCTCCAATGTTAATCCCTGCACATCAGCTGATACGGCGCTGTTTCCATTTTCAACTTTAATTTTTCAAACATTAGAGGTAAAATAATATTGCTAATTAGTGGACAGAGAGCACAGTTACAGCGCAAAAAAGCAGAGCGAATAGCAACCGAATACGCGCTAGAAAAAAATTTGATAAAAAAAATCAGACCTATCGATTCGTGAACTGACGGCCGCTTACCCGTAACAGTCGTGATCACAGCCATTGTACTGCTTCACGTAGAGTACCCCAAAAACGATTGCCATGAATGCGAATATTGAATCGCATTTAAAAAGTATCGACGTAACTGTTGAACGCTACGACGTAACAGGTACCGCGCGCCGTTTAGTGCGGAGCGTCGCAGCGTTTAAATAGGATCGCTGTTATATGGAACCCGCTGCGTCGCGGTCGAGGCGTGTCAAGCAACAGCTGAGGTAATGAGGCGATCATACTAGGCCTCAGGAGTGATAAAATAGGGAAAGCCGAGCTGGATGGGTCAAGCACCATTCATTAGCCTATTGTATTGAAGCCGTGGCGACGCCACGCGGCTAGGCTAGGGGAGGAACTCCGGGGTGGGTGAACCACTAGTTGCCGGCAGATGGACGGTCTAAAGGATAATAATCGAAAGCAGAGCGACGGTTGAACCTCAAACTAAGCACTGCAGAGGAAAGGGCCTCGAACCTCCGACCCATACACAGCAATCAACCTCTCTATCTACTCAGCCATATAGACATATTAGCAACTGTTCTTGGCTCCCATTTGAATCCATCCCTTATCCCACGTCCGGCTCTCGATGAATCTTGGCATTGTGGTTAGTGTGAAAAGTCCGGTACTTGAAGCCGAAACCAAGATTGATATAACAGTTTATTCGGGCTAACGTTTCGGCGTCCTCGCCTTCTTCAGAGCCTGGAACAAGTCGAGTTCAACCTGAGAAACTACCCACTCAACGCCGCATCAAATTCTCAGAAAAAATAAGAGAAAACTGAATGACCATCGAGCAAATGTAAAGGGGGTCAGAAAAGGCTAACCTTTTTAGAAGTGGACTAGTGAGGTCCACTACACACCCGTAGCTGGTAGGATACGTGGGTGACTGAGGGTTCACGCCTAGGGACCACCCGCCTAGAGGACTTCTGGGGCATGACCTGGTAGGTCAAGACCACACATGTCGACGAACGGTGCCAGCTCCTGGGTCACCGCCACACACTCGTCCTTCCTATTGATTCTAGGAGACCTGGCCGCAATCCAAAGCGCTTCTAGCGTACGTCGAGCCGCAATTTCGGTTTCACGCGCTAGGATGGAGACTGCGACGCTAAAACAGCTGTTTGCGTGCGCGCGCACCCTGTGGTCGCCCAGAGGGGTTGCCGGATTGGACTTTCGCAGCCCATCAAGATGTTCCCTTACCCTTACACAAAGCGGCCTAGATGTTTCCCCCACATACTCCTGCTCGCATGACAAACACTTGATGAGATAAACGGTTCCGGCAACCATGCAATCTCCCGGTTTCCCAAAGGGGCATATGGTGCAACCCGGTGTGGTGCATATGCGGTCATACAAGCGATTACGAACAAGCTGGCTTTTGAGGTTTCTTGGTGGTATTTCTACCACCCTTACCAACTCATGCAGATCAGCCTTTCTGCCCCAGAAGTCCTCTAGGCGGGTGGTCCCTAGGCGTGAACCCTCAGTCACCCACGTATCCTACCAGCTACGGGTGTGTAGTGGACCTCACTAGTCCACTTCTAAAAAGGTTAGCCTTTTCTGACCCCCTTTACATTTGCTCGATGGTCATTCAGTTTTCTCTTATTTTTTCTGAGAATTTGATGCGGCGTTGAGTGGGTAGTTTCTCAGGTTGAACTCGACTTGTTCCAGGCTCTGAAGAAGGCGAGGACGCCGAAACGTTAGCCCGAATAAACTGTTATATCAATCTTGGTTTCGGCTTCAAGTACCGGACTTTTCACACCATCCCTTATCGTGCTTCAAATACACACAACGTCAGCAGGCCGCCCGGTGGCATCTGCGTGGGTACGGGAGGCGCGCTATTCAAATCTGGTTACGCCGATTCCTTTTAAACAATTGTTGTTAACATACGAATATTGAGGGGATGGAGCGGGTTTATCTCGCCCGGAATATTAGACATCCCAAATTTTCGTTCATGGATTCGAGCCCTAGTACCCAAGGCATCTCAGCCACGGCCACGAGCGCCAAATATGGCAGAACAAGCTTACGCTACATAAGAAAAAGATTGAAATTCAATATCTCACTGCAAGGCTAACGATAATAGGGGATGTTTTCAGTCCTACATTGAAATAAACGATAAGTTTTTAGTTCCGGCACGTAATAATTGCAGTCACCATATCTCCGACTGCTCTCCTCTTAAAACTCCACGTGATCATATAATCATGGCAATCTATCCAGTAATACGTCAATTCTTTCTGCCTTACGAAGTTGTAAGGTGGAAATACTTCAATTAGTGGCCTAACGTGTCGACCTTCCTGTCATCTTTGGAGGCCTCTGTCTTCCACCTGTGAGCTCAGTGCTTAGGGTCGACCGAGTTTCCTAACCTTGCCGATCGACTGTAGTCTACAAACTACAGATTACTGAGGAATACTATGACTGCCTGATAATTCACGAGTGATTTGGTATGGTGCTTTCCCATTCTGACTTGTCCTTGTCCACGATGGTGTGGTCGCTAATTTTCAATTCCGAGAACTATGAGTTGACGGTGAGCAGCAGAAGCACACAATTTCCACCATAGCGCTTAAAGTATTTACACCATTGTGGCCACAAAACTGTTTTTGGCATATGGAGGCTTATGGGTGCCTTCTTGGGCTCTGCCATACGGGCTGGATATGGTGGGTAGCTAGCCAGGCTATCCCGCTGGGATTAATGGCTTGCTTGTTAGAGGCGACGCTGATCCGCCTCTTATACTTCTGTGTCCACCGAATCTGAGCGTTTAGGCCACACGGGTTAACAGCCACTTGGAGGTGCCACCGCTGGGGAGCCTTCATGAAGGAAGGAGATCCCTGGAACCTTCGAATGAGGAGGTACGTGGGTTGCCGCCAGATAGGAAGAGAAAAAACGACATTTGAATAAGCGACTTCGACGGAATGCATTCCGAGGCCATTGTAACAACTACCAATTCTTCCAAAGTGAATGAACCACTTCGGAAGGTTTTCTCCCTTCATCGATTGGTATCGTACATGGTGCCCTCATTGGTAGAGTGAACTTGATCGTAAATTTGAGCACTTGCACATGTCCGATTACTTATGACTCAAGTTGATAGTAGCAATTAGGCAAAGACAGGTTACCTTACTTATAAATTAAGGTACGATCAGTGCCTCATTACGTTTCATTGCAATTATCGCTCATGCATCGTGCTATGCTCGATTCAACACCCAACCAAGTGTTTACCTCTTTCAGGGGTAGGGCTTACCCGACGCTTAGATGCCCAGTACCTGTTATTCAAACTTTACGATCTCTTAGCTTGATGCTGTTGATAATATCTCAGCATAGCGATTTTTCTTGCTTATCTTTTGCTTTTCTATCGAGCCTTGCGAATTGCTCTTGCCCATGACCTGGCGATTGCTCTTTCGGAACTAGCAGCTACCCTCTTTTAACTGTTCTTTTTCTAGTGGTATGCCTGGGACTAAACCCAGCTTTTCCTGTTTTTGAGCCCTTACTATTGCACTATGTTCCTTTTTATCGATGCTGCTTTCATCTTTGATTCTGTTGTTTTTTACGTTGTTACCGATAATTAAATGAAGGGAATTACTAACACTTTGTACTATTTTCTCTCTCTAAAGACCTCTCTGTTCCTGTTTGTGTTCAAAGCAGGTTTTTAATTAAATTTGCCGATAATCTTCAAGAGAAAAGATGATTGAAATCAAACATCCTGTATTTACAATCGCATCTCACGTTTGCCAACTCGTGGTTGACACGAGCAAATCGGACGGGAAAACCGGCTTCACGTTCGTGCTCCTTGGCAGTCCCAGGCTCACGACGGTGTCACATTGAGCACTCTCGACAATGGCGTTCGCTCCTATCGCTGTCTTCACAGGTATCACCAGTTTTGCTGCATTTTTGGCGTTTTTCACGCTTTTTCTTTCTTTGAGTTGTCTTGTCTAACAGTTTACCCAGTAGTGATGAGTGGGTCTGTTACAGCATCGAAAACAAAAAAGTAAACATCCGCAAAATGCAACATGAACTGAAAAACAATTTTCATCGATACCCGGCCGCAACTCCCTACAACATTACAGGGTGCGTCAAAAGTCTTTGAACTCATATAATTGGCTGCCTCAACGGCTATTTTGAAGCAAATGAGATGAAATTTATAAGGTTTATTACCTTAGACATTGTACACATGAAAACATAAGTAGGTTTTGAAACGGCCTCGTTCGACACGAACATAGGCCTTAAGTCTCTTAGGGAACGCATCAACAGCGTCGCGCAGGACTTCTTCATCAATTTCTTCCCAAGCTTTCTTCAAAGTTCGTTTGAGCCATTCATTGTCTCTGTGTGGTGTGGGGCAGTTCTCGCTCTTTGATATAGACCAGATTGAGAAGTCCATCGGATTCAGGTCCGGGCTGTGTGATGGCCACTTTTGCTGAGATGAAATCGGGAAAGTTGTTGGCGCACGACTTCTGTACGACTTTGGACCTGTGAGCAGGTGCAGTGTCTTGCTGATATGCCCAGCTGGTATTTTTAGAGTGTTTAGATGTCCAGAGAGAAGTGTCCTGTTTTAGATTGTCTTCGAGGTAGTTCTGACTATTGATTTTGAGACCTTTATCCACAAGAATCAGGGGCGTTTTCCCATTTGCTGTTATCCCTGCGAGAACAATCACGAACTTCGGCTGTCCTGATCTTTCCCGGCACATTCCCATACTGATTACCTTTTCCTATATTTTTGGCAGAAATCCTGTCGTTTTGGTGATTTGTTCAATTGTAAAAATGGACTCGTCGGTGAATAGGGTCCTTCGGTGGCGCGCCGCTGTAGATGCGTATTTCATTTGCTTCAAAATAGCCGTTAAGGCGGCCAATTATCTGAGTCCCATGACTTTTGACGCATCCTGTATTTTTATTGACTCAAAAGAGGTTGGAAACGGAAGAGCATGATCTAACCAATGGTATCGAAAGTATTGTGAAATTTTGGCAATTTTTGTGCTCGTGTGTTTTTCGACTTCACCCGGATGACGACACAAGAAGATCACCATAATTAAGCCGAGCTCGTTAGTGTAGTTAAACCTAACTTAACTACGAATAATAGCTATTGTTCGCATTGACATGAAGGTGGAGCACGTATTCGAAGAGACGATGTAGAGACAGTTATTTCAATACCAAACGTGCAGAAAATTGTACGATAGCGTGCAGGAAGGAATAACATTTACGATCGAGATGCATCTCAATCTAGACTAGTTTTTTACAACTATCCCGATTTCCGGTCAGATTTTTTCAAACTTTCAGGTTTTTATAGCTGTTTTCAGCTAATATACTAAGCAAGGGTTTTGTTTATATATCAAAATGGTTTGTTCCCTCTTAAAAATGTTTCTTTCTGATTAAATTCCTTTCAAGTGCTCATCACGCATTCATTGGCCCAATTCTGTCCATCTGGCTATGTGGACCTGAATGGAGGCACACCGTGCAACAACGACGCATTTTGTGCTCGTTTCGACTCCAGGTTCTCTTGCACAAAAGGCTACTGCTGTCGAAAAGTCCCACGTTGGTTCACCTCTTCGCTTTTCTTTCAAACATTTATAATCTTATTTGTTGCATACACTTGAACATTCTATATCGAAACTCAGTAATGCACACAACAGGGAATCCTAGATTTTTTCTTACATTCAATTTTTTACAGCCCTGTTTTTTCTTACTTTTTTTCAAATTCGAAGTATTTTGGTTTTTCTGTGGCCGATGTATCAGATAGAGATGAATCAAAAATTTTCTTTTTGCTTTCATCAAGTCAAGGAAAATAGATCTAAGCGAACATGCTCAGTTGCGGAATGGTTCTAACAACGTCAGTGAACTTCCCCAGACGATTCTTAACAAAACCTTTATGGTCTTATAGAGCTTGATATGTAGATCACAGATATGTAACTTATTTTTGCTGAATAGCAGTGGGTGGTCCGAAAATCGCCAAAAACAACTGCTCGTTAAAGCGATCGTGTTCAATAGTCCCCGAGGTTAGGGGCTCGCTTGAGCGTGCCTCGGTAGCTCCGCGGTACCGCAGAGGACTCTTGTTCGGACGGTCGTTGGTTTGGACCCCGTTGATGTGACTTTGTTTGCTTCATTCCCATTGCTAGCAAATGGTGCTCATTTTGCCATTTCGTCATCGAAATTGAAGAAAATCATGTTTGCAGCAGCTCAAAACGCCATATTTTAGTAAATGGCAACATTAATATGGGTAGCCAATATCCACCGCAACTTACCTTAAACGGACCTAAATTCAGAAACTAGTGTTAAACTCGTGATTAGCGATCCAAATAACCCCCACAAACCAAGTTTGGACGAAATCGGTTATTTGGCCTTGGCACTTCACTTACTCACCCTTACCATAGCTCACGCTCATCAGTCGGATTTCCAAAAGCGAAAGTAAAATTCGTGACCAGCAGTCCCTAATAAGTGCCATTACCTTTGCCAACAGGTCCCTAAATGCTATGCTGCTCCTAATTTTATTTTTTTTTTAGTTTCTTTCTCAGCTTGAGCTCTCTGTATTAGTACGCACTGCTCCTGTTCTTTTAATCGCTATGGAGCTGGGGTGTTCTGATGACCCTGGCGGAATTGTGTTGTTGTATCCGGTAACCAACTCGCTTTGTTGGATGGCCTAATTGATATTTGGTCAATCACTTCGTAGTTTTTGATAGATAGGTCAGATAGAGGGTCGCGTGTTGCTTTAGGCTCTGATTGCTCACGTCTTGTTGCAATTGAAACAGTGAGGCTTTAGTTTTAGTTTTACGAATTACTGTTCAACTGGTATTTGTTTTGATTTCTACCATTGTTTACTTTTACTGTCTTATTTAAATCGAGTTTTCTCTGGCGCACGATAAGTGCATTTCAAATAAAATAAAATAAAATAAAATAAAGTGAGGGTGTCTAATGGTGGGTTTGGTTGGGGGTGAGCTAGTGAGCCGTTGCTATGGTAAGGGTGAGTAAGTGAAGTGCCAAGGTCAAAATAACCGATTTCGTCCAAACTTCATCTGTAGGGGTTATTTGGGGCGCTGATCACGAATCTAACATTAGTTTCTGAACTAGCGCCCGTTTAAGGTAAGCTACGGTGGATATTGGCTACCCATATTAATGTTGCCATTTACTAAAACTTGGCGTTTTGAGCTGCTCCAAACATGACTTTCTTCAATTTCGATGACAAAATGGCAAAATGAGCACCATTTGTAAGCAATGGGATTGAAGCAAAACAACGTCACACCGACGGGATCCAAACCAACGACCGCCTGAACGAGAGTCCACTGCGGTCCCTCTGAGCTACCGAGGCACGCCGAGAGAGTCCCTCACCTCGGGGACTATTCAGCGCGATCGTTTTAACGAGCGGTGGTTTTTGGCGATTTTCGGACCACCCACCGCCATTCAGCAAAAATAAATTACATATCTGTGATCTACACATCAAGCTCTATAAGACCATACAGGTATTGTTAAGAATCGAGGGGGGACTTTCACGGACCTCCCTTGTAAGTAGCCTGAGGCAACAAATAGCACGCCGGGGACACAGCAATAATTCGTACTGATTAAAATAATAACTTTGTTCCCACTGATGTAGTCACCCTTTTTAGCTTGCTCTCCCAACGAGATATCTATCGGCAACACGTGCTACCCACTTTCCGGTCCAGGTGGTCCATGCGTGAACACCGCTCAGTGCCAAAGCCAAGGATCATACTGTCGCAACGGATTTTGTAGCTTCACCCCTCAGTATGACAATCGTAAGTTTTCAAGACGGTGGCACTCAGTTAAGACCAAAGGTAAAGGGTAAAATCAGATCAGGCTTTGATCAGTCACACGCCGCCGCATTCGTGTTCGACTCAAATTTGTAGAGGGACGGTGAATGCGTATTTGGATTATACAATAACTTGCGGAGGCCAGCCACTTTACCAAATCAGTGTGTTCTTTTTCTCAGTCAACCCCAGTGCTAAGCTAACCCTGGAGGGATGGAAGGCTTCCTTAGGCAGAGCAAAGCCAGAAGCCCTTATTACCCATGCACTTCGGTGCAAGAGCTAAAACATTTGAATTCTTTCTTGATAAAAGGTTAGCTGTGACATGCGATTCCATTACAAGAGGAGCCACTACCAAGCTGCGACTTTTTCGAGCCAAGACATCGACTCCTCCTAGTTACTTCATTTGGGGCTGACTATGTGAAGCTTAGCAAACAGTTTCCCATTTCTGCTAATGTAATGGCTTTCAAGATTTTTACTCTTTTTAGATTTTAGGCAAAGGTCAATGAATTAATAGGTCTCCTCTAACTGTTTTGTTATTTTCATTTTACATTGATGGGATGATTAAGGGTAGCTCAGACGGTATGGGAAATATCAAACAAGCTAAAACTACCTAAATACTATCCCAATTGCCTCCAAGATAATCATTGCTATTACAGCGGTGTGCTCCAGAACAGGGCAGGTGGTGGAGCGGGAGAACGGCGCTGTGAAGAACTGCTTGTATCAACCGTGTTCGGTAGGATTTGGATGCGAATACAGCAACACATGGGGACAGTATATCTGCTGTGGAAACTACAATGCAAACAACGACTACACTTATGGTTAGCTTCTTGAACTATCTTCAAACAGTTCTTTTTTTCCTGAATTTTCGGAAAAGTTTTTCTCCTCATACATATACTCGGTTAATTTTGAGTTTTTGATCTTTTTATTTTTCAACTTCACGTTTTATTTCTCCTTTATCCCAACCTATAAATGAAAATTCAAAACTCTATAGATCTATTCTAGGAAAAGTGCGAATGTATCCGGGAACGACAAGGCCGTTGGAGTGCTTTAAGCCCGACCAGTGTCTTTGGGTGGACACGCCAAACTGTGTGTACTCGGCCAGATACCGACAGAAAGTCTGCTGCTCGACGTTCAACTGCTGAACCGAATGTCTATCTATGTACACATTCTCCAATTATTTCCTGTTAATAATTTGATGTAGATATTGATAAACTTCTACCGATTTGTTTATTCATTGAGTCATTGAATTTGAATAGATACCAGAAACGAAACTATCCCTCGAACAACGATGTTCCTCGTCATTTTGGATATTCGATTCAATTTTCAGCTCTGGGAAATTTTTCAATTTGGCCATTTTTTGTGGTATTTTTTAGTTTTGTTCAGCTCTCATGTACCCTATGCGATGTAAGCAATGCATGCGAATCCAACAAAATGCTGAAGATGGCTTAAACTTTGCCCACCTCCAACGTTCAATGAAAAATGCGCTGAGGAACGCGCAAATATTAGTTTGTAACCCGGAACTTCCCAAACAAACAACGACCTGAATCATTTGTTTGAGTGCGGTCTCGCTGCGACCTCCACTACGAGATTGTTTACGACATAAGTGGGTGGATTTTTGGTTAGAAAAACGCTTGGGAACGGAGGGAAGGGGTTGGTTTATGAACGGGGTTAGGTCTATGTAAGGGGTCGACTTGTGAGGAAATATTTGTGTAGGTGGCTGAAAGGGTCTGAAAAAGTACCCGTAGCATCGCTGATGAACAAGAAAAGGTGCTAGGCTCTAAAAACAGCTAAACTCTGATTTTTAGTAGTAGTTGATAGGATGACTGTAGCCAATCAGCCAAGATGGTACAAGTTTATTTCGGCTGACGTTTCGGCGAGTCCGCCTTCTTCAGAGCCTGGAAGAGAAAAGAGGAATTTGAGAAATCACTCGTTCAAGAACAATACCAAGTTCTAGCTCTGATTTTTGTTTATTCATTCATCTGCTTCCTTAAAATTTTTAATTGCCTACCGTATGACCCTTACATTTACGTCGCATTTATATACATACCTATGATTATTTTTTAGAAGCAATGTTTTACTTCGAAATAATCAGTTAGCAATCGAACATCGAACAGCGAAGACACTGCGACAGTTTCTTTTCCAGAAACAAACCCTTTATTCATATGGTATACCTATATTGCACATCTGAATTCACAATAACAGCATCCATGAGCTGCTCTACCTTCCCCAGCCTGAAAGATTCAAGATCGTGATTGACATATTAACTTGATATTCTGTTTACTAACTAGCATTCTATCTGTGAATTGACGGTCAAAATTTGATTTCGTTCAAAAATCGTGCTGCTTTTGTGGTGTTTCAGCTACGTAGTTACCTACAGGCTCTAATTACGGAGGACGATATAGTGGGTTCGACCACATTACCCTGGCTAGGTCAAGAAGCGTTCACATCAAATTTGGATTTTCTGAGCTTTTTGTAAACCATATTCTAATCGCAACTATGTGTTTCATATCGGTAGAATTTTAATTTAGCACATTCCTTTTTACTCATCATCACAGTCATTTTAGCACACTCAACGTAAGATCAATCTCAAGTCAGTAGGTCTATCAATGCTTAATATCGAATGCGAAAGGCAAAGGATTTGATGGTCTGGGAATGGATGGTGAATGACGCGACTAAGAAATCTGCGGACCTCTTCGCAAGAAAGACTTGAATATCATTATGTCGTTGCGATGTGAGAGTATAAAGAATGAAGAATAATAGAAGCCGCTGACCTCCTCCTCCTCCGCAGCAAGGTGGAGGAGGCGGCTGATAGCAGCAGCCTTGTGGTTGACCATATCCGCCATAATACGGCTGACCGTAACCGTAGTATCCGCCATATCCCGGTCGTCCATACCTGTGATGACGTCGCCAGTGATGATGATCGTCGGACGAAGACGATGACCGCTTCACTGAACAAATCAAGATGACCGTCAAGTCATTATTTAGCGATGATTCACACAACTTTTGTCCAGACTATAAGATGAGTTCTTAACCTAGCCCAAATTGGTGCAAAACGGGCAACTGGCCTCCGTTCATGATAAATCGTGTTGAAGTGAACCCCTTTAACATCGGGTTCTCCCCAGATTGTTCAAAACCGCCATAACTTCAGCTACTGGAAAACATTCCTCGACTTTCGCTGAATGTCTCATTCAACTCACCGCAATTTCGCTCTACCAGCTATGGTATGAGTCGGAATTTGATGATTCGATGAAACTCCTCTTTTCCTCTTACAAAGTGGTCAGTGAACTTCTCAACAAGACCTACATGGTTGTGCACAATGTAGATCAAGTATGTGTAGTTTGTTTTTGCTGAACGGGTGGTCCAAAATGGCAAAAAAAATTACGGTGGAGCAACTAAATCTATGCGGACATTGTGAAAAGCCGATCTAACTCCTTTCTTGCTCTTATATGGTAGTCAGTGAACTTTTCAACAAGACCTACATACATGGTTTTGCTGAATGGAGATCAGATATGTGTAGATTATTTTTGCTGTATGGGTGGTTGGAAATGGCAAAAAAATTTCAGTGGGCGAACTGAATTTATGCGGACAAGTCCGGTCACCTTCACTTACCCAAACCTACCATAACCATCCTCAGTCCATACATAAACAAACCCACCGTAAGATGCTACATACAATATGTCGCAGATCCAGAGATCATCCCAAATATAAAAATTCGTAATTATCCCTCAAGATAAACCCCTCAACGAACTTCGGACGAATTCGGTGATTTTGGCCAGCCGCCTTCACTCACACCTTTTGATAGCTTGCCATCCTCGTGAAGCGCATGAAACCATCAGGAAACCTGGTTCAATTACCCAAGTTTGAGAAATGCTCCATCCCCATTCTTAGTTTCACACAAGGATTCCACTTTGCTTTAATAACAGGAAGTGCAGGTCAGTTTATTTTGATATTCTTTTTCTTTTATTGTATTATAAGGCCTCTCCTAAGATGCTGATGAGTCCCGTTAGAGGCTTTATATTTTCCTTGTTAGCTCGTGCGAAAGGGTACGTGTTAAGGGACGAAACGAGATTTTCTATTTTTCGTATTTTTTTGTTTTTCAGTATTTGGAAGACTTCTTAATATTATTTCAAAACCAAAGCTGTGAGCGGTATTACTAGAAATCTACCTACCTCGTCGATGTTCGCCGAAAGACGTGTCTACCAAGGACAGTGCCAGGATGAGAACACAGTAAAGCCACATCTGAAAGGAAACCAAAACGATGGAACGATTCTACTTGCATCAGGAAACGTTAACGATATCGAACGAATTTCGGAACAGTTTTGTCGATGAAATGGAAAGACGTCAGTCTCGTGACTCTGGAATGGTTGAATCGTTACTTTGTCAGCCATGCCTTATATAGCGATTTCGAGTGGTTCGGCGCGCAGAGGAACTCGTTTAATAGGCTTGCCCCTAATACCTCTAATAGCAAACGAATTTTAGGCGTCCGGTATAAATTCATGGACGCACCTACACTTCCGATCTCGAAGGTAGAAGATAGAAGACACTGCTTCTTAGCGGGGTGTTCCTGTCCCTCACAGTGAAAACAGAACTTTCAATGAAAGCACATAAATGTAGTTACATACCTGTGAGGGCACATATTGTGTTAACTGGCAAATTGTTTCCAGGAAAAACCCAAATGCCATTGCCTTGCAGCTTGTTTGTTTTTAACGCGTCTTCACTAGATTATATTCTCGTAAATTTCATAGGCTAGCGAACTATAGTATTTACTTCTATGTATACATGAACTGGGGTCGCGGCAGCCTAGGGTTTGTTGTAGACTGTTGATCTTGGGATTCTCTCTTGGTGTTTCAACCGTAATCGTACTACTTAGGAAGTTAGCTGTTTGAACGGATTGGTGTCTATGTGGAAAAATTCGTGTTGACGAGCACTTCGATCCCACCAAAGCCTATTGTATGACTTATTCCCA
The DNA here is from genome assembly GCA_030553155.1 of Nippostrongylus brasiliensis. Classification (NCBI taxonomy): domain Eukaryota; kingdom Metazoa; phylum Nematoda; class Chromadorea; order Rhabditida; family Heligmosomidae; genus Nippostrongylus; species Nippostrongylus brasiliensis. The sequence goes on along the minus strand of CP130736.1, from coordinate 32,880,389 downwards.
GGAACAGTTCTTCTCCAGTGTCAAACACGCCTTTAACCAGGCGAGACATCTTGGTCTCAGTAACTATGGCACCGATAGGCGTGAACATGAAGAACATACGTGTCCCGAGATCTCACCGATCTCTCCTGAAACACCCTCTATGTATACTCATTTAGGCTCCTGCAGACTCGACGACGCGACGACGAGCATTCTCGTCCAACGCGGTGCCTTGTACTCTACGGTCAACACACTGCATTGCTCGACGGCACCGCGTTGGACGAGAATGCTCGTCGTCGCGTCGTCGAGTATGCAGGAGCCTTTTGTATTGCTTTTTGTAAAGGCAAAATAAAGCATACGGCGAGCAGCATTGTAACAACTATTGAAGGTCCTGAAATTATTCTAGTGCAATGCCCAGCAATCTCATCCAGTGTACGACATTATGCGAGGACGAGATTAGGAATCGGGACAGAAATGATAGCTGACGAATTCTAAAGCTGTTTCGCACTTGTTAATGAAATGAACGACGCTATCATCGTGAACTGTAATCTCTAAAACGGTTACCTTGTCAACAGTGCTTTATATCTAGGAGCGTTCTGCATCATCTTAGTCTCGTGGCCTTCGCAGTCTCTCTCAAAAGGTGTGCCTTTCGAATTTTGTAGGCATGCATACCAATCTTCATTTCCACAATTCGCTTCGCGTATCGCTTGGAAATTCCCTCGGCTCGAACAAGTTTTCTCATAGACCTTTGTGGTTCCCGGCGAATTTTCTCACGTATCATCTTGACGACCTCGGAGGAAGAAGCAGCCCTTACCCTACCTGATCTCGGTCTATCATCCGAAGTTTCCGTATCCCATAGTCGGCTGAGATTGCTGTAGACCGTGGATCTCGGGATTCCAATCCTTTTGGCGATGTTTGCAGCAGACACTGCTTCGTGGTGCAGTTTCATCATCGCAGTGCGCAAACGTTTTGAAGCAACCCTCTGAGAAGGAGTGATGATGAACCACGAAATTTCTGCATGTGCGAGGGTTTGACCAGGACAATTATAACCCGTAACAGTTTGGCTGGGTGGCGAATGCTGCCTATTTATAATGAGCTCGAAACATGGTGTCGAAGAACTTTTGCCGCACCCTGTATATGTATACAGCAACTCGGCGAATCTGTCACGAGCGAGACGTCACTCCTGCTTGATTCTCCATCTGCAATCACAAGGGGAACTGTTCACGTGAGAAGCGATTGAATCATTAATATTAATTTTAAAGTACCCATTTTTCGTAGTAGGACCGCTCAAAGAGACATTAAAATGTAGAGTCACAACAAGAATTAAGGCAACTTACAAGTTTGCTCAATTGGTCTCTTAATTTTTTGCGGTATATAGTAGGATATTGCAGGGGCGGGATGGCCTAGAGGTTAAGAGTCTAGGCTCTTGATTTCAATTATCAGGGTTCAATTCCGCCCCTGGCAGAAAACCTTGCCTGTCTTGGAGATAGCTGGAAAAGGTGTCGGTACCAACGTTAGGCCCGTGTTACGGGTCGGCTGATGAAGGAAAACTGTCGCAATCACAAGACGGATCGAAGACATACGTACTCCGTAACTGATTGGGGCAAGAACTTTGTGGTATAGATGAAGTACCCCCGCCGGGTTACCCCGTTTGGACGCCGAAACGGCGCATTTCGGCGCTCCGAAGCGCCGCTGCCGCCGTTTTATCGTTGCGGCGCGTCCAGTACTGTAGAATATTGCATGTGACATTCTTTCTCACTTGCCCATTGTTCACTGAATTAATGTAAATGAAAAGGAAAAACGAAATGTTCGCTGTGAAGTATGTTTTAGTATTTCAAGCTGAATAAACAATAGATCAGGATCGAGGCTGCGGTGTCATGTACAGCACTGCGATCTCTATGCTCTCCTATTGACTTCTTTAACCTTTCTCGATCGTTCTTCGTCCTGGTTCTCGCATGGAAGCGCTTGTCGGTGCTTACACATCTTATTTTCATAGTCTCTTTGCAACCGTGAGTTTGCCATCACGCCTTCTTATGATACGCCGTTCCCTTCATGTCACCGTCATTCACTATTTACCATTTCTTTGATAGCACGCATCTATCTCAATAATATTTATACTTGATCGGATGTGGTGCACCTTGTTGAGAAAGGACACCCTCATAGGTGACATTTTCACAGCAAGAATGTTGTGCAATTCTGGACGTACTGATATCCCTTCGTTGTGCTGACTGTGGTCCCCTGAACAGGCTCTTCATGATCGAACATGGGAGGCTAACGAAGTAAGTGGAAAAGGTGAGCACTCTGAACCATCGATCGTCAAAGCCTTCTTTGAATTTTAGGAGATTAAAAGCCTTATTCAATTGTGAGAATATGGTCAAAAACGGCCGATTCTAGCTCTTATGCAGTTATTTGAAGAACAGTTGTGCTCAGAACTTGGAAAACACTGTCGTGATATCTGAACACTTCCAATTCGCAAACTAGCTCTTGTGGCTTAGATCTCGTAAATGGCATCATAGGTATACACTTTTTTCGGGCTATCGTATAGTGAAATAGCAAAAAAAGCGAAAACTGGTTGACATTACATAATCCTTCAGGCGGGTGTAGGGGAACACAGCCAATCGGGTTTCTTCTCGGAGTACGAGCCTCCCGTTGTATGGGTCTCGTCGCTTAACAACAGCTTACTGGGAAGCGAAGCACAAAGCAGATGTAGCTAGCTATGCAGCTTGCTTTGCACAGGCCAAGCAAGGTTTACATATGCTTCCTAATTTGCCAGTGGAAAGATCAAATCAAAACTTAAGCCTTCGACAAAACTTTGCGTGGCGTGGAGATCGGCTAAATTGTGGCAGTGGCCCGCAATACACTCTTTTTCTCTTTCATTTTATTCTTTCTCCCACATCTCACTCATTTTAGAAATTGTCTGCTGCGTTCATTATAGGAGAGGGAAAACCAAACAAAATGAAGCTTTCATCTGACTCCGTCATCATCGGCATTTTTGACGGATAAATATGTTTCTCGATGCATTGATCCGAACCGATCATTCTTTATTTCAACAAAAAAATAACGAATTAGTCTATACCTTTGTACAAATTTCTGCGCAAACACTTTGCCCAACAAATGTGTGTTTTTGCTTCTGGTGAGTGTCTTGCGGCGGATTCAAATAAATAAACAACATAAACGATTTTGAGCCTTGCAGACACCAATTAAATTAGCTAATAAATTCATAAGAGGAACACCCTCGGTCGTCGAAATGTAATGCATTCTTGACACTCTCGGCAGCAGCTTCACCTTCCCCAGCCTGAAAAGAAACAAATTTAGTACTGATATCCAACATCAAATAAATACTAAAGCATACGAATATAAACTCAAGGCATTCCTCACCTACGTATGTTGGATAGTAGTAGGTTTGGTAGTACTGGTTATATCCGTAATAGGGTTGGTTGTATCCGTAAAAGCCACCGTAACCGTGTCGATAGGCACGACGGTAGGCACGACGCCAGTGTCGGAATTCCGACGAAGGTGAATAGGATCGTTTATCTGAAAATGTATGAAAAGGTGTAAAAAGTTCTGGAAAAATTGTTAATCACTCTATCAGTGAGATGGTTGGGCCATGTGTCCAGCGAGAAGCAACTTACCTACTGATTGAACTTTTTGGAATCAACGAAAGTACATATTATGCGAAGTCGGTGGTCTTCGATGCTTATAATAATTAGGTCGAGGTCAGAGTTATACGCAAACAAAGCAAAGATGGTGTTACAGTTTCGGTTAAAGAATAAAAACAGACGAAGAAAGAGATAAGAATTTATGTTGAGAACGTATGTTCGAGGAGTTGAAGAGACAAGAAACTTCAACATTACCGTAACAATTGTAGGATCGGCGAGATACTTGCTTTCTCCAAAGCAACAGATTGCAAATCTAAGCTTTTTTATTATAAAAACTTGCTCGCTAACCTCGGCGACTTCCAACTGCCGTCATTATCAAGGACAGCAAGATGATCAGAGCAAATAGGTGACCGCAGAGAAGCCTCATCTGAAATGGGTCACTCTTTTCTTCCCGTTCATGATAGGCGCAAAGTAGAATAGAGCTCAGTAGGGTCTCTCCTAACATGGAACGAACAAGGTAAATATCATGCGAATTCGATGGTAAATTGCTTTTGCCTTTTATACCACTCGCCGCTATTCCGAGTGGTTCGGCGAAGGAGGCGCGTGAAAAACTCGTTTGATAAACAGCGATACCGATTCTCTGTCCACAATAGCAGCTGACATCACTGATCTGCTAAGCTCCACCTTCACCACACTTTTGCACAAACATCTTATGATTTTCCTTAGCACGTGTTCCTACAAGAAGACGGGAGCTTGCTCTTGAAGAAGATACCTTTCTCATTAAGCGTGTTTTTGACTAAGAATTGCTTGAGTTCGAGTTTTTTTTTTCTCGCGAACCTTGTCACGTTTTTCACAGAGTCTTCTCCACTTTAGGAGCGGATCTTACAGTGACCAAAGGATTTTTATTTTATAAGTTTGAGCACAAAAGAAATCCCAAATTAGGTTCGCTGTCCTTCAAATGTGCTAAATTTCGACTACTTTCCTTATTCCGTTAGCATCCATGAGAGTTGCTATACTGCGCAATAGGATAAGCTCCTGAGTGTGTCACACGGAAGTGGCGCGCAGGATCCCCGCCCGAATCCTGTGGACAGTAAGCGAGGGCTACCGAGGAAAGGACGACCTCGGCTAAAGAAGCTAGTACGAGTATGTACGCTCAACGTAGGAACGCTGAGTGGAATATCCAGCGATAGGATCATATCCCTGAGGATGGAAACGAACGAGGGGTGCTGGACAATAATATCAGTCTACGCACCACAGACCGGCTGCCCCGAGAAGGATAAAGATGAGTTCTACGTGGCACTGGATGACATCTATGCCAGAAGACGACTTCCTCACCATTGCGGGAGATCTGAATGGTCATGTAGGGACCGGCCGCGAAGCACTGGAGAGCGTGCATGCAGGAAGAGGGATTTGTGTCAAAAATGAAGACGGTGAACGAATTCTGGATTTGGCTGCCGCCCACGACCTGGCGATCTGCAGCACGTTCTTCGCCAAGAGAGAGAGCCAGAAGATGACCTACTGCAGCGGAGGTCGTAGAACGGAAGTCGACCACCTCTTGGTGCGAAGACAGAATCTGAAAGCAATCAAGGGCGTAAAGGTGCTCTCGATGTCATCGCAACGCAGCATGGTTGCAGAACTGAGTGTTTTGGTACCACTTAAGATAAAGGAGAGGACTGGACCCAAAATCCGTAAGTGGAAATTGAAAGGTCCTGTGAAGAGTGAGCTCAAGAGGAAATTACTAGCCACTGGTCTTCCGATCCCGGATGGGCCAGTTAACGAGACTTGGCGACAGGCGGTACAAACGATCTTGCAGTATGCTAAAGAATTACTTGGTAAAACCAAGAGTGGACAGAAAGGAGACAGGTCTGCCTTGTTCTGGAATGACGAAGTTTAGAAGCCCGAGAGAGAAAAGAAAAAGGCGTTCAAAAGTGGCAGACGTCTAGATCACTGGAAGATCTTGCCAAGTGAAGGGAGAATAAAAGACGTGCGAAGGCGTCGCCACAGGGATGGATGGCCTGTAAAAGAAACTGGAACAACCACAGGCCGAAAAATTCGCCATCCGTTTAGCAAAAGCCCGACATGGGGCAGGATTGGACATTAGAGTAGCGAAAGCCGTGAAGAGTGCTGAAGGAGCTGTGCTAAGAGCACCAACGGATGTTAAGGCCAGGTGGGAGGAGTATTTCAAAGGCCTTTTGAATGAAGAGTTTCCTCGAGAAAGTGTCCTTGAAACGGACCCGGTGGAAGGGCCTATAGAGCTTTGGACGGAGGGAGAGGTGCAGAGTGCTCTGAAGAACGTGAAGGTTGGCAAAGAAGTTGGACCGGACGAAGTGCCTGTGGAGAGACGGAAAGTGCTAGAAGGGTTTGAAATAAGTTGGTTAACGAAATTACTGAACAAGTTCACAGCTGAGGGTAGGATGCTTGAGGCTTCGAGGGACAGCATCATCGTACCGATCTTCAAGCAGAAGGGCGATGCGATGGAATGCTCGAACTACAGAGGTATCAAGTCAATATCCCATGCCATGAAGATCTTCAGGCGTATGGTGAAGAGCAGGCTCACGAAAAAATGGTCACTATCTCACGGGAGTAGTTCGTTTTTATGACGGGTAGGCATACTGTGGATGCGATCTTCATTGCCAGGCAAGTAGTGGAGAAACACCGCGAGAAGCGCAGAACCTGCTACTTGGAACTTCTGGCCCTGGAGAAGGCGAACGACAGGCCACCTCGAGAAGTACCTTGGAGATCTTTGCGGGAACGAGAGGTGCCTGAGTACTCGATCCAAATAATATGGGGTATGTATGCCGGATCCAGAGCAAGAGTACGCTTTCCGAACGGACACACAAGGAAGGCGGATATCGCGGTTGGTGTGTACCAAAGATCAGCACTGAGCCCGTTCCTGTTCATCCTGACGCTTGATGGCATGGTCAGTCACCTGGTGAAAGGTCCACTCACTACCATCATCTATGCGGATGACATAGCCCTGATATCGAATAGCAGATAAGAACTACAGCGACTACAGCGTACAGTTCAAGAGCGGCAGAAAGCTTTGGCCGAAATTGGACTCCGGCTGATCGTAAGGAAAGCCAAAATTCTCAGCTCGGAGGGAGGCTCAGAACTAATGATCGACTGCTACCAGGTAGCCATAGAGAGGGTGAACCACTTCCGCTACCTCGGGACTGAGCTTTCAAGGGATGGTACCCTAGATCATGCAGTGAAGGAAGGGGTAAATGCAGACAGGGTAAATTGGAGAGGAACTCCTGGAATTCTCTGTGACAGAATGTGCTCGAGGGTGCTTAAAGGAAAAATATACCGGTCAGTTGTAAGATCGTACTACGAAAAGACCTGATGACCATCCAATACGAAGAGCACTAGAGCTCCAGGCCCCTGCTAAACGACCACTCGGCGCCCCTAAGAAAAGATGGAGCGACGTTGTCAAGAACTGCCTTGTGGAAGTCAGAGCTACGCTCCAAGACGTCGTGGATAGAAGAATCTTGACAAGAGCAGTGGACCTCGCGATGACGCCTGACTAAATGCTTAGGAGAAAAGGATGATAAATCGTAAAGGTAAGGCAAAGTTAATAAGCTGTGGACAAATGAAATTAATGAAAGAACTTTCCAACTGGCGTTGAAAACGTTTCTGTGCTGGAAGAGGGTTTGATAACAGATGTAGTTAAGAAAGGCAAGAGCGAGGATTTTCCCAGAAATCGAACGTCTCGCTCCACCCTGCTCGGGAATCGGCTAAGTGGGTATCAGACTTGCCTGGGAAGGTAATGACACGGACAGTTTTGGTAGCCATTTTCTTCCACTCATCTCAAGGCGATCAGCCAGTTACCGTAGCGATTTAAATTAGGAGGTTCTTTACCCAATTTCTGCACCCTAGACGACGATGGAGCCAAACTTCCTTTGATTTTTGCCTTTAACTTTGATTCTACAATGTTTTCTGACTCGAATTTATGGACCAGTACCCAGATTTGCGAATGGAAACTCGGTATAAACCGCAAGATATATCGCGAATGAAGCGCAAACCACGAATTATCAACATGCGTGGCAGTTCGTTACGGCTCGTTTAGTGCGCGCGCGACGCGCGACGCGAATCCATACGAAAGATGCAAAATCAATAACTCGCGCCGCGAATTCGCGTCGCACCCTGTTTAGTGTTCGTCGCACGGGCCGCATCGTAGACGTCAATCCAACTGCGTCGTGTGTCACTGCACATAGTAGCTTAAGTAATGATTTATGGTCCCCTGAATGGGTAGCTTCTGCGTTGCTTGATATATACGAAAATGATGTCTTCTCTTGTTGATCTCTAACGATTACTTCTGCCAATATTCAGTATTTATGGCGATATCAATCGATCTAAATTAGGTGGAACAAGGTATTTTCTGACACTTGGGTAATGAACTCTTTGAATCCAAACACAGACAAAAATAAAATTAATGACGTTGATGCATAATAGGACTAAATAAGTGGAGTGATTTCCAAATCTCAGAAATGAGAAAAATCAACTATTAGGTCGTTAAGTATGAAATGGCCGATTTCGTGTTGAAACTTTGCTTCATTATTTCACAAACGAACAGCACTGCAATCAATCAAAATTTTCACCCAAACAGTCAACACACTTCTGTCATTTTGATGGTAACTTGTTAATGCCAGACGCATAGAAACCTGAAGGACGAGAAGCGATAAATTCGCGGAAGTCTCTTTCCACATCCCCTCGAAAACCGAACTGTTTATCTTGGAAGAAGTGGTCCAATGCACGGAACACGTGGTGATCAGTTGTTGCAAGATCTGTCGAATAAGGTGCGTGAATGAGAACCTCCATGTCCAACTCCTGCAATTTAAGCAACATTGTTCGTGCGACATGTGGTCTTGCATTGTCATGCAAGAGCATTGGCTTGTCTCTGTAGGCCAATCTCGGGTGCTTTAACACAAGCTTTCTTATCGTAACATCCAACTCTTTACAGTACACGCCCGCTGTTATCAATGCGCCAGGTCTCATGAAGTTTTAATGGATGACTCCATAGAGAGACCACCAAACAGAGATGATTAACTTTTCTTGTGCACTTTGAATTTTACGCTGTATTCCGAGACCTCATCTTTGTACAACCATCGTACTGAGCGCTTACGATTGTCACACAGAATCCACTTTTCATCACAAGTAACGATGCGATGTCGAAATGGTTCAGATCTGTGTTGAGAAAGAAGTGAAGGGCAAGCGTCGAAGCAACACCACTTTTGCTGCTCGCTCAGTTCGGTAGGAACCCACTGATCGAATTTTTTCACTTGCCAATTTGCTTCAAATGGTCCAGTATTGTGGGTACAGATACCACGAAGCTTTCTGCCAATTCAGGCGTAGTTTGAGTGGTGTCCCTTTCTACTGAAGCTTTCAAAGCTGTGTTGTTCACCTTGAATCCAGGTCTTCCACAAGGCTCGCTTTGGAGATTAAAATCTCCAAAACGAAAAATTTCAAACCAGCGACGTGCTGTGCGTTCACTAGCCACATCCTCGACGAATACCTCGTTGATGTTCCGGACGGCCTGTGATGCACTGCCTCCACGAGGGAACTCGTATTCGAAAACAACACCAGTTTTGGATTTTTCCATGGCTTCGAAAACGCTCTGCACCACTCGAATTTGGAAGCAGCACCGAAAACCAAAATAGGTTGTTGAAACCCTAGGACTGTACCTTCACAATAGAAGGAAAAACTAGAAGATAACAAACGAACATACCTAAGTATCAACCTTGAAACCTACAACATGCGAAATCGGCCATTTCATGCTTAACGACCTAATATGAGATCGTCTTCTGTGTTTTAAAAGTAAACTTCTCGATTGGACCCTAGGTAAACCTGTAAAAAAAACTTGTGGGCCATGATTCGGGAACCTCATTTGGCTGTAGTGTACATCAGTCACTTATTTTCTCTGGAGTTGTAAGGTTTATAAGCCGCCAATATAGGACGGAATTTGTTTTTAGGTACCGAAGCTGTATGATGGGTTCAAATTCCTCTTATCGTGAGATCCTTTTTGAGGGACTTCCTTTGTCAGGGGATGAGGTTATAGAAGGTCATGGGACCTCATTCCGGCTGTTCGCAGCCCCACAACAGCACCGCACGTAAGCTGCGGTGTCTGCCGTGTGGCTGCGGCAACGCGTGCAAAATGACGGAGGCGCGATGGGAACATCGCGTCGGCCACCTATCGCGCCGCGCGTCGCGTGCACGCTAAACGAGCCCTTACGGGGGTTAAAACGGTATATCACGTTTTACTGGAGAGGCGAAGGCAACAATCGCTTGTCAGCCTATGGAGCGAGTTGCTGCCCTTAAACAATTAGACAAGTCTGGTACCAATTTACCCGACCCCTGAATGGATGGTTTGACAAGCAATGGTGAGAAAAGAATTGATCGCGCGATAGAGCTGCCGTTAGTAGCATTCTATCATGTGCGCTAGTAATGAATAAATAAAAAAAATTAAATTAAATCAGTGAATTGAACCCCTTCAATGGCGTATTGTCGATCTCTCCTGGTTGCTAACTCTACGAACAGCTCTTTATTGTGACAAATATTTTATACAGCGCATTGAGAAAAAAAAATAAATTCTGTGGTAATTTCTGTGGTTCGGCATTGTGCTCTGCTAAACAAAAACATGACGTCATGAGTACAGCAATCGCACGGACTAGAATCCTTTCACGGAAAATTCCACCTGATGCACTTTATAACGAAGAAGAACATCTTTACCTTCCCCAGCCTGAGCCCCAGCCTGAAACACAGCATATTTACATTTTGTAATCGTCGGAATCATTTGCTAGAAAACGAAAAGGAATGAAATTTTCCCTCGCCTTGGTTTCCGTAGTAGTTCTGATAGTACGGTTGATTGTTGTATCCGTAGTAACCACCGTAGCCCGGGCGTGCCCACCTGTTGCCACCCCAGCCTCGATTCTCATACGAGGATGAGTGGGATCGTTTATCTGAGCAAGGCACAATAAGCGTATCTTGATGAAAAAAATCTCAAAAATCCTAAGAGAGCTGAGCATTGATATCCCTGGTTAGGAAGATCCACCTCTCTTGGAGTACGATTTCAGTAGTGCTGGACATTACTTTAAAGCATATAGATTAGGTTGGTGAGAAAGTTTGTCCCGTTTTTTAAACGACTGTTGTAAGTTGAGTTCCGAAGCTTTTGCAGAGCGTGATACAGCATTCAAAATAGAATTGTTTGCTCTTCCAAGTAGTGTATTTGGAATTTGTGATAACTTTGAATGTCATTGTTTTTTGGCTAGTAAATTGAAAGCGAAAAAACGACAAAATAATCTCACCGACAGCGGTTTTTTCTGCTCAGTTTCGAAAGCGTTATCAAAACGTGATATACCATTTGAACGACGATGATTTTCTCTACTAGATGGTGTGTCACTTATTCTTATTCGTTTCGAAAATCACAAAGTTTCAATCCCCATAGTTTGTCGTTTGAAAGACAATATTAAATATTATAGTAACAGAAATGGCAAAGGAGCGGCCGAGCTCGAAGTATGGAGAAAGCTCGAAAACGGCCGCCAGAGTATACCAAGATTTGAAAGTATGTTCAATATAAAATGATGGGAAATTCTTCTTTTAAGATGAGGCCAGTTCGATACCTCGTCGACTTCCCAGCGCCATCATTATGACCGATAGTAACAAGACCACAGCGAATATGTGACCGCAGGAAAATCGCATCTGAAAAGCGGCAACGTGGTGGTAAACCGGCGTAACTGAACGAATTTGACACAAGACGGAATTAAGTTGGAACTCATAAGAAGTTCCTTCGAGATGGGCAGATAAACGCTGAATGAAATCTACACGAAACTGTCCGTCATTTATACAAATTTGTCCACCGTATGATTAGGCGAAATAGGCGGTCGGAGAACTCGTTCAACAGTTAGCGTCACTGATTCTTGGTCAACGCACAGCCAAAAGATGACAACATTGACATGATAAACTTCGATCTTTGCGCGAAAATTACACTTCCTCATTGCGGCACTGTAACGGCACGCTTCTGTTAGAACATCTCACTTTTATCTGTTTGGAGAAATAGTCAAAAAGCTTTATCTCTTTGTTAAGCGCATAAAACGTGCTGCTGATTCACTGCGTGGATAGGTACGTAAGCTCACGATGGCAAGTAAAACTACAGATCTCACAACGCAGAGTAACGAGTACATAACAGGAACCACGTGGTAGGTAAAGAAACTACAATACCTCACTTATACTTTAAATTCAGTCGCAGATCTCTCACAATTAACACGTTGACGACGATGTCTCGCAATGTTGTGCTACAGTCCATTTTTGAACAAAAATACGTTGATGTTTTGTTCTCTGTTCAAATACTCAGATGAACTTTAGAAGGATTCCAGATTGGTCCCAATGAACTTTGCATGAGATTCAAGTGAGTGGTTACTCATTACTTCATTTTAATCAGCAGCCAGTAGTGATGACGATAATTCAGCCAGTTTGCATCGTTCAGTGCATCTCTTCCTAATCCGAAAAAAAATTCGGTCCATCAAGGTTACTAGGGAAGGCAACTTGTTTTTCTTCTCACCAATAAATGTTTGTTTCATCGACAGCAATGATGCTTAGAAAAGAACCATAAACAGCTGCATCTTGTATCGTCGAAATTGACGAAGTGATCATGAAGTTACTCGTACTCGGTACAAAGAGCACTCATACCTAAATATTGCACTTTCGTTAAATTTTGTTGAAGAAATCGTTGTTTTGAGGGAGGTCATAGGATGAGCCTGTGATCCTAGGATGTCAAATATTTTGTTCTGTAGCTCCTCGAAATCCGATTCAATTGCCGGTGGCTTCCGGCAAGTTAGGTGAATAGGTTAAATCTCTCAGATGTAACTTACTGAATTCGGTCGTCACCTATTCAAGGGCTTGAGAAAAACTGTTATTTTCCATGTTACAGTCAATCAATGTGAGATGAGAGGTTTTTTCACTATTTTACGCTCTCAGTCGCGCGATCTGCTCACCTTATTGGTCGACCTCGTTCTGCCCGTGCCGCCACCCAGTTCACTCAAGTTCCTCTGCCTCCTCTTCGTCCTGCCTCTCAGTCGCTGTCTCATTGTTTTGAAAAAAATCTCCCGAACTGGTCTCAAGGGTACTTGTTGAACGTGGTTATTTTATGTTAGATGAAAACTATTGTAGTTGATGGATATCGTTTTAGAACTATCACCTACAATGATAGTTTGTCAATTCAGGTGACAGATCTTGAAAATCGAACACTCTTTGAGAGCAGTCAGTTTGGCTATTCCAAAAATACCGGTTCTACACTACTCACTTGTGGATTAGATTCCAAGAGACAAATGTCACCAGCTAAGAACAACTTCCAGTTCTTTTTTTTTTGAAACAGACTAGTTTCCGTGCAGCTTCACAGATTGAAGTGAAGCAACCCATCACTTCCCACCGAGGTTTTAATGGTACACCAATGTCGCACTGGTACAGAGCAAGCTTGTGATCGAAGTTGTTGAAGAATGCCAAGGAAGGGTGCGACTATCGTCGAACGCTTTGGTCACATATCAAGAGGAAGGGCGCGATCACACGTGTCGGACATGTGAGGATCCCTTTTTTTCTCGAAATCTTACTCCGACTTCGGCGATTCCGCGGCTGTCGGTCTTCGTTAGGCATGTGGAATTACAACAATGTCATTGAATCTGCGCTATAAAACCTCTGTTTAGAGCTCAATTCATTCTATCATACGCTTACGTATGAAACAGAAACAGTTGCATATGAAACGCTCAATATCAGGGTAACCCAGTGGTCTACAAGTAATTCTAATACGATAGCGATTCAGCATTTTCACCATGTGTGGCCACAACGTTTCTCCAGTAGTTAACCAAATAGGTAAGGTCAATCTCTCAGGAACAGGGGTGTGCGGAACTTCCGTTTCCGTGTTTCGAATTCCGGTTTCCGGCCGTTTTTGACCCTTCCGTTCCGTTTCGTGTTCCGCTTTGTTTTTGGGCGGAACACGGAAACGGAAGAAGAAATCGAAGACCTCCACTGTGCAAGCTAACAAAATGGAGACTGAAGTTATTGTGCTGATGTTGATGCGATCCATTTGAATCCTAGTAGAATGAAACCAATAAAACGAAGTAGACTACCCCTCCCCCCTCCTAAGAGGACTTGCAATGAAGTATAATACTTGTCGACACCCGACACATCATACGAGTGCGTGACATTGTTTTCTTCTGCTGGTTTCATTGAAAAACGATCTGATTGTGAGAAAAAGCCTCACTCCCCAATATCATGAAAAAACTGCTGCTTCTCCACCATAACATGCGCTTTTGATTCTATTTTTAAGGCATTCTTGTCTATCACGCCAAAAAAGTCTGTCTTTCTCTACGTACTCGTCTTCGGCTTATAATGAAGTTTATAAAGATGAATTTTCACCGTTTATTTTGAAGCTATCACCAAACGTTGAACACCTTCACCAAAATAATAGACACATTCTAGTGGAAACAAAACGAGCACTCCATGGGTACCTTTAGAAACAGAAATGAAAACTTTTGTGGTCCACTTTTGGCTAAATTCCAGTAAATTAGTGATTTTTGTACTATTTCCGGCTTCCGTGTTCCGCATTCCGGTTTCCGGCCATTTTTGGCCATTTCCGTTCTGTATTCCGCCTTCCGCTTTTTTGGAAAAAATTTCCGCACACCCCTGCTCAGGAAGATGCTGGCTTGCTATTGATCTATTCTCAGATCGTGATCTAAACCTCTTGGCTTGTTCTTCGGAACGCGAACGAGGCTTCTGAATCCTGCAAAGCCTCAAGTGCTAATATGTGTTGAGTATGCATGATGTGTTGCAATTTCCATAGACTCATTTCATTCATTTTCATTTGTTATCGTTTTCTACTATCGATTCTCTAAATACGGTGCGCCTTATCCACCTCTATATGATTTGTACCGGATCTTGGTTAGTTCGAGTGCAGTTTACCTTTCAATGTGAAATTTTAGTTTAATCAACGCTTTTTTGCGGGTTACTGTTATATATACTATAATGTGACGTTGTAATGATTAGAAGTGAATTAAAAGTTTATTTTTCTACTCTAGCATGTCCTCAATGGTCAATCCCCATTGTAATCGTTTGTAAATCCGCTAGAAGCAACAGTGTGCGACCCCGCTACTCCAAAACAAAGAGAGGACGGTGATTCAAATAAGTGCACTAATATAATGAGAAGCATCTTGTTATTACTCAATTACGCAAAGACATTGTCTCCTATGGATCTTATACTAGTAAGTTATAAGAAGTACAGCAGTCAGAGTGCAAATAGACCAGTTAGTTATGAGCCACTAATCAATTATGTACTGTGAAACGTTCCTTCCATGACAAATATAGCAATTTACTGATCAAATATACATTTATTTACATTTAAATGTACACAATATTAGTCGACCACGACATGAACAGATTTTTTAAACAGATTTTTGACGATCACTCATGTGACATTCCAGCGTGTCCTATCGTCCCCAGCCTGAAATCATATGCAAGAAACAGATGCTGTGTGAATAAAATGACGAGAACAAAGAGGATGTGAAAAACCATCTCACCCATGTTGCCTGGAAAGTAGTTTTGATAGTACGGTTGGCTGTTTCCGTAGTAATTGCCGAAACCAGGACCACCCCATCTGTTTCCGTTATAGTTACCGTAACTCGGTCGCTCCCATCTGCGGTCCCATCGAGATTCAGATGAGGACGAGGATGATCGCTTACCTGAACAACTGGCTAGCACCGGGATTTGTCAAAGAAATAAATGCCTTAATACCAAATTTCAGTGAAGCAGAGAGGTACTTTTTGTCAGCTCTAATCAACTATGTATGCATGATATCGGTTTTGTTATATATAGGCTTGGGAACCGCAGCAACAGAAATAGTGGAAAATTGCATCCTTGGAAACAATATTCTTTCTCAAAAGTATGAGAGTGACAAGCCCGCTGAATATGAATCAAAGAGCGACTAACGGGAAATCACTCTCTCAAATTTTAAATTTCAAAAATTCGCATTTCAAAAACGGGCCCAGTGGTGCAGTGGTAAGAGGCGCCGCTCTCACCCGCACGGTCGATCGTTCCTCGCTCGAGCCAACCAAGCATCCAGCCCTCCTAGGCTGGTGAACTGATACCAGACCTTTTCTGGGAAAGGTAAAAACACTAATTTGGTACAGTGACTGGTCTTTTCAAGTAACTGAATAGGTGAAATACGCATTTTGAATTGAACACGAACGCGGTGGCGCGTCCTTCGGGGACTGGAACTCCTTTACCTTTGCCTTTTTTCCAATAATTGCTCTTACCTACGTAGATGAAAAGGCTTCTTTCCAAATACATCAACTATCAACTTTCGTACCGTATTATGGGCTGTCCCTCAAAGCGTTCCGACTCAAAACTTTCGCTCACCTCGCCGAGCCGCCAGCGTCGTCATTATTAACGAAGCGAACAATGCCACAATAAAAAAGTGTACGTAGCGGATTTTCATCTGAAAAAGTCTCGTAGTGTTGTTGAGGCTTGATAAAAATATCCAACGGATCGAAAAAGGGAAATTCTTCATGCACCGGGCGTGAACGTAATTGTGCTTTGAATTTTATACCACTTTGATCTGCATGATTTGGCGAAGGAGCGGCGTAAAAACGTGTTTGACAATCAGGGACATTGCACACAACACCAGCTGACTTGGTTGGAATGAAAAGCTCCACCTTCTACAAAACACTACACATTGACACAAACGAAGTATTATATATTGGGGCGCCTCTGGTAGAAATGTCGAGATTGTTGGTGTTAACATCGCCTATAACCCTATGCACCTAAGATAGCTTATTAACGACAC
This sequence comes from Nippostrongylus brasiliensis, assembly GCA_030553155.1. Classification (NCBI taxonomy): domain Eukaryota; kingdom Metazoa; phylum Nematoda; class Chromadorea; order Rhabditida; family Heligmosomidae; genus Nippostrongylus; species Nippostrongylus brasiliensis. Next base: position 32,863,988 of record CP130736.1, on the reverse strand, counting down.
TAACACAATAAGCGACATGCATACAGTGCCGTCGCTAACCAAAACGCTGTCGGCGACGGATAAAAACGTCTAAACCGCCGCTTCCCCATAACTCCTTTTGGGCCTAACCATTTTCGATATAAAATACATGGTTAGAATCAAAAAAGCGCGATCTAAGTTACGTTTAACAAGGCATCTAGAGTATTTGGGAATTTTGAAATCGAGATTAGCTTTTATCGACCTTCCTTCAGTGGCGAGCTAACGAGGTCGACGAGGTTTTTCAATACGTTATCTGAATCAAATTCCGACTGTATTTCTGGAATAAAGGAACTAGAGGCGATCATTTTGACACCAAACACGAATTGAAAATGATTGAAGTGGGGTTGATGATCAGGAGAATTTTGATAAATAAGGATTTTTCACGCCGGTCCGAACCAAATCGCTTAATTGTTATGATATCGAGGATGGCAGCATCAGAAAATTTGATAATACTAACATGCTTTCATGGTCTTCACCAGGGACATGTTTTATGATTTTTGAGGAGCTTTTCACCCTCGAGGACACAATTCCCTTCATTTATACTTGAATAAACTAATTCAAGATGTATTGCGAATGCGATAGCATGACAAAAACAGTTTTCGTCCCTCTCGGTGTTTAGGATATTAGTGATAATCTCGAACAAAACGACTTCAGCAGTGAAAAACTACAGGTGAAAAAACCGTTGCATGAATTTTTCACTAAAAATGAAACGACGCCAAAATTGCAGAAACCTTGTTTCTAGGACCGAAATAATCTCAAAAAGGAGCCTGCTACAAAGAGCAGGCTCTATATGAGCAAATTGACGAGAACGACAAGATTGTATTCTAGTGCTCTGGGCTTCCTTATTTATAAGGCTATGCAGCGCTCAAGGGGTCGGCAAGCGTTGCGTTGCCTAGCCGGTACCTTTCTCACCTCAGATAGGTGCTGCATTAGTGCCAACGGGGTCACCTGGGTCACTTTTCCCGTAGCAGGCTACTCGATGACACTGTTGCGAGCCTCGAGTAATCTAGGTGAGAGAGTGGGAAGGAAGGGATCAGACGGTCAGCAAAGAGTTTTGACTAGGGGACCGCCGTGACGGGAGAATTTGGGTACCAAAAAGCGATAAGGGGTCGAGAAGCTTTTCGAAGATTATTTTGTCAGCGACACCGAACTCAAGTGATCTCTTCTCCCCAGCGTCCGTCCCTTCGCACGACGTAGTTCTCCTGAGGACCTGCATGGACCCCGTTGTGTTATTTTCTTCTGTTCCATCGTTATTTGCGTGATTTTGCGTTGTGTATTGTTAATGAATTCTTATACGTGCCATGTATTGTACAGTCCACACACCGTAGCCCCTCAGTTGAGAAAAGCCAACGTGGCCCACATTACTCATTTACTCTTGACTTCTCAATTTCGTGGGGGGGGATTCTTCGATTTTGCCAGAAATGCTAAGGAGGATGCCGCGCTTCGCCGTGTAGTTCAAGGATCAAGGAATTTCGAGCTACTTTTCAGGCCTCTGATGACGATGAAATGGTCCGAACTTTAGGCCAAATAAAGACTGGTCCACCTTGCTAACCTCGTTCGGCACAGAAGCATTTGCGAAGATTAGTTATTTATTTATTTGTTCCCACGTCCGGTCTTATGTCCAAATAAATATTGATCCTGATAACTGGGAACTACCGATGTGGTTGGCCACCTGAGCGTAAGCGAAAGTCCCTTCTACAATTAACCGGATCTTGACCCGATGGTAAAATCCTTGATTCTGAACCATTCTAATGCTAACTTCCTCAAGGTTCTTCGACCACACTTTGTAATGAACTTTCTTCTCTCGAGCAATGATCTTTCGAAGAGATGAAATTAATGGACGTTATTCAACTACCTAATTCTAGTGCGCATATCAAATATTATACATTCAGGCCTTGAGATGACATGCAAAAAAGGCTGTAAGGATTCATACAGTGTAAAATAATCCTCTACTTTACAAAAACAAAAGTATTAGTTAATGGCACATTTATGAAGTGAATGATTCTAGTCTCTCGTATACATCAGCTGGCAGCTTTCAATGCACAACAAAACTGAACAAATGAGCAGGAAATCGTGTACATGATACTTGAGAAAATGGAAATCTTGGAAATTTCAAAAGAACCATAATATTAAAAAGTGCTTCTGTGTAGTGAAAAAACGTTGTCGAAAGCTAACTAATAGACAGGTTATTGCTTTTCCTAGAGCTCTGGACTACCATGAAAAGAAGAAGTACTGAAAACTCATTTCTTCTCACAACAAAAATGGAAAGCTATTTGAAAACAGGGAATACTGATGATGGAACAAATTACTTGGGAAGTGCCTTTTGGAAAAAGTCTGCGAGTTCCCTGTAGTGCTTCTTGATCCATTCCACTTTGTACTCGGCCTTCTCGATTTGCTCATTGAATGCGCCGTACTCTTTGGCATGCAGACCTTCTTTTTGCAATGTCCTCAGCTGAAAAACAAGCAGAAGCGTTTCTTGTCGTCCCAATGTGTAGCACTTGTTCAACAGGGAAGGAGTTACCTGTCCTATTTGTTGCTCGGTCCTAATGCCCCTAGTACACGGCGGTATTATTGCATTCACCACTCTGTGCACGCCTTTCACCCTGAAATACCGTAGTAAGGCTGGTAGCAGTTCCTACCAGATTTACAAAACCGTCGCTAATTATTCGTCAAAACGCTGCCGACGGCACATGCGGCTGCCCTATGGGCTGCATCATCATAACTCTCTTCAATTACACGTTTCTTTTATTTTCAGTACACGGGTTCAAGACACACGTTTGATACAATCAAAACAACAATTAAATAGTCAGAATCAGCGATGCGAAAAAACGAAAAAAACTCTAATGCTCGAGCAATCGACATTTGGCCATGCGCTTGAAACCATAAATGGACGCTGTGAAGGCAGAAATATGCACATTCAACTTCAATAAGGTAGAAGCTGCTCAAAAGGCGAAAGATCCCGCCCGAATGGAACTTATTTCGAATGAAAACGCATGATTAGGATCAGAACAGCGTAATATAACTCATGGCTTACAGAGCGCTTAGAAAAAGGAAAATTTCAAAGTGTGAAGTGAACGTTCTTTGACCCCGCCAGCGTTTTGTGCTAATCAGGTCGACCCCATTATACCGTCTCCGTGCAACTTATGGATGAAGTCAAAGTTGAATCACAACTAACGATGTACACTTCTGCAAGGAATGTATTCAAAGAGAAAATGGCAAGCCGATCATCATAATATCAGACACGGCGGTAAAATATCTCAAGAAAAGTTCGACGGCAAGGAGAAATTCGATAGAGGAGAATTTTCCCCATGTACTAAACTAAAGCATCTAGTCACTAACAATAAGTAGTACTGGATTGCAGCAGTCAAGGCTCAGGGCACCGTACTTTCAGAATTAGCGATACGTAAAGACTTGGCTCAGGAATTTTCATTTTTTAGAGGAAAATTCATGGCAAGTATCATTGCATCAAGCATTGTGTCGACAGGCATGTGACGCAAGCAGCAGTAGCATGTCTCGACGACAGTGTTTTGGCGAAGAATTAGCAAATGTTAATTCAACATTTTCCGAAATTTACAGAAAATGTGACTTCTACAAGGAAGTTAAACATTTTGACGCAAAATGTGACAGCAATTCGTTGTGAAAAAGGCAAGGAAAACCTCACCCGTTAAGTATATCTTCCCATCGCTCGATAAGGAAGTTGAACATGAACTCTTGTCCCACAGGGTTTGAAGACACAACGCGGAACACGCTGGCGACATCTTGGAGCCGTACGAATGAAGAGTTACGATCAAGTGCTAATAGAAGCAGTCTAAAAAGAATAATTCAGTCGAAAAGAACAAAATGGTGAAAAAATTATTCTCGCACCCTTTCAAGGCTGTAATATCGTTGTGGCATCCGAGTGCTGCTAGCAGATAGTCTTTCTCAAGCTGTACGGTCTCTGCGTTGTATAGGCTCATAACCTGGAACGCTGCTAAATAACACCGTCTTCTAATATACTCAATATAATAGTACCTCGCAAAAACGCAGTAATAAATTTAAAGTTTCACTATAATAATGAAAACTCTTCTAGATTAACTGGTACAATGCCAAATCAGGTTCACCGGCTCAAGTCGTTATTACGGGTGAGTGCTGGAAGTCAAAAGCCTTATAGCTTTAATCACGTGCTAGTAGAGAGCAAAAGACGGGGGAAGAGAGCGGTCGTTTCAGTGATTAAGTGGGCTAGCACATGAGCCCCTGATAGGCGTGAGACGCGGGTTCGATTCCCGCGTCAGCTGCGACCTTTGCGATGACCATAGCACCACCCTTATTTATTTATTTATTTATTTCTACGCTATTTAAAGGCGTGCTGGCAGTAAAACAATAGAAACATGGTTAGTAAACGAACGGAACAATTTAACATGAGTTAGTATTACAAATTACATAATACCAAAGTAGGAACAAGCACTATCAACCACGGCAGACAAACACGCCGATTACATCCACCAACATGGAATTCTGTAGACGTCACATGCGGCTGGATACAGCTTCTATTGCATATTAGAAATTTCAGTCCACAGTCAGGTATGACATCGTCACGCCGATAGAAACTTCCTATGTCAGCAGCTTCCAGGCCCATGAGTTACCCAAGCTGATTTAGAGGATGAGCTTAATTTCCGGAAATAAACTGAGTTGATCTAACCTTCCTAGAGCACGCACAGCTGAGGCGGGCGTCGTGTCTCAGAAGCCTCTTTAACCTGGTACGCACCTCAGACCGGTCTAGGGAGGCGTAAAATAGTGACTGGTTTTTCAGTGGTGTAAGATACAATGCCCCAAAGGGACCATTCGACCTTAGCAAACATCCTATCAGTTGGGAAAGTTTGATTTTTCTCTCTATGATCCAGAGAGGAGTGCTTGGGCACACAAGCTGCATCAGAGTTATAGTTAGGAAAGACATGAGGATCCTGTTGAAACAACCGGATCATTGGCCATGATCTTAATGGGTATTGTCTGCCATAGTTGCAACCATCAGATCAACACTGCAAATTGAGAGAACATTGAAAACCCGCATCTCGCGGATCGCTTTCCGCTTCTTCACAAGCACCAGACATCAGCACCACAAACTGAAACGATGCACCATGAATGCTACACAGGAGTGATACCAAGTAGCTGATGAATATCCAATTTCTTCAGTCTTGCTCTGAAGGTCTTACTGTTGTCAGCTCCGAGTACTTCAGCTGGTAGCACGCGAAACCATCGCGCGCAGCGGCAGAACACCATGTTTGCTATTTGCGACCTGCTGAGACATAACGATCTGCGAACTTCCAAGCCAAACCTGCCTAGACGTGGGCTTACCGGTTTGAAGTCCCAGTACTTACTCGGTTGGAGGCGTACTTCCCCTCTCAGAATGCGGAAGCAGAACACCAAATCAGCGATTATACGCCTGTGCTGCAGAGAAAGCAGTGAGAATAGCCTCATGCGGTCACTGTAGCTAGGTAGGTTTTGTCGAACAGAGCTAGTTGTCCTTAACCACAAAAGTCTCGTGAACACCTTTTGAACTTTCTCTACTTGATTGATTTCTCTTTTCAGATGGGGGTTCCACACAATCGAACCATACTCGAGGTGTGGTAACACGTAAGACTTGTACAGTCTAATCAGAACAGGCGAATCTGTACTAGAGACATTCCGAAAGATCTGAAACAAGGCTAGATATGCTTTCTTCGTAAGCTGTTCAATGTGAGATGAGAACGATAGTGTTGTGTTGAACCATATTCCGAGGTCTCTGCTAGAGTTACACCTATTGATCTTGAGTCCACCGACTTCGTAACCACTTGCATCTAGATTCCCTAAGTGCATTACTGCACATTTCTTCAAATTGAGGGGAATCTTTTGCTCCAGAGCCCACTCGTTCATTTTCATAATAGAGGTCTGTAGTGAAGTCCGAACCCTTTCGCTATTTCGGGAGTCGTATACGCCATAGATCTTAACATCGTCTTCATACATCTGAACACCTATATCTGGAGATGATTTGAGTAGTGCCGCTAGTTCAAGAGTGTAAATCAAAAACAGAAGTGGTGAGAGCACTCCTCCCTATATAACTTATAACATCATATTCTGGTGTACAATAATAAATAAAAGTAACCCGCAAAAAAGCGGTAATAAATCTAGGGTGTTACGCAGTACGGTTGTATAGAAAAACATTAACTGCGGGACGGCTGTCCACGCTTGAACGACACCGTTATCAATGACTTCTGGAGATGCTATTATGACTTTTTTTAAAGTAACTCGTAGGCATGTGGTTTTGCGCACCTGACATTAAACAAGTGTGATATTTTTTCAAAGTTTTTTATTCGTTGGGAAATGACAGGACTGTCATCCTTATTTTTGGTAGCTGTCCTGTAGTTATTTGTCCAATGTTTACCTTTTCAAAAGCAATCTCTCCTCCTTCTTTCACTCCGTTGCAGTACATCGTCTGTCGCAGTGGTGCAGCAACACTGTAATGAATTATGGTTATTAAAAATTAATAAATGAAAATACAGCAATCACAGAGGTGGAAAGTACGGTGGTGCGCTAGAATTCATGAGTACTAACCGATTAGTCACTATTCACCCATTTTAACGTTATTTAATCTTTAGGTGCATTGTCGTATTTGTTTTCTATCTTTGCTTCGTTGCTTGGACATCTTTGTACGGCGTAGAAATAAACAAATAAATAATACAATAAGAAGTAAAATAAGAAATAAAAACTCGGATCAGTAAAGTGACAGTTGTTGGAACATGTGCTGTTTCGCTATCAATGAGAGAAATGTAGTTAAAACAGAAGACAAACAGATGCGTACTGCGAAGAGATTACTTTCCAATGAACGCATTTATTTATTTTTTATTTATTTATTTATTCAAGACGTCGGCAGAAACCAACGTGTGCCGTAACATTCACATAACTCGAAACGATCATCAAATTTGTTCTGTAATATTATTCTTCTGTACTTCTGTAATATTTCCGCACTTTCTTTGCTGAATTTCAAGAACTACTTACGTGACGCATTCACTTGCTTTCTCTCCAGTTCTGCACTTCTGCGCAACTTCTTTGTCAAACAGTGTCCTGAATTTCTCTATGCAGTCCCTTGAACCGAGCTTGCAGTAAGTAGCCAGCACGGCTTGCTCGAGATTCCTGGAAGATTCCACTCTTCAGTACTCAGAATAAAGTTTCAACTTGTGAAACTCACATTTCAAAAAACAGCTCGTCCTCCCTATAGTGATTTGCTAGGTATGTCATGTTGATTTTGTCGTATAACGGTTTCAGAATGCTTCTCATATAGCTCTAAACTTGGATTCATCGAAGTTGAATTGAACTTGACTGATCTTGAATCATTATTAAATTGTCGCACTATTGTTATTTCCGGACTCTTGCTCTGTGGAAAAACTAACCATCCCTGCTCTGGACTCCGGTTCACTCCCGAAGTACTCTAGAATTGAACGGAAGCCATCCATCGTTTCCTCCACTGGTAGATATTCCTAAAAAACATCACTAGAGGTTTTTGCAAAACACTGATGGTGGATGTGTGCGTTCCCTTTTCAAAACAGCATGTAGCTAATTCTGACCGTCTCTTTTTTGACGTACTCTAGCAGTTCAAACAACGTGACATAGTCCAGCTTCTCCACTAGAGCAGCGGCAAATGCATCGCTTATGATCGCGTTCCTCGTTCGCGAACTATAAACCTGGAACAAAGGCTTTTTAACACGTTGACGACAGCGCCTTTTTTCGCGTGTCTGGCGCGTGGGACCAACCGATTTTCTACCGCCCCCAGGCTGCGGCATGATGCCGGCATACGGCGAATTTTAAAAATGAAAGTGAATAGTAAATCTCGAAGACTACATATACAGTCCTGCATTATCGGGTATTTTGACTATTCCTTTTTTGCAATGAAAATAGAAAAATAACAGCTGGGAGCTTTTCAAATGTTCTTTTTCCCTATCCAGGTTAAAAGGAAATTGTTATTTGTTTATTGTTCATTTGTCAACGTGATAAATAAGAAGGCACACTTGTGGACGGCAAATCTAAACTGCTAACCTCGTGATCCTCCTTCAGTTGCTTGATAATTTTTTGCCAACCACTCGAGTCGTAATTTTGTCGATAAAATCCGTGGCGATCAGCGTTCACCACAAACGGTTCTTCTGGCTTGTCCAGGTGAACAAATAGTGGTTCATCTTATCGAAAAATATATTACATTTTCAAAACACCTGTCGCGCATTAATACAGGGTGTCTCAAAAAAATGTACCTCCTGTTTGAAATGCCATAACTTTGGCGTAAATGAACCAATCGAAACGAGTCATAGCTTGAATGAAAGCTAAGAAAAAAGAAAATTTTCCCGTGCGTGTTTGGTGAAGAATACGCCATGTACTCGACCGAGGCCTCGGATTTTGTACCTGATTGATGGTGCATGGGTTATATGCTTGCTCTGCTTTGGTCGTAAACAGGTGATATTGCTGTTATCAGTTACTCCTGCGGTGTTTGAAGAGCTAAAACTCTTCCAGCAGTGATGCAATCATGAGAAAGGAACTAAGAAGAATGTAAAATGTATGAACCATCGAGATTGCGCCGTGCATCCGTCCGAATCGTCGGATTCTAGACCTGATTGAAAGTTCACAAGTAACATGCTTGTTCTACTTTGGTCGCAAACAGGTGATATCGCTGACAAGCGTTTCTCGTGATGCAGTAAACATAAAAACATCAAGACATAACAAGTTTAACATGCATTTTAAGACGCACTTCCACAATACGGCTATGTTTTTTTATTCAGATCAAAATGAACACTCAGTGATTGATAGTGATGCTAATCCGTCTCTAACCGAAAGCTGAGTTCTTTTGTTCGCTGCTCGAAGTGTAACGCAATGATATGACCTGTTTGCGACCAAAGTAGAACAAGCATGTTACCCGTGAACTTTCAATCAGGTCTAGAATCCGACGATTCGGACGGATGCGTGGCGCAATCTTGATGGTTCATACATTTTACATTTTTCTTAATTCCTTTCTTATGATTGCATCACTGCTGGAAGAGTTTTAGCTTCTCAAACGGTGGTTACATTTATTGATCAATATTGATGTCGTTCCATGATTAACGAAGAGCTGCGGCAAGTAGATATGTTCACTGCCTCAGGAGTAACTGATAACAGCAATATCACCTGTTTACGACCAAAGTAGAGCAAGCATATAACCCATGCACTATCAATCAGGTACAAAATCCGAGGCGTTGGTCGAGTACGTGGCGCAATCCTCACCATGCACACACCAGAAAATTTTCTTTTTTTCTTAGCTTTCATTCAAGCTATGACTCATTTCGTTTGGTTCATTTACGCCAAAGTTATGGCATTTCAAACAGGAGGTACATTTTTTTGAGACACCCTGTATAATAAACTCACCACGAGTTAGCCAAGTGACCTTTACGTTTTTGTCCTTGCTGTTCTGATACCAAACAGGTACGTCCCATTTGAAGCTAAATAGCGCCTGATGACACATGGAACCAAATCTTTAGCGAAAGGAAGGAATATGGCTAAACTATGCAACGAACATATTCAAAGCATCCGATACAGGTGTAGGGCAAGACCTCCAGATTCGGAGCTCACTTGGGTTTAATGATGTAGTTATTGGAACTCTTCTGTGCATTGGACTCACTACTTTTTGCTTACTTACTTGATGTACCTTATTTACCCCTATTACATTTATTACTAGGATTATCAAGTGCACTATAGGTTGCACGCAGGGACCTTAATAAACTTTGTAGGAGCAAACATGAACAAGCGTTTGCTTGAAGACTAGACCACACCAAAGAGTCAATGGGTTGGCACACTTTTTAGGGCTCGGCACACTCGTTAGAGCGGCGAGCGGCGGCGGCAGCGGCAATGTTGAAAGATAGGGGAGTGTAGATCCAGCGGCGTCGCCGGCGACCTGACTGCGATACCGCCGGAGAGGGGAGTACGCATACTTCGGCGGCGGCGGTGGCAGCGGCGACATCGCCGACGACGCCGCCGCCGACGCCGCCGAGGGAATGTTTTTTTTATTTTTGTGGCGGCGTCGCGGGCGACGTCCCCTGGGACGTGGGTCCGATGCAATTGATGCGCCTACTACCACTGCACAAAGAGAACGGTGCACCGTCCTGGATCAGTAACCAGAGGATTTCAATTCGTTTTTTTTCGTGTTTTTTTTATTTTCATGGCTTTTTTCGTTGTTTGTTTTTTTTTTCATGTTTTTCGTCGCTGTTTGGGTGTATGCACACTTTTGGTGCCAGCGGCGTCGGCGGCAGCGGTAGTTGGTGCTCTTCCTACCAACTGCCGCTTCCGCCGACGCCGCTGGCACGAAAAAGTGTGCCGAGCCCTTTTGGTGTGGCGAGCGGCGGCGGCAGCGGCAATGATGAATGGTAGAGAATATTACGAAACGATTCTGTTATTTGCCGCTTTTTGTCTAGCGGTTTATAGACGAGAACTATTATAGTTGAATGACTTATATTAGTGGAGATGCTAGTTTAATCGCAAAACGCTGACATTGGACGGGAATGGAACCCACGTCTTTCCGTTTCCGGCAGACTGCACTAACCACTGTGCTACCGATGTACGTTGCGAAGCATACCTGGCATCTTTCTTAGGCCCGGTCGGGCTGGTAAGAAAGATGCCAGGGGCTTCGCAACGTACATCGGTAGCACAGTGGTTAGTGCAGTCCGCCGAAAACAGAAAGACGTGGGTTCAGGCGACGGAGCTGGCGACGTCGCCGCCGGCGCCGTCGCCGGGGATTTTTGCACACTCGGCGACGTCTTGCGGTGTTGGGAGGAGCCCCGTTCCTCCCACAACGACGCCGCGCCAGGTGTCACCGACTGTGCAAAGCCCTATACTTCACCGCGGCGACGACGCCACCGAGGAAATGTTTTTTTTTCGTTTTTGACGCGTCGCCGCCGGTGACGTGCCCGGCGACGTGGGCCCGATGCAATTGGTGCGCCTACGACCACCAAGAGGACGGCACGGTACTGGATCAGCAACCAGACGATTTCAGTTTCTTTTTTCGTGTTTTTTGTGTTTTCTTGACTTATTTCGCTGTTTGTTCCTCGCTTTTCGTCGTTTTTGGGTGTGTACACACTTTCTGGTGCGTTTGAGCAAGGGTCCTCCCACCAACTGCCGCTGCCGCCGCCGCTCAAGGCAGCAAAAAGTGTGCCGAGCCCATTGGGAGGTTTAGGGATTAGTGAATCTGAACCTGGTGGTGAAATTTTTCGCTTATTCCCTTGTGTTATTTTCCGCGATCCAGTTCCGCAACCAGACTCGAAATTCAAAATGTCAGCATTCATTCTTTGTGCCAGATAGAGCTCAGTCTTACCCATATTTCGGTTTTCGGTATTTCGGCAGTTCCTCTGCATTCTCGTTGGTCTTGTATCGACTTTGAGTGATCTTCACTGATGTTGCATTGAACGATTCCACGGTTACCAAAGGAAATCCCATCTGAGATACAATTAAACAATTAGACTTTAAGTCGTCTGTGGAATTGAGGAAACGACCTGCACTATCCACTGGTCAGCAAAATCCGAGACCTTCAATGGGCTGCCTCTAGGGCCCGGGACATCGGTAACTATTTCATCGAAGGAAGTCCACAAGTCCGACGCTTGTGCATTGGCGTACGAAAACTTCTTCAGATAATGCTGAAAACAGGAACATTTATTTCTAAACAGAAAATTGATTACTACGGCAACATACTGTTATCGCCTTTTTGAAATTTTCTTCGCCAACAACTGCTGAGACCATTTCAAGTACGGAAGCACCCTTCCGATAAGTGATATCGTCGAACGCTTCGGTCACATCTGCTGCCTTGTCAATCTTGAAGGAAAGCGGATGACTTGAAGCGACCCGGTCAGCTTCGAGACCCTCGTCTATTGCATAGAGAAGGAAGTACTCTCTCTGAACAAGTCCTGTAAGAACCAGCTTGAGCGATGCAAAGATCTCCTTAAAACCTTACGATTCTCATATTCTTGTCGGTGATGTTATCTACACCCAAGAACTCTACCATAGAGGCGAACCCTTCGTTCAGCCATAGGTCGTCCCACCATTTCAGTGTCACGAGGTTGCCGAACCACTATACATGGAATATTATTGTTTGCCGAAATAGCAGAGAAACCACATACCTGGTGGGCTAATTCATGAGCAATGACCATGGCAACTCGCTTCTTATTTTGCTGTCCATAGTAGCGAGGGTCGTAGAGCAACGAGTTCTCTCTAAAGATAAAAAGAGTTTTGCCTTCAGTCTCCGTGGTATTATGTGGGATTCAATTTTTATTCGCGAATTCTTATAAATAAATTGAACAATGAAGGACGCGTCTTGAGCAGTTGCAAGATAAGATGCTGATGTCGGCAGAGTCAATCGAACAGGTCGTAGCTAACCATCACTTCGGGGCTGGGTATGTTGGCACCAGGTTCGTCTTGGAAGCGAAGACAAAACTTGTCATAGCAGAATTGCTGTCGCCCATAGAACTGACCATGGATGTTCGGCACTTGAAAATGGAGGTTGTTCGAACACAAGGCTGCGAAGTGCGGTCGAAGACAGGGAGGAAGGTCGTGCAAAAATACCACTGCGTTTTCATTATAATTCTAACGGCGTCTGCCCTGTTGCCCACGATTGAAGACGTGAGTTGGTCGCCACCGCTGATGGTCCCGCAGCGAAACCGCAGAGCAGGCGCACGCGTTGATACGCGCGCACTTGGTCTGGTTACGTGGGGCACATTCTTTTTCGTCAGCGTCACGTCCTATTCCGAACTACTTAGCCTATTCTTCATGTATGATGTTGCTTAATTTTTCGAAACAGTATTTAGGCGACAAGCTTGATTTCTCGATTTACCTATACGTGATAAGACCCCAGTTCTCCATTGCACCTGACGAGAAGTCTGGTAGAGCAACCATATCTGAAACGTCAGTCGAATTCAACTTCAAAATACAGTTGACATCTATCTGAGACATTCACGAATTGTTCACACACGTTCTCTTCACTCAACAACGAGAATTGAGATTCTGTCTTAAGTCAGCCGGTGGGTACGGAGCCGAGGCAGTGATCAAAACTCGAAATTGTTGACAGCCGCCCGGGACGGACTGGCTCCACCCCTTCTAGAACTTCGAGAACATTGGATAGCGTGTATATAAACCCCGTTATTTACCACTGTTTGTTGTGTGTTTGCTATTTGTTAATAAATCTTCCAACTAGCAGTCGTCTACCGTTCATTCCGCTCCCGTGACCCAATATAGCCCATCAGCCACTGACTTATCAAAGCTTATCGTGGCATACTTCGGCCTTATTCAGAAGTGTGACCCGTAGCTACTTCGCCATCGCAGGGTCGCGGTAAGCGATGAGACCATTGACAAGGGAGTACCAGGAGCACACTGTATTGTTTGCGTAACGACTAACAACTCGTAAGGGAAAAGGACAGGTGGTCAATCATAGTTCCCATTCGTGTGGGTGCTTGCAATAGTACTATTACCTTGTTTCGGAAGAGGGAACTTGATGTCATAATAGTTCTCGTAAAACTCCAGACATTTGATCGCGGCGTCCTTCGCGTACGCAGTCATCTCCTTTGCTTCGGGACGCGACCATATTCGGAACTACAAGTAAAGCGGATTATATCAACGAATGTGTAGGACCTACCACTCAATAAGTGACGTTAACGCACTCTTACTCCGCTACTCGTGTGCCCTTCAACGTAATCGAATTCGGACACGAATATTGCCAACAAGTACGATGACATTCGTGGAGTTGTCTTAAATTTAGAGATGATCCAGTCTCCGCTCCTTTCGCTGGAAAATATTGAATAGTACGGACGCTCTCAAATCATTACTTCATCGCGTCGTTAGGCAACTGCATTTATATTCATTTGTATCACTGCGAAACAATCCATGCATTTTTCAAGTAGCAAACACGCATATTACAGATGCATGCTCACCCTTCGCCGTTCTCAATTCCGTTCGAGACCGCTTTTGTTCCTTTCGGATGGATTACGGTCACGGTCCAGTTCGCTTTGAATACTGGTTCATCAAAGCAGGGCACCATTAGTCGTGCATCACTGGGTTCCATATGAGTGGCCGCTGCGATCCTGTTGAGTAATGTCATAAGCACTATGCACAGCACACCATATACGGTAGTATACCTTGGGTCGGTCTTTACTAGAGACGGCCTCCTTCATATAATTTATCTCTATCTTTATTTCATGTTTTTCTCTTCCTTTGCACTATGTACTACATATTAATTGCTTAAAAACTTGCTTGGTGGCTTCTTTCGTTTCCTTGTAGGTGGTTTGATAAAGCCCGCCCAACGTGTCACTGATGATGCCTGTGTACTCGATCTAAACATTGTGCATTTAATCAGTTGATCACGTCTGTTCTCAATACAAAAACGTGTTTTTTTTTTCAATAAGAGTCTATTAAAACGAACCTTCAGGTGCGCAACGGAATCGTTTGGTAACCTCTTCGCAAGGACGAACTCAACTTTCTCCAATCTCTCAATCGTGTTCACCTTCGATATCGCAATCTTCTCATTATTCTAAACAAATTGTAACATGTCATACCGTAGTTTTTGGAGCTTGTTATTGCGTGCAAAAAGCGGGACTGAGCCATTGCTGTATGTAGTGGCTGGCTTTGAGTTATTCATCAGAGTGAAACGACAGAATATACCAATCAAAACCCACCACGAAAAGCTCGCACTTCTCCGCCAGCACGGTTATGTTCTTTGCATTCAACACGATGGTGTTGGTGGAACTGATAACCTTCATATAAATTTCCAAGTGTCCGTCCGTCGTAAGGTTCTTGTTCGCGGGAAAGTCAACGTAGAATGGTAGGTAGGTCTTAATAGTCAGCTCGTAGTGCACTGAAATGCTATCGAAACGTAGCGAAGTGTAGCAGGTGGAAATTAAATAAACTGCACAGAAATAAACTAAACGCTTTTCTACTCGTAGCATTGATGAATCCCATACTTTTTAATTAAGGATGACTTCAAGTAAGAAGGATAGCAGGGTGAAGAGGCTCGTGAGTCAACCAGGGCACCGGAGTGGACATTGGACAGATGCATCCTCCCCTCCTCTCCAAATTTTGAAAGAGTACGAAGGGACAACATACGTGGTTCTACGTTTGCTGGAAGACGTAACTCTGCTGCTGTGGGGGAGTTGTCAGTCGTACCGTTGTCCCGACTGAAACAACACCATTCTTCTTGTGAGAAGAAGCTTTCGAAAAGAAGCTCCAAAAGTGTTAGTTAGACTACTCCACTGCTACCGGTTTCGATATGAAAAGAAAGCGATCTCGAAATATCATTCTTCTTAACGGACTGTCAGAGTTAGAGCATCTATGATTTGCGTATGAGTTCACGCGAGCTCCAAGAATCCTAATCAAAGACAAATTACTCGGCAGCTTTTTTGAAGAAGTCCGCAACATTACGAAAGTGCTTCTCAATCCATTCAACTCTGTCCTCCGCATTTTCGATTGCCTCATCGAATGCACCGTATTTTTCGGCAAGCAGCCCCTCTTTCTGCAGAGTCCTCAACTGAAAAACTAGCAGGATTAGTTTTTGAAAGATCACAAAGAGAAAAGAAATTACCTGCTCTAGTTGCTGCTTGGTCCTGATGCCTCGAGAACATTCAGTTATTGCTACATAAACAGCCTTGTGTTCGGCCTTGAAGCTGAAATGCAGCAATTACGCGGCATGATTTGGGAATGTATCGTAAAAGGTTGAGGTCACGCAATCCCATTCTAAATCGTAGGGGCATGGTGAATATGTATTAGGTTTTTCAAAAGTTCGTGTCGTTTTTTCCAATCGTCCGCTGTAAGCTTGCCATAGGAGCTTCTGAAGAGCTCAATGCAGCATTCGAAAGAGAATTACTTGTATTTTCAGATAGTGCTCTAGCTGTTTGTCAGATTCCGAAATTTTATAATTTCTTGGCCTATAAAGTAAAAAGTGAAAATATAATTTTTTGGCTTATAAAGTAAGAAGTGAAAACGTGTAAAATTGACTTCACCGACAGCAAATTTTTCTGCTCTGGTGTGAAACGGTATTCAAAATTAGAACGTTCCCAGAGAGAGGATGAAATTTTCTATAAGATGACCTACTCATTGTATGCCAAAAAACTGACAAACTGAGTATACAGTTAGATAGATTGATTTTGGTATATAGAGGCAATTTTAGTTTTTTATGTTTATTTTAATACCATCATGTCCAATAGTAGCATGCATGTTCATAAGTGTTCTTTCACATTCTGCTAAGCTTTGTTGATTGGATAATCGTGAATTAATAATAGGGCTGAAAGCTCTCTTCAAAATAATCCTTATAGTCATGTTCACCGTTCACAATGATAGCAAGAGCAGCATCGAGAAAATATTTCTGTTTTTTGGAGGTCCCAATTTAGTGGCCTGGAAGTTCACAAATGCGGAGCAAGAGATACATTGAGTGCACCATCTTATAGAGAATCTCATACTCTTTCTAGGAGTAGTCCAAATTTCGAATACCGTTTCACACCAGGGCAGAAAAATTCGCTGTCGGTGAGGTCAAGTGTACACGTTTTCACTTTTCACTTTATAGCCAAAAAATTACAAAATTCAGAAGCTCGACAAACAGCTAAAGCATTGCCTGAAAGAACAAGTAATTCTCTTTCGAATGCTGCGCCGACCTCTTCAGAAGCTTCTATAGAAAGCTTACAATGGTCGCTTGAAAAAAAAGCGGCACGAACTTTTGAAACAACCTAATATTAGGCCTTTACAAAGTTTTGCGGGGTCGACCGTTGTTCAAGTCAGCGCCCTCACCTCAGACGAGTCTGGTACCACGTCAAGTGACCACGAAGGGATGAAAGGCTTGGTAGGCACGGGTGAGGGTCGATCGCTCGACCGATGTCAGTACTTATCACTGCAGACGCGAAAGCCGAAACGACTATTCATACCTCAGCGCTGAGATGAGAGAAAAGAACCTTCCGCAATCAAAAGCAACTTCTGTCAATGTCGGTTTTTTGCCCAATATTGCCCAACATTTCGGACACTGTCGAACCTGTTCACGATATCCTCCCAACGATCGACGAGGAAGTTGAACATGAATTCCCGTCCAAGTGGATTTGCAGACACAGCGCGGAACACGCCGGCGACGTCTTGAAGTCGGGCGAATGAGGAGTTTCGATCTAGCGCTAGAAGAAGCAGCCTGAATCGGAAGACAGGTAAAAATAGAAGTGCGGATGAAAAAGAACGTCGGACGCACTCCTTCAACGAAGTGATGTCGTTGGAGCATCCTAACGCTGTTAGTAGATAGTCCTTTTCGAGCTGTACACTCTCCGCGTAGTAGAGTCGCATGACCTGTTATTTGACCTTTTGATATTCAGTGTAATATGCTATTACCGAAAATGTTTGCTTGAAGAATAAGTATTGATTGTGGACTGAAACAGTTGACACCGGGTCTTTGTAGTGATTAGGAATTGTGTTTATTTGATACTTTTCCGAGGTTCTTTTGGTTAGCGAAGGGTCAAGGTCATTGGCGTATGCCAGCACTTAGATAATTATTTACAAAGTGCAACTATAGAGAAACCTTCTGCCTTTTAGTTATCCATAATTACCTTTATTGTATATGTATCATCGCAAATATTCACTAGCTCCATGTTCGCATGACTCATATTATAACTTGCAAATTCCTTACCATCTTGCTGGTCGAGCTCAGCTAAAGTTTCATCAAAGAGTTATCTCCAGCTTCATCAGATGCTGGCATGCTCCGCCTCCTTGGGCTCCTTATAAATACGATGCTCACAGTATTGTACGATCATTCCTCGCTTCCTCTCTCACAAGCCTCACTTAGCTTTCTCTTCTCGTATTTTATAAAAGAATTGCATGTGGTTAAATTACCCAGGTTTGAGGTGAACAACTTTGGTGCGATCTCTTGTTCTCGTACAGCAAGAAAGACCCGCGTGGCATTCACATCCACATTCACATAGTGCATCGGCCTGGATTCACATTCGAATCACATTCAAATATCACCTTCTTGAAAGCGATCTCTCCTCCTTCCTTCACTCCGTAACAGTACATTGCCTGCCTGAGTGGTGCAGCAACGCTAAAAAATGGAACTGTGGGCGCAGCATAATGTATCATGTCAAAGCAGGACAGAAGGATGAAGAAATTGTCGCCATAATTTTCGAAGCAGCACCCAATAGTGATTCCGTCCTATGTGACTTTTAAAAATCGAATTATACAGTAAATTTTGGCAACATACAACAACAATCAATACGGTGCGTTTCTAACATGTCGTATAATATGTAGTTATTGTCCTTTTGGTCCTTACCTTGCGTGAGCATTCTGCATTTTCCTCTACCGCTTCAAGAAACCAGCGCGTCGAATCCAGCAAACGAATTCAGATGTCTTTAAGAGCACAATAAAAACTAACCTGACGCATTTACTAGCTTTGTCTCCAGTTCCGCACTTTTGCGATACTTCTTTGTCGAATAGGGCTCTAAATTTCTCTATGCAGTCCTTGGACCCAAGGCTGCAGAAAGCGGAGAGTACCGCTTGCTGGAGACTCCTGAACACTTTCAGAACTCGTTTAGTTTTCACGGCTAATGTTCAACATTTGAAACTCACATCTCTACGAACACCTCTTCGTCCTTGTAACGGTCTGCGAGGCTCTTCATATTGACATTGTCATACATCGGTTTCAGTACACTCATCATGTAACTCTAAATTTGCGTCGTTTGATCGTTTGGTTGAATTCGATGGTGATCATAAATATGTACAGCGCGGCAACAGTCGGATTCAATTTCTGTACTCTCGCTTGCCCGATTTGTTTGCTTCTCCAGTTCACATGAACATCTTTTCTTTTCCCGTTCACAGCTTGATATTCCATCCAAGTTTTACTTTCTTTCGCCTATTAAAAACCAAACACGTTTCCCACACATACGGGGACAATTTTTCATAGAACTTACAGAACTTGAATGTTTTTGGAACGCTTCATTTTCATATATCTAGTGTCATTTGTGCTGCTATTTTTCACTACCGCTAACAAACCAACCATTGCTGGTTTGGACTCCGGTTCGTTCCCAAAGTATTCTAAAATTGATTGGAAGCCAGCCATGATCTCCATCCACGGTAGGTATTCCTGAAAACGAATGTGAAGATTGCATCAGGTACCATGTGATTATTCAAAGTGAAAGTACAGTGAAAATACTTCTAGACAATGACTTGCTGGGCCAACCACTATGCCGAGCCGCTGTCTACACCATCCAAGACGAATCTGCCTTTTCTCACAAGAAGCGGCTTTGCGTTTCGAATAATTAATGAAGGATGATGTACTCATAGTGATATGTTACCTCATGGTTGCTCTCAACTTCTGCGTTCATAAGGAATTATTTGCTCTTGTTTATTTATTTTATTTATTCATTTAAGATGCAGCCCTGGACCCACGTGCAAATGCATAGGAACAACAAATTCCAAACCAAACTCAAATGACAGCTGACAGACAGACAGTAGTGCAGAAAATCATTGACGAAAAACAGCAACTAAGAAAACTAGAAAGTGACCTAGAACAACTGAAAAAGCAAAATTAAAATCTCAGAGCAGCGATTACAACGTGTAGAGATTACACTCTTTTTCATCGTAGTGAAGCGTTACTTCATTAATCCTTGGGAGGCTTTGACGGACAACTCAGCGACATCCTATCACTCTTTGGTACGTCGTTAAACTCTCGAAGTCTTCTGTATGCAAGGATGTTAGTCCCTACAATTGATCTCGCTGCAGGCATATACAAACGCAATTTTTCTCGTATAGTTCGAGTCAGGGAAACACCATAGAATGCAAACGGGTTCAATGAGACCTTATGTGTCAGAATATTGAACATCATTATGAGATTCATTCTCCTGCTGTACAAAGTAGGAAACCCAAGCATATTTGCTCGTTCAAGGCCGCTGGGTAACTGGGTTTATATTAGACCCTGTTGTTCCGGAAATGTTGGATGTGCAATGGCTTAAATTCTCAGAGTTCCTCACAGCCTTCTCTTTCAAATCATCCTTATAGTTGAGGTCCACATATCTGCTTGTGAAATTGAAGAAAGGTAATCACCGTCTCGTTTCTTGCATATTCTAGCAGCTCGAACAAAGTGGTATAGTCAAGCTTATCAACAAGTGCGGCCGCAAACGCATCGCTAATGATTGCGTTCCTCGTTTGCGGACTATAAACCTGAAACGAAAGAGTGCAACGGCGAAAAATCTACAGTGCCTTAGTCGCTTACGCTATGATCACGTTTCAGCTGCTTGATGATCTTTTTCCAACCATTAGTGTCATAATTTTGTCGATAAAATCCGCGCCGATCAGCATTCACCACCAACGGCTCTTCTGTGTTCTCCACGTGAATGAACAGCGGCTCATCTGATCATGGAACAATCAAAAGAGTATATAGGATTTCTGATAACACTTTTTGACACATCGTTGTTCCTATAAACTTACCTCGTGTTAGCCAAGTTACTTTTACTTTTCTGTCGTTGCTATTTTGATACCAAATTGGTACATCCCATTGAAAACTGGAAGAAGATTGATTAGTGCAAGCAGAGCAAATAATGGAAGGCAAGCAAATCACTATGAATAGTGCTTTGAGTGCTATTTGAGGCACACCACATTCTCTCGAGCAGAATAGTCTCATAATATATCAAAAATGCTATCATCTGGTAACTGCCGATATGCTTACCGACTCACGTGACGTTCTGGAGCACGGAAAGATATGGTCCCGTGCTTCCTCGAAGCACGCGGGATATCCGATGTCAGTGTTTTGAGAATGAGCAAAAGTTCATTTGAGGATTTGAGCACACCACATTTTCTCTATGTTACGAAGCTCGTTCTGGAACGGACCAGATAACCGTGCTTCCTCGGAGCAAGATATCGGTTGAAAATGAGCAAAAGTTCATTTGAGGAACTAACCAGCCGCGAAAAACCAGGCTGCTCGCAAGACTTACATCCTTTTTTGTATTTATCTTTTCGTGATAAGCTGTCGCGACGTTCCGTCACGATTTCGAGCATTCCGTGTGAGATGCCGAGAAGAGGCGGAGCGACGATTGTTCAGTCTCGGCCTGTGAGGCTATGAGAGGAGCCGGCTGAGCTCTTCCGCTCCGAGCTGCCATCGTCTCGAGATCAAGACGCGGACCCGCCATATGCTACTTCTACTATCTAAACGCTATAACTAAACAGTCCTATAACTAGATTTGCCAATCCTTCTGTCTTCCTTCTTTTAGATAGTATGCCTATAACTAGATTTGCCAATCCTTATGTCTTCTCTCTTTTAGATAGTATGCCTTTGACTCGCCGTTGAGATTGTAGATGTCAGCAGAACAATAAACCGTATAGGCAGTTGTTGCACCCCAAAACATAAGCTCTCAATTTGCGCTCTTAGACGTCATTTGCGATGCGATGGTAATTTTCATTGTCTACTTTGTTCACGGGCCCCCGTGGTGCAGAGGCTGACTGAAAGTTCACGAATAACATGCCTGTTCTACTTTGGTCGCCAACAGGTGATATCACTGATACGCGTTTCTCTTGATGCAGTAAACATAAAAACATCAAAACATAGCAAATTTAACATGCACTTCAAGATGCACTTGCACAATACGACAATATTTTTTCAAAATAACGTGACAGGAATCAGTATGAACAATTAAACATAATCATTATGACAATTGTTCGAATTGATGGCCATTTTCCTGCAAGCATATGACCCATGCACTTTCAATCAGGTCTAGAATTCGACGATTCGCACAGGTGCATGGCGCAATCTTTATGGCTCATACATTTTACATTCCTCTAAATCCTTTTCTTATGATTGCATCACTGTTGGAAGAGCTTTAGCTTCTCAAACAGTGGTTACCATTGTTGATCGATATTGATGTTGTTCCACGCTAAACCAAGAGCTGCTACGAGTCGATATGTTTACTGCCTCGGAGGTAACTCATAGTAGCGATATCACTTATTTACGACCAAAGTAGAGCAAGCATATAAGCCATGCACTATCAATCAGGTACAAAATCCGAAGCCGTGGTCGAGTACATGGCGCAATTCTCGCCGAACACATACCAGAAAATTTTCTTTTCTCTTAGTGCCCTGCCATACCACCGTTGCGATTGGCGCTGCGTCGATCGCTGCGAATAGGCGTCGTTCATGAAGTATTGTGTGTGCCGCAGCTGCCTGCGGATACCGTAGGGGTTAATTAGAGAACTGCGTTGTGTGGATGTGTTCTTGTGTTCGTATTCAAATGTGGGTGTGTTCGTGTGGGAAATAAGAGGTCAAATTTTGGAAAAATAGGATAATTTCCAAAATTTGAAGAGTTAAGGTGAGTACCGCTCGTGTTCCCAGTAGTCTGATAAAAAACGAAAACTGGAAGTGAGGCCAATTTTCTAGCCGACATGGCGATCCCAATCACATGGGCAGATCAAATAGATAAAGAAGCAATTTCAAAAGAGATAATGGACCTCTCAGAAGCTAGACTAATCGATAAGAAAGAAGAAATGACCTGATAGCCTTGGTATAAGGGACTACCCAGACAATCAACGAAATGACGCACAAGGGTATACAACGGGCTAACTTGAACCAACTGGGAACTAGTAGTTGGTCTTAGGTAAACCGATTAATACTGGCCGGCCGCTGAATGACCAGAAACTCCTTATCGTCCATGGTCGCGGCTGAACAGCGTCGAATTACACCGGGCACAGCAAACATTCAGGTCAAATTTGGGAAATTATCCTATTTGTCCAAGATTTGACCTCTTATTTCAAACACGAACACACCCACATTTGAATACGAACACACGAACACATCCACACAACACATTTCTCTAATTAACCCCTACGGTATCCGCAGGCAGCTGCGGCACACACAATACTTCATGAACGACGCCTATTCGCAGCGATCGACGCAGCGTCAGTCGCAACGGTGGTATGGCAGGGCACTTAGCTTTCATCCAAGCTATGAGTCGTTTCGATTGGTTCACTTTCGCCAGAGTTATGGCATTTCAAACAGTGTATACATCTTTTTGGGACACCCTGTATAGGTCAAATACGCATTCCATGTGACCCTACGATTCTGGATTGAACACGAATGCGGCGGCGCGTCCCTAGGGGACTGATCCGAAACCTTCACCTTTTACCTTATCTTTACCTTGCTCACACTGTGTAAAGGAACCTTCGCTTCTTCTTAATCCACTACACAATAGTGCTCTAATGGCGATTGTAGTATTTTACTACCCTACTGTATACGTGGCCAGTATACTTGATGCGCATGATACTCAGGCAACTTGGAGCTATTCACGCAGGTGAAGGACGTAAGAACGAAATGGTCTGAACATATAGCCGTCGATGTAGTGCTGATCGCGCTTTTTTGGCTAGTCAGCAATAAGGTTATTGTCATAAAGCTTATTGTCGCCAGATTCCTATGCACTCCAATACTATTTATCATATTGCGATAGAATTTCGGACAATGACAGCTTTCGACTTTTGCTGTGTGAATTTTTACTGTTAATAGCCCCCTGTCTTTAACACGCTATTTACGGTACCTACAAACAAGAGCAGTCGAAATGAGCCACTTTCTCGCACTTCAAATTTACGTGACCCTCCCAAAGTCACGGAAGCTTTTTATGGATAGCCATTAAAGATAGAAATGCAGCTGTGACGAACATCCAAAAATAAACTAGATTTGTTCCTAGCGATGAAGAAGGTCAAGCTCACCCATATCTTGGATTTCGATATTTCGGTGGGTCCTCGGCATTCTTTCTGGTCTTGTAGCGACTTTGAGTGATTTTCGCTGATGTCGCATTGAACGATTCCACTGTCACCAAAGGGAATCCCATCTAAAACACAACAACAACAAACAACTAAAGTGGAAGACATTGGTGGGATTTGATGATGAACCTGTGTGATCCACTGGTCAGCAAAATCCGAAACTTTCAAAGAGCTGCTCCTCGGGCCGGGAACGTCGGTGACTATTTCGTCGAAAGAATTCCACAAATCTGACGCTTTTGCGTTACTGTACGAGAACTTTTTCAGATAGTGCTGAAAATAAGAACGTGTATTTTAAGTCGTGTGTGCGAATGGCGCGTACTCACAATTATTGCTTTCTTGAAATTCCCTTCTCCAATAAGAGCTGATACCATTTGAAGTACGGAAGCGCCTTTCCTATAGGTGATACTGTCAAACGCTTCGGTCACTTCGGATGCTTTGTCGATTCTGAAGGAAAGCGGATGACTTGAAGCGACGCGATCAGCTCCAAGCCCAACATCTACAGCATATAGCAGGAAATACTCCTTCTGAAATAGCTTGTAAGATATAAATTGAATGCATTGTAAGAGAAACAGCGGCTAGAGAGAGAAAACTGTCAAAACCCTCACGATTCTCATATTCTTGTTTGTAATCTCGTCCACTCCTAAGAACTCTACCATTGCCGCAAACCCTTCGTTTAGCCAGAGGTCGTCCCACCACTTAAGCGTCACGAGATTGCCAAACCACTAAATGTGGACCTTCATTATTGAAGAAAATTGGAAGGAAACTGGAAACCTGATGGGCGAGTTCGTGAGCGACGACCATAGCAACCCGCTTCTTGTTCCGTGGTGCGTAGTAGCGATCATCGTAAAGCAACGAGTTTTCCCTAAATCTTTTCATGTTCAATCTCGAAACGCAAATGTGCGACGGCTAGCATTATCAAATCGAATACATATGACTTTTCCGATCGCGGCACGCTGTTCTCCAAGTTACATTTCGCCTTAATCACATCAAAGGCTTCCCGTTCTAACCGGAGTTCCAAAACAGTGAATTGTTATCAGAGATCTGCGGAACTTCCGTTCCCGTGTTCCGAATTCCGGTTTCCGACCGCTTTTTGGCCCTTTCGTTCCGTTTCCGTGCTCCGCTTTGTTTCTTGAGTGGGACACGGGAGCGAAAAGTAATCGAAAAGCTCCACTGTGCAGGCTTTCAAAAAGGAGACTGAAGTTATCGTGCTGATGACGACACTATTGAGAGGGTGTTATGCAGTATCTTCCCCTCAGGAACCTCTCTGTGCGGGTCCCGTATAGTTGTCGGGCGAAGCCGTTACTTGTTGCTCACGATTTTGGGACTACATTCTCTATGTTGTTGCTATTTTTCGTCCATTTCATATGTGTTTTTTGGCTTCATGCTACCGCGACGTGAAGGTCGTGGGACGTGGGCCTAAGCTTACGGTTAGATTCGAGCCTGGATTTGCCCAAACGGGGCTCTTGGCGCGGCGCACCCTGACAAATTGCCGCAATTTCTTGTTTTTTTATTCCAATTTTCCTGCTTTCGATCGGTAGGACTTGTGCCTTCCAAATATGATGACTATAAAGCCGGAGCTCTTCTTTTGCTATCAATGGAACCGGTTTGCAAAAAAGGTGGAGCTGGTTGGACATCTTATTCAAGCTAACATGTCGGTCCGTTCCCTTTTTAACAACCCCAAATCCCACTTGCGTGTTCACCGTCCGCTTCCGTTACCTTCATGGATTGAGTGGAGTAAGTTCTCCCCACACTCACGGCTTCTCTGTATTCTACACGTCTCTTTGAGGAACTCCAAGCCTCGAAAGAATCGCCGAACCAGCCATGCCGCTCTGAGCTTCTTGCCCAATCTCGTTGAAATTTGTGCAGTTCCTCGCTACAGTTTGAAAAACAAATTTCTTCCATACATAGCGTATAAGAAGTGTCACGTAAACATTTTGACAAGAAAACGTACGCTCAAATGTTTCATACAATTGTCGAAATTGAATCGAATTTCACGCGCACGTATTTATTCGCCACCCTATAATTTAGTGACTTTTGCACTGATTCCGTTCCTGTGTTCCGTATTCCTGCCATTTCCCTGCCTGTTTCCGGCCATTTTTAGCCGTTTTCGTTCCATTTTCCGTGTTCCGCTTTTTTAAAAGCATTTTTCTGCACAGACCTGGTTACGTTGGCTTTTGGGAAAATGCCACAGTGACGGGATAAAAACAACATTAGTCCGCCACTTCCTCAGAGTCAAAATTAACTGGCTGAAGGTGTTTGTGAGTAGCGGGGTCAAGAAGTTCTTCGCGAGTTCACGAGCTCATTGCAAGCACCTAGAGCTACTGCCGCTCCAAAGCTTTGATGAGGTGGTATGGAAATCCCATGGTGCTGATCATTCTTACCAGCGACCTTTCAGGGGAAGAATTCGTTGTAGAAATCGGCTAGGGGAGGGTAATCTTGTTTGCTTTACATACCTGTACGTGATAAGCCCCCAGTTCTCCATCGCACCCATCGAGAAGTCCGGTAATGCGACCATGTCTGGAACGACAAAAAGAAGTTAAACGAAAGATGTATTCGATCTTTCTTTTAAAAATTCAAAAAATCGTAAATTACCTTGTTTCCGGAGAGGGAATTTGATATCATAATAATCTTCGTAAAACTCAAGACATTTAATAGCGGCGTCCTTTGCGTAGATGGTCATCTCCTTCGCTTCCGGACGCGACCATATACGGAACTGGAAACAAAGTAGAATGGTGGTGACAAATGCTGTGAAACATGTCGTAGTACAAAAATATTCAAGATAACGCACTCTGACTCCGCTCTTCGTGTGTCCCTCAACAAAATCGAACTCTGACACGAAAATGGCCAACAGGTACGACGACATTCTCGGAGTTGTCTCAAATTTGGAGACGATCCAGTCTCCAATCTTCTCTCTATAAATGTCAAAATGTTGAGGGAGTGTTCCAAATGTTGAAGAAGATCAGGGCGAATTTTTTTCGTCACGAATTCTGAATTGGTTTCGGACACTTTTCCACGACTTCTGTGGCTGCGTCACTCTCGAAGCTATCGATAGTGGTTAGTGGATGGAGTGTCGCATTCTTAGTACGAGAACAGGAGATAGCCAACTAATGTTGCACATTTTCCTTCATATTCAAGAACGTGGAATCGATGGATCTCTCATGTTTTCACCTACAGCCTACCAATCGAGTGGGCAATAATTTTCAGTCTCTGCTCCTGGGCCTATCGGAGAAATATTCTGGACGACCGCATTTCAGAAGCTGCCATCTGGTTTCGTCGATTCTAATACCAATTGTACCGAGCGGTTTCTACCGCAGGAATCGCTGAATTTCGAGTTGAACCTTCGTTTCTGGAAACGTCACCCTTCGGAGCCGACCATAATTGGCTTCACAGTAGACCTCATATGGCTCTTTTATGGTTTTACTGCTATTCTATATATTCACTTGTGCTTCATTAACTTACATGCTCTGGTGTTTTAGCTATGAATTGTCTGTTTTGTTTGCAGTGTTTTGTTCATGTTTTCTTTCTTCGCGCCGCGAGGCGCTTACAATAAATAAATAAATATTGCAAGAAAACTTGCAAATGAGAGCTATGCTAAGCCCGATTCCAAATTCACTCAAAAGCAGCTCAGTTCTGCATGAAACGACTCCATAGTTTCTGAACCTTATCACCTTCCAAGGTCTGTGTGATAACTTGGCATCAAACAGTGTATCTCGCGCTTATCGGTTCCGCCCAATCCATATCACCTGTACATACCTTCGTTACTCGATGGTTAGACAAATTGCCAATCTCATTTCCATTATGTTGTTTTTTATAGGTTTATTATAACACTTTTGCTTCTGCTTGCTCCCATGTTCAGTTGTTACTGGAGTTACTGACATACAGTAGTTCGCGAAATGATATGTCACCTCGCATTTTTGGGTACAGATCGGTGAAACCAAAAGGAATTTTATTCCAGTTGACAGTTTTGATAACTCATATTAAAAATACACTAATATGTGCCCTTTTTGGAAATTCTAAATTTTTTTAAAAAATTTTAAACTCATTTTCATATGCATTTTTAAACGAATGTATCTTAGGAACCACTGGGCTTCCGCTTGTCTAGTTGTGATATTCTGATAGAGCATGACTAGCTTGTTTTTATAGGTTATGAATTTTAGTTTCAAGACATCAATAAACTAGAGAACTTTTTGTGTGAATTTTTTCATGGTCAAAAAATGGTGAAATCATGGGACAATCTTTTATATAAAATTTCATATATCAGTAACCAGCTAATGAAATATTATCATATTAGGATATGTGATAGCATAAGATTTTCCCTTTCCCAAGCATATCGAAATTTGGACGATAGCCGTCTGATTACAGAGAAAATAGCTAATGAAATTGCATTACACAAGCGGCCGTTTTACGAAAACCCGGAGGGCATTCGACTCCAAATTTCTCCAGTGCATAGTAGACTTATTGCTTGTTAGGTGCTTAACAGCTAGCAAAATATTTCCCGCTATTATTTAGAAAATCGTCTTCTAGTTGGACCGAGAGAAAATGGGGCTCAAACCCGCCCAGCGTACGGTGGCTGGAATAGTGATGCATACAACAACAGATGATTTTCCAAACAATAGCGGGAATTATTTTGCTAACTGTTAAGCTTCTAACAAGCAATAAGTGTACTATGCGCTAGAGAAATCTGGAGTCAAATGCCCTCCGGATATTCATAAAACAGCCGCTTGTGTAAATGCAACTTCATTGGCTATTTTCTCTGTAATCAAACGGCTATCGTCCAAAGTTCGATATACATGGGAAAGAGAAAATCTTGTGCTTTCACGTATCCTAATATGATGGTATTTCATTAGCTGGTTACTGATATATGAAATTTTATATAAAAGATTGTCCCATGATTTCACCATTTTTTGACCATGAAAAAATTCACACAAAAAATTCTCTAGTTTATTGATGTCTTGAAACTAAAATTCATAGCCTATAAAAACAAGCTAGTCATGCTCTATCAGAATATCACAACTAGACAAGCAGAAGCCCAGTGGTTCCTAAGATACATTCGTTTAAAAATGCATATGAAAATGAGTTTAAAATTTAAAAAAAAATCTAGAATCTCCAAAAAGGGCACATATTAGTGTATTTTCAATAAGAGTTATCAAAACTGTCAACTGGAATAAAATTCCTTTTGGTTTCACCGATCTGTACCCAAAAATGCGAGGTGACATATCTTTTCGCGAACTACTGTAGCTTACCCTTCACCGTTCTTTTCAATTCCATTTGAGACCGCTTTTGTGCCCTTCGGATGGATTACGGTCACCGTCCAGTTTGCCTTGAATGCAGGCTCGTCAAAGCACGGTACTAGTCGTCGTGCGTCGCTCGGTTCCATATGAGTGACGGCAGCGATCCTGTTGTGTTAAGATACTACAATTCACCTTACATAGCACAATCCGGTCAAATTGAATTGCATACTCTTCAGTGCCGATTCACATATAACGTCTCCAGCAAATGTAAAGAAAACAAAACTTGCCTGGTTTTGCCATCTGCCTCCGTGTAGATGGTTTGATAAAGTCCACCGAGGGTGTTACTGATTAAGCCTGTGTAGACGATCTAAACGGTATCCATGTAGCTAACAACAAGCGGATAGGTGCTAGAAGCAAAACAGACAGGCAGACGATCTTTCGAACATCTGCGAATCTAACAACGAACCTTTAGATGAGCTAGAGAATCTTTGGGTATCTTGCTAGCGAGCACAAATTCCACTTTCTCCAACCTTTCAACCATCTTTACTTTTGCTATAGCAATTTTCTCCTCATCCTGAAACATATTTTGCTGTAATGCTTTTATGAATGTGCTTTTGTAGTATATCTTGATTATTGCTTCATTTACAGGTTTGCTTCTCTTTCCTTATCAATCTCATCCATTAAGTTGGTAAGAAAGATCGCGCCATTGTTTTCAAACGACTGTTGTAAGTTGAGTTCAAAAGCGTTTGCAGAGTGCGGCATAGCATTTGAAAGAGAATTATTTGCTCAATTAGCAGTATATTGGGAATTTGTAGTAACTCTGGATTTCATTGATTGTTTTTTGGCTAGTAAAGTGAAAAAATAACCTCATCGACAGCGATTTTTTCTGCTCGGTTTCAGAGCGTTTGAAAGATGATGACTCTCTCTATTAGATAGCACATTACTCACTCGCATTAGATCAAGAAATTACCAACTTTCCAACTCCCAATTTTGTCGTTCGAAAGACAAGAATAACGTTCACAAGGAAGCCAAGAGCAGCATCGGGAAATCACTTTTGTCTTTAGAACGACAAACTTTGGGAGTTTGAAGCTTTGTAAATTTTATTTAATTTTAAGTAATATATTGTCTAATGAAGAAAACCATCGCCTTAAATTATTTATCACGTTTTTTAAAATCCTCTGGAACTAAGCAGAAAAAAATAGCTGTCCGTGAGGCTATTTTTTCACCTTTTCGCTTTTCACTTTACGTTCGAAAACGCGGTGTCATTCAGTGTAATCACAACTTACAAATTCAACGCTTGGAAAGGCAGCTGATTCCTTTTCGAATGGTTTATCACATTCTGGGAAAGCTTCTGAGCCCAACTTACAACAGGCGTTCGAAAAAAACGGGCACGACCTTTCTCACCAACCTAATATCTATCTACCATTGTCAACTACATATACCATTGAGAACCTACCACGGACAGCTCGCAATCTTCCGCAATCACAGAGATGTTCTTCGCGTTCAAGACAATCTTCCTGGTGGAATCAATGATCTTCATTTTGATCTCTATCCGGCCATCAAAAGTGAGGTTCTTCTTCGCCGGAAAATCCACATAGAATGGCAAATAGGTTTTGATCGTCAGATCGTAGTGCACTGCAAAGTGGCTAAAAGGTGAATGAGCTGCGAAGGTATGGTAGAAATGTGCCTAGACCAAAATTCTGTTATATTTAAATATTTATCTCTGGTCTTCGGGTGTAGCCGTTCCAGAAACACGATTTTAAAGTTTTGTGAAAGCACCTACGTGGCTCTATGCTTGTTGGGAGACGTAACTCAGCCGCTGTGGGAGAGTTGTCAGCTGTTCTGTGACTCCCACTGAAACAAAAACGTTCTATCCATAAGAAAAGGTTTTAGAATCTTGCTGAGATTCGTTAACTCATGACTGTTCAACTGACAAATTCATGTTATTCGTGCTTCTTCACCATGAACAGTCTCTTCCACTGCATTTTTCAAAATATCATTTCGCGATCTTAACATGGTGCTAGCAAATTGGTTTACGGAGATCAGTTGTACAGGTTGTGTAATCAATCATCGTGCTGCATTGCATCTTTGCATTTTTTGCTTCTTAATATACACGATTGGTTACACTGGTATCTAATTGAGTGGCTTCACATGATAATTAATGGAAGGGGGCTCAAGTCCAACGCTTTCTCTTACAATCAGTATTTGATTGGACTGTTTCTCTCCGCATCCACCGGTTATGCTCACTTCAGTTTACAGTCTAGAAAGAAAGAGAAGTTGATCTAGGCGTGGAACAGAAGCTTTAGCTGTTCACGCTCATTGTTTGGCTATTGAGAAAAAAGGGCAATAGCACCATACTGAAAGTTAGGGTGAAGCTGTATTGGCTTTTTTGTGTTTTTTTTTGTGTTACTAACATTATATCCCAGTCGGCTATAGCACACTGAATTTCGATGTAGAGTACACCAAGGACTGGAGAAAACAAATGAAATGAAGTTGTTGAATAGTGAGCGTGACTACCCCTCAAACCTACCACGTTACTTTATGTCACATCCGATTTTGGAGGCAAAGACTTCTGTGTTTCCAGATGTTAAATAAAAGTCGCTTACTGTTCTTTTTTATCTATTTCGGAGGAACACAATACGTTGTTGTTCCACCAATTGCTTCTCCAGTAGAATGGGTCGGGTGAGGACTAATTTCTTTGAAGTAAAGGTGTTGGGCGTAGGTGGTGAACGTCGAATTGTATTCTTGTTCATTCAATTGTTGCTCTTCCATTATGTAGTACTCCTTATTCTCTCTATTCGAGTTTACAAATGCTTCAGATTGGTTACTTGTCTCACTTTTGGTAATTTAATAGGTCTATTAATCCTGAGCGATTGTGAAAAGGTAATCAAAAGGGCGTTTCATCGCAGGCTAGATCGAAATCGACCACTCATAAGGGTCGTGCACAGTCGACGACCAATACGACACGACAAATCGCCGCACTGTTCGCTGCGCGCGAATGAGCGTAAAGTGTGCTGCGGGGGCCGCAAATTGCGTACGCTACAACCGATAGGCGGGCCATCAGCTGTTTCGAGCGACAGTTTTCCTGGGACAAAAAACTATAAGGAAGCTTTAAACAGCAAGAAAGTAGCAAAAACTACGTCGAAATGCTCTGACACACGCACACAAAAGCAAGTACTTCAAGATGATTTTAAAAAAAGGGTGAAACAACGTAAAAATTAACAAATACTATTTTCTAGCGAGGAAAAAAGAAAAAAAGGAATGGTGCAAAAGCGCGCGTTTCTCGCACGCAATTCCACACAACCCTGTGCGACACGACGCCGCACACGGGTGTCGTACTTGTCGCGTACGGCAACTTCGGCAACGCAAATGCCTTGTCGCACTTGTCGTATACGACAAGCGCGACACGACCAATACGACACCGGCCGCTATCTCTTATCATTGTCGTGTCGTATCGGTCGTCGACTGTGCACGACCCTATAGCAACACCCCATTCGTTGCTCTCCGGACATTCGATCACCCCATTCTTGTTCTTCCCTTGATAATCTAAGTTTTTTGCTCCTCTAACCCGTGGTTCCAATATGCATCTTAACCTTGCTGTTCTGTTCGTTCTACTTGAAACATACTTTTCATGCTGTGTGGCGTCTCCACGTTGGAACGTATAAAGATAACTATCAACTGACTGAATTTACTAGTCAGCTAGTCAGCCACTTCAGTCTGATTGTAAGATCAACGTTTGTGCTGGGCCAGATTCATTCGGCTGACGTTTGGCCAGCTCGAACAATTTGAATTAGGACTGTGTCGCCACAATGCCAAGATTAACACATTGACGACAATACGGCTCACCGGCGGGTCGGGCTCTTTCGAAGTGTCTAATTTCTCCGACTTTTGATAAACAGTCGATTTTTTTGTAGCGAACGTATTACCCTTATCTCAAAGGTGCTGTAAACATCGTGGTTCAGTGAATTATGTTTTTATTTCACATTTATTCACATTGTGAAAAAAACTACTTCGGCACTATTCAAGGGATTCGGTCTGCGAATTCCCTCAAGGAAACTTTTTTCGGCCAATCGTCGTCAAACGTCATCTCTGGAGATTATCAAGAGCGCTGAACACCACAGTGATGTCCTTTTGCCGAATTACCAAGACCACCTACATCGTATACACAGGTAGTCCTATTTAATCAATGCCACTGATTTGACCTAAGCTACGTTGAACATTGATCATAGAGGTCTAGATATCTAGAGCGCTGGACACGACGCCAATGTCGGGTTATATGGTGCAAAAACGTATCACCTCTAAAAAACCGTCTCCTGGGACAATTTGAAATACCCGTGTGTCATTTTTTGCAGCAGGAGAAACGCGCGTTGGTCCCACGTGCGCGGAACGAAAAACAGGCGTGGTCGTCAATGCGTTGATAGAAAGTCGGGAGGGGGACGTCAGGCAGGAATGCTTTCCATTCAGGGAGCGCGCAAAGTGACAGTACCTGCGGACAATTCGGATAGCTCACCGAGTACTGATGCACCGAGTTGGCCACCGCACATGATTTTTCCTGCGGCGAGCCTGGGCCGGGATTCACTGGTGGAGGCGATGGTGACCCGACGGACGACAGGAGCCCATTGGTCAGCGAGAATGTTACAACCGCCTTCGCCTACATAATTATCGGTCATGTAAAAGGTCTAAGGAGTCTAAACATGAGCGTTATATGTAAGTATATTAGAATTCTGAGCTCTTTCCAATGAAGTCAATCAGAAGTCCGTAAAAACGGCTGTTAATGGGGGTTTCCGATTTTTTCATATTTCATATTTCATATTTATTCAATCCCCTCTTCATGTGCCACCTCACAGCGGTGAAGGGGTGAACGTCACTTTTAGCGATGGCCAACGGCACAAATGGTCACGTAGTACGCGATACTCTGTCATGTATGGGCGGCTCCGTGTATCCCTGGCTAGGAACATGTGAGTAATCAGACCACCCTATCGGCACAAACAACCAATCCTGTGCCCCAGTCCTCCGCGCGCCGGAGATGCTCTTCTACGACGTCAGAAAAATCCACTTCCGGCGAGGGGCCATCTAATCTCGGAGTTAAGCTATCTGGACGTCATTGGATTCGGACTACCGGAAACCCCCACCCACCACAACACGGAAATTGCCTATTCGTCTGCACTTACAACTGTCGTACGATCGCTTCTGAGCAGGATCTTTGGACCCTGTTACACAGAAGCCGGAACATCAAATACGACATCATTGCACTGCAGGAAACGAAAGCCAAAACGGAAACCATAAAAAAGACTGACCACAACGAGCTTCTCATCATCGGAGCAAAGGTGGACAGAAGAAACATTGGCGGAGTTGGATTCCTCGTCAATTCGACAGCACACCACCTAGTAGACTCGTATAAGATCATCAGTCCACGAATAGCCGTTCTTCGTTCGGAAGTCAAAGACCAAGGAAACATCTCCATCATAAATGGATATGCTCCGACATCTGCCGCAAAAGACGAAGAGAAAGAAGCATTCTACGAACTACTTGAAAGGACTCTTAACGACGAAAAGAGTTACTACAAAGTTGTAGTTGGTGACTTCAACGCCACCGTCGGGACCAACGACTGCGACGAATGGAGGCTTGGACCGCATGGATCTTTCCCAAGAAACGACAACGGAATGCGTCTGATAGACTTCCTGTCCGCATGCCGCCTCTTTCATGGGAATTCCATGTTTGAGAAGCCTTCACACCGACGATGGACCTGGGAGAGCCCAAATGGGGAAGTACGTTCGGAGATCGACCATGTTCTCGTGAGCAGACGATGGAGTCTGTTCGACGTCTCCGTGCTTCCCTCGTTTGACATCGGTTCGGATCACCGTCTTGTCCGTGCGAAGCTGACCCTCAAGAAGAAGATCTTCAAACGTGACACGCATAAACCGGCACCGTTGAGGATTCCCTCATTCAGTTCGCAGGAGTTGGAACACGCCATAGAGTCCTATGATTGGAAATGTTGCGAAGATCCATCAGAAGACTACGATCTCCTCGTCAGTGGACTGTTGAGGTGTGCTAGCAGCTCGTGTCTAACCACGTCGTCACTCGCTTCAAGACTTGACGCGCGTGCGATGGAACTTCTGGAGCAAAGAAGAGCTGTCAAGCTGGATCCTAACGCCTCCCATCTCGGAAAAGTCACCATCTCCAAGGCATGTCGACTTGCAGTGAAGGAGTCCATACAGGCCTACAGAAGACTGAAACTGTTAGAAGCCGCTCAAAAAGGCTCAAGCATAAAGCGCTGCAAACGCCATCTCTGTGACCAGAAGACCGTAATGTCAGCGCTAATGGATAAGGACGGAGTAACGCAAACGTCTCGAAGAGCGATTGAAGCTGTCGTTCAAGACTTCTACACGGATTTGTTTCGCTCCTCCATCCTTGTCGCAAAATGCGTGATGCCTCCGGCTGAAGAGGCACCTCCCATTCTGGAGTCAGAAGTCGCTTACGCCATCAGAAGGATGAAGCCAGGTACTGCCCCTGGACCCGACGGTATTTCTGCCGATCTACTTCGGACCGGTGGTAGTGCCCTTTGCTCACTCCTCACCAAGCACGTCAATCACTACCTCCGTCTAGGTAGGATTCCGAACGTATGGAAGGAATCGAGGACAGTTTTAATCTTCAAAAAAGGCCAGCGGGAAGACATCGGCAACTACCGACCCATCAGCCTTCTCTCGGTCGTATACAAGATCTTCACCAGGATACTGCTTAATCGGATGGAGCGAATCTTGGACGATAATCAGCCCGTAGAGCAAGCAGGGTTCCGCAAGAATTTCTCCTGCATGGACCAAATTCAGACTGTCGCACAGCTCATCGAAAGGAGCCGCGAATATCACATCCCACTTGTCCTTGTCTTCGTGGATTATCGGAAAGCGTTCGACTCGGTGGAAATCAACGCCGTTCTGAACGCTCTTGTGCATGCTGGCGTACCATCGCCCTACGTCCAACTTCTTGACGAATGATTCTCGAATACGTCAACTACTATCCAGTTGTTCGATCGGAAGCTTACAATTCCTATCGAGAAAGGAGTACGGCAGGGAGACACGATCTCTCCGAAACTATTCACAGCGGCACTTCAGGATGCTATGAAAAACTTGGACTGGGAAGCCAAAGGCTAGCCTGTGGATGGTAAACGGATCAGCAATCTTTGCTTCGCTGACGATATAGTGCTCATCTCTAACAGCACAGCAGAAGCCGAAGAAATGCTGAGCGAGCTCGATATGGCAGGTAGGAAGATTGGATTGGACATGAATATGTCCAAAACGCAATTTATGGTCAACCAGTGGTGTGACACGGGACTCGTGAAGTTAAACGGAGTCGCCTTGCAACGAGTCGACTCCTACGTCTATCTGGGACGAGAGCTGAACATGGAGAACGACCTGGCTCCTGAAATTGCCCGCAGGAGACGCGCAGCATGGGCATCCTTCAGTGCGATCCGCGAAGTCACCGATCAGGTCAAAGATGCCGGCCTTAGGGCCTCGATATTCAACGCCTCTGTACTGCCAGCGATGTGTTACGCGACCGAAAACTGGCCTGATATCAAAGCCGTCGCCAAAGCCATGCAAACCACGCATCGTGCTCTGGAGAGATGCTTCCTGAAGACGAGCCTTCGCCAACAACGGGAACAAGGCATACGAAGCTTAGAGCTAAGGGAGAAATCGCAGCTAGCAGATCCACTGCAGTACATGAGGAAGTCAAAATATCGTTGGGCTGGACACCTGCTTCGACGGAAGGACGATAGATGGAGCCTCCGTGTCACAGAATGGCTCCCAAGAGACCATAAGAGACCACTGGGACGACCGCCAACAAGATGGGCGGACTCATTTTCAAAATCTTTCAGAGAACGGAGTCTCCCTCACTGGATGCAAGTTGCCAGAGATCGAACGGTCTGGAAGAGTTGTGGTCCCCACTGAGAAGATCTCCAGCTGAAGAAAGGACCATCAAAGTATCAAAGTAAGTAAGTATTTATTCAATCCAGCAACACAAACGAAGGAAGATGGTTCAACTCGATGATTACGTTGGAATGGATTTTAATTACGTTGGAATGGATTTTCAAAACCGTGTGCTCTGAATATCCGATGAATCTGCTTTCACGACATTCTATGTAGAGGGGTTCAATTCTGCTGTTCAATTTGACGGGCGAAGAGGCTAGTGTATGGAGACGAAAAATGAGAAAAGTGAATGCTATGAAAACGATTGCAAGGCGGAAGATTTGCAAGATTCAAATCTTAGGCAATCACGTTGATAATAGTTCTAGAGAATTCAAACTGCACCGCGAACACTGAGTCGGAACTACATCAAAACAACATTTTGCATAGACCCAACTTTGCCGTAAGCATCTGTGTTGGTTAATATAAACGATTTGGAGTTGTATGTATACCGAAGAAGTGCGGTTTCCACATTCCAACTATGCTCATCAACAGCTGTTTTTATGGACTTCTGATTGATCGCATTGTAAGGAGCTCAAAATCATAATATGCTCAAATATAACACCTATGCATGGTCAACACCTTAGACCATACATGATTGCTGATTATTTAGGCGAAGGCGATTGGAATATTTCTCGCTGACCATTGGGCTGCTCTCATCCGTCGGGTCATCATAGTCTTAACGCCGAGCTCGCCTAAGCAAAAGTCGCGTGCGACGGCCATTTCGGTGCACCTCTACTTAAGGGCATTGCACACTCTGCGATGCCTTGCGCGGCGTCGTCGGCAGCGGGTGGGGGTAGGACCGGCGCTCCTCCCAGCACCCGCCGCTGGCGCCGGCGCCGCTCGAAAAATGCCCGGCGCCATTCCCTTGCGCGGCGCCCGCGGCGACGTCGCCGCCACCGCCGCCGAGTGTGCAAAGGCCCCTCCGGTGGCGACCGCCGCGACGTCGTCGGCGGCGTCGTCGGGCCGGCGCGGCCCTATATTTCAGCCGCCGGCGGCGCCGCGCAAGGCATCGCGGAGTGTGCAATGCCCTTCAGTGAACTCGCCAAATGGTCCGCATGTGCTGCCATGTTGCGCGCTCCCTGAGTTGGCATTTTGCATTCCAGCCTAACGTCCTTCACCCTAGAAAGTGGCAGATGTCGTTGATTCACTCGCAAAGGTAAATAACATTTAAATTGGGATCCTAGCGGGCAACTCGCCAACGTTCAGGATGACAAATTTATTCACTACGCGTTTGGACGATTTCTTTGGACGATTTTCCCATTTATTGTCTGTCCTTTCATTTCTCCATCATCATCAACATATTGCCACTGACAAGAAGAGGATCTCGATGGTCTGTTTTTCTGTGTGTTTCTATTCTTTATTTCTGTTTTTAGTTGTCCCTCTCTGTATAGTGTTCTCCGTATGCTGCATATGGTTGATCTGTTGTGAAGGTTTTCTACCAATCGATGTTGTGTCAGGCGTCCCGTCCAGCTTCGAGAAATAGAGTTGATCTCTTGCCATAGTTCGACCTCATCCCTAGACAGGTCTCCGTGTGAAATACCCCTGAGCAGCGTGAATGAATAACTCTTGTGAGCTGTTCAAGCATTCTGAAAAAAATCCAGGGAAAATCTTCGATGAAGAATTAACCCACTCGTGTTTTCTCGAAGGATCCCACGCATTTCTAGTGAGGAAGTACGATAGCACTGCTGCGACCGCAACAGCTAACAGTACTAGTATCGCCAACCCGACCAAGCTGCCCAAGCCGCATTCCACTTTCTTTTGTCGGCAATTAGATGTCATCTGAAAGTCCTTTACATCATGCATCTGACAGTTGACAATTTCAATTACGTCGGTGATGAGAAATCGCAAACGAAAATCGGAAAAACTAGCAATGATATAGCAGAGGAACGACGACGGAAAATGACGAAATGAGCGACTTTTCACTACGGAATTAGCTGTTGGCTTCCATACTCCACAATGAGTTTAGACGAATAAGTTATTTCCTTTCAAAACGCAAAAGCCTGGTGGTCTAGCGTATATTAGAAGTGAATGAACTGCGTAAGATTTCGGGAATGGGAAGTCGGTACCACTTTATTTTTGTTCGGGTTCGCTTCGAATTGTCTGACCCCCTCCCCCACCCCCATCAACAAGGATGAATGTCATGGAACGTTTTCGAATTTCGTCCCAGAAATCATTGCTCATCGTTCAGCTTGAACACTGTAGCTGCAGAAAAAATTAAAAATCAAGGAAGGCAGGAGTCGAATACAGTAAAATCGATGAACTGTTCCAATCTTCATCTGCCTTTGTACACGCGTGTCTAGGGAGAGGGCACAACATACGAAGCCTAGTCAGATCGGTGCAGCCTTAGTGCAATCAAACAAAAGAATAGGACGGTTAAAAACGAAGGAAATACGGCGGAAACAAAAACAGAAGAGAAATGCGTGAACATAAGTGGATAAAAACACAGGATCATTCAGTCCAGCTGTTCTCATCAGCTTCAACACTGTGCGAAATATACGTGCTGAGGCACATCGTGCAGCAGGGTTTCGTTAAAAACTGTGACAGCAACAATGCTAAAGAACCAATTTCCTCAAAGACTAGGAATCAACGAGTTCGAATTTCCACCTTAACTATCGTTCATTCTTTCCGTAAGTTGCATTTTCGCAAAGTGAATGCAAATACAGAGTGTATGTTCGTTTCTACGCTGCTTGAAGTTTTGGTCCGTTTTGACTGGGTGTTTACGTACACAACGGAGTTAGTTTTGATGAATGGAAAGAGCCAAATAAGTGCTCGGCAGGCCTGCTAATGATCTTCTAACCGTCAAACTGTGATACTATCTCAACAAGTGAAATTATGAACAAAGTCGCACCAAACAAATAAAAAATAGCACAGTTCAAAATGCAGAAAACTGAGAGAAAACAAAAACAGAAGGAAATGCCGTGTGAGCTTTGCTACAAATTAAGGATTTTCTTGCAGGTGTTCACATTTTCAATTTTTCGTTGCATTTCCGATACACAAAGAGCACGAAGGCTACTTGCTAGGAGGATTTGCTGCACTATGGGCAGAAATGAAAAATGAAGTGGAAACAATCGCGAAAAAGTTAAAGCTCTTTTCTTTTCCTCGTGGATAGAACAAAAAACAGTTCCACCCTTATTTACCAAATTATAAACGACGTCACGAAATGGAATTCACCAGTGGGGATACCATGAATTTATTGTCACAGCGCACCACAACGAACTTCTTTTTCTTTGAACAATTCGAACATAGTTCGAGGGGAATGAATTCATGAGGACATAATAACAGAAAATTTATGAAATTAAGAAAAGTGTCGAAGTCCGAAAAGCAATATTCGGAATGAAGATTGGACACCTCCTCTATAAACAGTACAGATATGAAAGCTGTTGTGAGACGGCATTGACTCCTCTTCAGATGTCAGTTTCAATCTATTTAGAGAAATCAAGAAGCAAAGAAACAACAACACAGTCTACGTAGCTCTTCAGTAAGACACAAAGATGTTTCAACAATTCGTCTGAGAAGCGCCTTTTGTATAGGATCTGACTCATTTCTGTGCTGCTAACAAGCACCGTACCGGCATCAAGTACAGTAGCAGCCATCAAGTACAGTACCGGCAAAAAATCCGCATTGGAACGCTCCTTAGCGGGTTTTCCGGGAAGTGATCAAAAGACATGCTCAGTACTGTATTGTGGTGATCATGAGTACGTGCGTAGAAGTTCACGCTGCCATACAAGTTGTGGTTACTTGAAATATGATAGAATATGATAGAGGTAATGGAACTGACAGAGAGATAGAAAGATGAAAAGGTTAGAAGCGAATCGGGAATGAAATTATTTCCTTGTACCTTCCTTGCCTTCAATGAATCTCTTACAAACAAAGTAAGTGAAGCGGAAGTAGAGCGAAGTTCAGCCGAGAAATCAGCTGAAAAAATTGGATAGACACACTGGAAAGTCGTCGGCCAGTTATATCTATAACCACTCATGTTGCTGGAGTGATGGAAGTTTGGAACAACGTGTAGGAACTAGAAAGAGATAACTGTAAAAATACACCAAAATCGATTATGCGAACTGTTCGAAGAGACCAGATGTACAATATAATAGACTATGCCATAAAACGTTCACGTTTATACGCAGTGTTCTGTCGATTTTAACATTAAATACATTTAACATTAACGAACGTAAAGTAAACTTAAGGTTCTTTATAACAAGAAACTATACATTTCTCTGGGCGTTTAAGGAGAACCACTAGTTAAGGACACATGTAGTGAATAATCCGAGTTTCCTGGTTGCGCATCGACTAGGTGGATTCCAGCATGTCACGGAAAATCTGAGCAAATCTGCAGTAAAACAAGTACACAGTTTCATAAATGTAAACATCGTGCAACGAAACATTTGAGAGGAATTTTGTAAGGATTGTCGTCCTAACAACGTACTAAGAACGAAAACGAATTATGTGCAAAGGGTAATGCTTACGTGAAGTGAAAAAGGAAATGATCACAGTCGAAAGCGAAGTAGGCCACAAATTACAGCTCATCTTGGAGAACCGGACTACTGCAAGGAGAAACATCTAAAGTCCGTTTCCGACCACGATAAAGTGAAAAGCTTTTCAATAAATCCCGAATATTCACATAATATCTGAATTCGCACTTTCAGAAAATCACAAGAAATAATTACTCGGAGGCCTCTCCTTTGAAAAACTCGGCTAGTCTCCGGAAATGCTTCTTGATCCATTCGACTTTGTGCTCAGCCTTTTCGATTTCTTCATTAAATGCGCCATATTGTAGCGCATGAAGGCCTTCTTCTCGCAGATTCCTCATCTAGAAAGCATACAAAATTGTTCGCCAAACAGACCTAAAAAAATCCTAGAATATTGGAAAACAATTACCTGCTCTATTTGCTGCTCAGACCTGACGCCTTTAGAGCACTGGGCTATGATTGACTCAACAGATCTGTGCTCCGTTTTCAAGCTGAAATACTGTATTGATGCTGTAATAGTGTGAACAGGAGACGAGAACAACGAATGATGTGGAAACTGTAAGAAAAAGAGAAAAGAAAAAGACAAGTAAGCAGTTTGAATCATCTGCATTCCAAATTTTGGACTCCAGAGGTCGGAAAAATTTTTTCGCTGAAACTTTGCATAGGGAGGTTTTTTGGGGCCCTGAACACGATGGTGCAATCCGTTTTTCGATTGGCCGCCGGTTACTGTAGTTACAGGTAAACTCCTCCTGACTCCGCCCCCTTTACCTGTCAGGACCTACCTGTAACTACAGTATCCGGCGGCTATTCGAAAAACGGATTGCACCATCGTGTTCAGGACCCCAAAAAATTCCCCTATGCACAGTATTAGCGAAAAAATTTTCGACCTCTGCAGTCCGAAATTTGGAATAGTGCTGAAAATAGTGATACTGAGTACGAATTTATCCGAGAATATCTCTTTTGCTTAGCTGATGTGAAAAGTAACCGTTGTTTTATTCAAGCCTACCGAAGCTTTGCCATTTTCATTTGAAACATGCTGACAGCTGATTCTTCACTGTCATGAGCACTATTTTTACATTCTTTAATATTTCCCAAGCCATGAGAAAGGTCACACCCGTTCAGAATATCCTCCCATCGCTCCACGAGGAAGTTGAACATGAACTCCTGTCCAACAGGGTTTGCTGCAACTGCGCGAAACACGCTGCTGACGTCTTGAAGTCGAACAAACGATGAGTTTCGATCCAGCGCTAATAAAAGCAGCCTGAAAAGAATTGGCAGGTCAAAAAGGACGGAATGATGAAAAATAGGTGATTCTCGCACCCCTTCAAAGAAGTGATGTCATTGTGACATCCAAGTGCATCCAGTAGATAGTCCTTTTCAAGCTGTACACTCTCTGCGTAGAATAGCCTCATCACCTGGAACATTGTAAGGATACGTTAGATTCAGAACGAAGCTGTGAATGAACAATTGACACGGGCTAGCGGTTCTATTCACGCTCTGCTATGGCCGTGAAGCCAGTTTAGCACCAAGGGGAACAGCGCTGGTATTACAGGGTGCGTCAAAAGTCTTTGGACTCGCTGTTTGAAGATCATTATATATGGAGAACGCCCTGCATCCATCCAAACTTTTATGCGTAACAGTATAATAAATTTTCCTTGCTGATCGTTGGCCTGTTTGAAATGTCTGGAGTTAAATGTTTGCGCACTGCTAGACGAAAATGCACAAGGAGGGAGTGTCAGGCGCGGACACTGCTAGAACTCTACGTATCCCAAAGTTCACGGTGTATGACAACTTGGTCTATGTTAACACGTTGACGACAATGTCCCATGATGCTGCGGGACACTTTTTCCGCCGCGTGGGACCGTGTCCCATGATGTTGCGGGACAGCATTATAAAAATACTTGGTGGAGAACTATTAAATGTTTCACGGTGTAATATTTCTAACAAGTCATAGTGGGTGGTAGGGAATAGTTATGGCCCCCAAGAGATGCACTCATTCCATAAAGTTTCATGGATATAAGGCACAAAGCTGGTTTCAAAAGGATTCGAAATCCAGAAAACTTATAATACATCCATGCATGATGCACCGAATGCATAAAAGTAAGACGGAATCGTTTCCGACTAAAAACCCGAATTGGCCGAGAGATACTCCGGCTTCGCTTAACTAAATATGGTAGAAAGAAATATTCAAGTAAGCAATATTTTGCAGACTAATGTAGCAATAGTTTGACTGACCCAAATCAACAGTTACGCTCTGGTGATTAGCTTTTTGATTTAATCAACTAGTTCAATCAATTAGCTTAGATTAGATCGATTAGCTTTTTCAATTCGAAGTTTGAAGCCGTATGTTCTGTGGGACTATTCCCGATGATGCCGAGGGTATTTCCCGTTACAACGGACTAGGCGCGGTCCCACGAGCCACGCGCACCGAAATCGATGTTGTCGTCAATGGGTTAAAGAGCAAGGCCTGCTCAACACCACACAGGAACATTGAGTCGCTCAAATGAGCTTTGAAGAAAGCCTGGAAAGAAATTGATGAAAAAGTCCTGCGTGCCGCTGTAGATGGGTTCCCTAATAGACATAGGGCCTGTGTTCGTGCTAAATGAGGCCGTTTCGAAGCTTAGCTATGTTTTTATGTGTACAATGTCTAAAGTTATAAACGCTATAAATTACATTTCATTTGCTTCAAAATGGCTGTTAAGGGGACCAATTATCTTACGATGAGTCCAAAGACTTTTGACGCACCCTGTAAATTCTGCGCCTTCAGTGGTATCGCCACCAAAAAATGGTATCTTTCGCGTTGGGACCATCAAATACTGATTCGCAAAAGGACAGTCGCAAAATGGCTGTGTTGGCCGTAACACGATATCTCGCGTCACCTTTCCGCAGTAACAGCAATGAATGACCCCTTTTTAGTTTAAGTTGAAGGTTTTTCGGCACTGTTCCTCTTCACGGACTCCACTGGCCGAAGAAAAAATTTTCTTTTCAATTTCGCTCAAACTTCGCCCTCGAGGGTGTTCTGGGGTGTCGATCACGAATATGACATCCGTTTTCCGAAGTTCGGCCGGAGACCACCCATATCGATTGCAGGGGCTAACTGGATGGACCAGGTAGGATCACCGATTTAGTTAAAAATTTGTCTACAGTGGTTATTTTACATGCTGATAACGATCCTGACGTTTGTTTTTTGAAATTCGACCGAGGACCACCTATATCGTTGAAGTTGGCG
This sequence comes from Nippostrongylus brasiliensis, assembly GCA_030553155.1. NCBI lineage: Eukaryota > Metazoa > Nematoda > Chromadorea > Rhabditida > Heligmosomidae > Nippostrongylus > Nippostrongylus brasiliensis. The sequence goes on along the minus strand of CP130736.1, from coordinate 32,819,324 downwards.
GTCGGGTCAAAAGCAACGTTTTTTCTCAAACTTTGTGTGGATAGGTTATTTGCTACGCTGATTACGAATCTGATATCCTTTTCTCAGATTTCGATCGATTCCGGCAGATCCAGGCACCTGCTCCTTCACGCCTCGCCTCCACGCCTTCATGGCTTACCTAACCTCTCTCCATACCGACCAAAATCGGACGAACTTCGAAAAACCAACATCACAATCGTGATCTACATGTAAAATAATCCCGCTAGATGAGCTTCGATCCAAATCTGGAATTTTGACTAGACCACCCTGATGAACGACACGGTTGGTCTCCGACCGAAATTTGAGAAATGGATGCCAGAATCGTGATCAGCACCGCATTTTACCCGCATTTTAGGTGAAGTATGAGTAAGATTGGGTGAAAAAGGTCTTCTTCCGCTAGTGGAGCCCGTGAAGAGGAATTGTGCCGGTTTTTCTTGAGGAAAGAATAGTCGGGTGACATTCACTTTTAATTTCTTAATTAGTCAAGGTGTGTGTACGCAGCTCTGTATAGTTTGAAAGCAAAAGTTCAACGTTCACCTTTTCAAAGGCAATCTCTCCTCCTTCCTTCACTCCGTAGCAGTACATTATCTTCCTAAGTGGTGCAGCAACACTGAAATGAAGTAGATTACGCTGCGTACGGCTGCACACTCTGTTCCTTTACAAACCTCTTTTTACCCGCTTTTTTAACTCTGCGGTATGGAAACCTAGATTTTTACCCAGCAGTATCAAAACTTATCCGTGCTATGCTCACTCAACAAATATACACATGCAGATCCTTCTACATTGATACGAGTCCAAGTGTGGAGTTTAGGGCCCTACCAAAAGGATTTGCGGAGTTCGATCTCATTTTTTTCAATTCCACTCGTGTTGGCAAAACTGCCAGCTTTTTGTTTTGCTAGGCTCTCAATGCTGGGCTGGGATGCTCAAATATCCAGATAGCCCAATTTTGACCATTGAAGTTGTCTACAGTTGGTTAGTGCAGTCTGAAGTAGACGTATTTCGGAAACAGAATGAAGACGAGGCCTTTCTGTTTCAATTCTAAACACGTCCGAGAACAAGTGCAGCGTTTTGCGAATAACCGTTTTTTAAAACTAGCATCTCCAAATATCCGTGTAAAAGTCAATCAACTCATTCTCGTTTTTTCAGGTTTTGTTAACTTTTACGACCGCCAAACAAAAGGCCACAAATAGTGGAATAGTTTATGGTTTGCTTTTTTTGAAGGCCAGTGTTTCGTTTTACTTTTGTTTTTGCTTCAGATTCGGTTTCCTGTATGGATTAGTTTTTTATGTTACTCATTTTTAGTTGTATGATTACTACATCTGATGTCATTGTGCTTGCCGAGCCTGCTTGCTGTTTTCTTTTTGTTTTCAGAGCTGTGCACATTGCGGTACATTTCAAATAGAAATAAATCAAAGTAATTCAACAAGCCCATATATAATCGTTGTAGATTAATCATTGGCGGCACGCAAAAGCGGTGATAAACTATCAAAGCAGTTAGTAAGAAAGGAAAGAATCGGTTCGCATAATATTCACCAACCCCAACTCAGAGCTTTCAGAGATTTCAAGAAAAGCTTACGTGACACATTTACTGGCTTCGTCACCAGCTCCGCACTTTTGCGTCACCTCTTTGTCGAATAGTGCTTTGAATTTCTCGATGCAATCCTTGGATCCAAGCTTGCAAAAGGTGCTGAGTACTGCTTGATTAAGATTCCTAAACAACTCCATAAACGAGCTTTCGAAGTCGTTAGCAAACATTTGAAACTCACATCTGGAAGAATAATTCCTCGTCTTTGTAGTGGGCTGCTAGGTGCGTGATATTGACTTTATCATATATCGGTTTCAGAATGCCTCTCATATAACTCTAAATTTGTATTTTCCAGTTAGTCTTATAACTAGCTTGGCAACAATCAACAACATGATGTGCTTTCGTAACTACAGCTACTATGCTCATTTCTCTTCCTTGTGATTTGCAAACAACTTTTGTGCGAGGTTTGCGTGACCGCAAAAAGATAAAATTCTGCTTTGGTTTAGACGGTGCATATTAAAATTAACTTAGCTAGCTCGTTCCTTGTATCTGCAACACGCAGAGGCTACCTAATAAACAGGGATAGCACACTCTCGTAAAAGTTATTCTCTTCTACTATACGTGCTGACATATCTCTCGCCTACAAACAAACCAACCATCGCTGCTCTAGACTCTGGTTCATTCCCGAAGTACTCTAGAATTGAAGTGAACCCATCCATCGTTTCCTGCCATGGTAGATATTCCTGAAAGACGAACTTGAGATGGAATTTTCTTGAATTTCGGGTCTCCAACTGCTGGTCGATGTCAATTTCGGTCACAGAAATACTACACAAGGTGGTCGGGAGGAAGGGATTTTCCATCCTCTTCTTCAATGGCTCCAGACTACAGTACCCCTTCCTCTTGTTGGACTGAGAATGAGCTAATCACCGTTTCCTTCTTCGCATATTCAAGCAGCTCAAATAACGTGACATAGTCGAGCTTATCCACTAGCGCTGCAGCAAATGCATCGCTTATGATTGCGTTCCTCGTTCGCGAACTGTAAACCTGAAGCAGAAACCTCTTCGATTCGTTCGCTTTCGGCCAATGACTCATAATCACTAACCTCATGGTCATCTTTCAGCTGCTTGATGATCTTCCCCCAACCATTCGAGTCGTAGTTTTGCCGGTAAAAGCCGTGCCGATCTGCATTCACCACAAACGACTCTTCTGGATTGTCCACGTGAATGAAGAGAGGGTCGTCTAATTCATCCAGAAATTTATAGAGCACATAGCACATGTTTAATCATTATTAAAAAACTCACCACGAGATAGCCAAGCCAGTTTTACATTTTTGTCCTTGCTATTCTGATACCAAACAGGCACATCCCATTTGAAGCTAAAATGGATTACATGCCAAAAACTGGGAGTAGACGATAGTGAATTGGGTCGTGAAGTATGAAATGGCCGATTTCGCTTCCTCGCTTCCCATCGTTCAGGTTTCTATGCCTCCGGCGTTAACAAGTTACCATTAGGATGGCAGAAGTGTGTTGACTGTTTAGGTGAATATGTTGCTTGATCACAGTGCCATTTGTTTGTGAAATAATAAAGCAAATTTCGAAATGAAACCAGTCATTTCATACTTAACGACCTAATAAATTGAATAGTGTATAATGTAGAGTAAGTGAGAATAGAGTGTAGGATTTACAGAATAAATATCTTCAGCTTAGGTGGTGCACGGTATGGCGTGGGGGTGTAAGATGAGTAATGAGACTATGTACGTATGGCAGGTTCCATAGGTTCAAAAACCGGTCAGATTTGAAAACATATTCATTGAAGTCGCATTGCAGATGACGTAAAGTTCTCTTCTCATGCTTTCCTATGACAAGATATCGGTCCAATATGATCAGAGAAGTGGTTGAAAAACAGATCACATTATGCCGTCCCCCATAGATCCCCTTTTTTGAGTGCGATGGTCTCCATCTAGTCGACCTTCACACAGATTGTTTGCCACCACAGTGTTTTCTAACATTCCTTTTGTGGCAAACTTGAAGTTGTTTTGATTGCTCTACAATTTAGCACATATCGTTAGATTTGTCTGTACGAGTAGAATGCGACTTTATCATTTTTCATAATTGGAGAACAAAATTTGTCCACCATCAATTCTCAAAAATTGGCACAATTGTACATTCGCGGCCGTATCAGTCCGCATCAGGATGGATCAGCCCAGTCAAATATCGGTCAGTTGGAAAAGTAATTGGAACCAACGCAAAACGATCGCTTGCTAAGGGTCGGGTTTCAAGTTTTCTTAACAACCACATTATCATGCGCTTTTCACTTCAGCTAGTTGTCAGACAGACTCTCGTACGCTAGGTGCATTACTAGGGGAAGAATGGTTCATCTGCCTCTTTGAGGAGCGATAGTAGGTTTGCCTCTTATTGAGATCGCTAAATTTTGTGGTTCCGATTGTTCACTTTGTTATGTGTACCAGCTACATTTTCCCAATTTTCATGTACAACATCCCAATCACGAGCAGCTACAGGATGTTGCACTTTTTTTATAATACGCTGTTTTAAAGGTTTGCGATGGGTTCATATGTGAGCCTATTTCTTGCCCAGGGAAAGCGTTTCCGTCTTTATGCCGCAGTCTTACCCATATCTTGGATTTCGATATTTCGGTAGTTCCTCGGCCTTCTCGCTAGTCTTGTACCGACTTTGTGTGATTTTCACGGACGTTGCGTTGAACGACTCTACGGTTACCATAGGGAATCCCATCTAAATACTCAAATAAATGAAAACTTCAAAATTCGCTTCCGAAATTTGAAGTCAAACCTGAACGATCCATTGGTCAGCAAAATCCGAGACCTTTAAAGTACTATCTCGCGGACCTTCAATACCGGTGACTGTCTCGTCGAACGAATTCCACAGATCCGACGCTTGCGCGTTACTGTACGAGAACTTCTTCAGATAGTGCTAAAAACAGAAACATTTAAAAGAAATCGAAAACGAGAGTGATACAGTGACGTACTGTTATCGCCTTTTTGAAATTTTCTTCACCAATCAGCGCTGAAACCATAACAAGAACTGAGGCTCCCTTGCTGTATGTGATATCGTCGAATGCTTCGAACACATCCGCCGCTTTGTCGATTCTGAAGGAAAGCGGATGACTTGAAGCGACCTGATCGGCTTCAAGTCCGCTATCCACTGCGTCCAGCAGGAAGAAATCCTTCTGGAACAATCTGTCGTGAAATATAATAAGCGAAACGCAAACCAAGACATAAAAGTGAAGGAAGCTCTTAACAACTCCTACCATCCTCATGTTCTTGTTGCTGATTTCGTCTACACCCAAAAACTCGACCATTGTTGCGAACCCTTCGTTCAACCATAGGTCGTCCCACCACTTCAGCGTCACGAGATTACCGAACCACTGAATTCAAACTAATTTCTTTTTTCATCGAACAACAACAAAGCCACGAACCTGATGGGCAAGCTCATGAGCGACAACCACGGCAACTCGCTTTTTGTTCTGTTGTCCATAGTAGCGGGGATCGTAAAGCAACGAGTTCTCCCTGAAAATGGAAAGTCTTCTTAGTGTCATCAGAATCTGCGAATGTACCACTTCCGTGTCACATTCCTTTATACCATTTAGTGCGTTATGAACGGTATTTTAGTTGAATTGTCCAAGAATCTTGTTCTGTTGTACTATATCTTTTAGCTGTAGTATGTAGGTTCACCCAAGTGACTAGCCTGTATTACAGTCGGGTACGCCACTCGGTGCGCCTATACTGCGCCGTAGTCGGTGTTACCGCAGGACATGTCACGTCTAGTAGGACTACCAGGTAAGAGCGAAGGTGCTTAGACTCGTCGTGGACACGCGCCGGCCCGGTCCATAGACGCATGCCAATGGCATGCCAATAACGATTATTGTTGGGGGATCGTAGAGGTGTTGGCGAATGCGTATGATTGGCTTATATGTACAATCTTGTCTAACTTTCGATGGCGCTTTCACGTGTCCACGATAAGTCCAAGCCAGAGCGAACTTCACCTTCGTAGACGTGAACCGTATGTGTACAAATTCATTCCCCAACATTTTTATTCCGATCAGTTTTGGGGTTCGTCTTTCATGATAGTCATGAATACTCTAAAACTAACGTCAGATTCTCGCCTTTTTTCTCCATGTCATGCTGCAAGGTTCAGCTTCTAATGAACCACTTTTGTTGAAGTACCACACTCGCCATCTTGTCTCGCTGATCATGAATTTTACCGCGCGTGAAGTGGTTATATCGTCCTCGATCGCAGATTCTTGAGCGCCAATTCTTTCCATGCGACCATCGATCCGTCTTCTGATCGTGACCGTTTTCCTCCATCAGCCGACTTGTCACCCGGACCTGACGCTGGTTCGGACACCTTTTCAGCTATTTCTAAGCTAGGCAAGGGTTTCTGCCTGGGACGGGATTGAATCCTGATCATCGAGATCACGAGCCTAGGCTCTTACCCTCTCGGCCATCCCGCCCCTCGTGAACCTGCATAAATAGTGGGATTCCTGTTTTACGTCATTTCTGATGTTGTTTAGGCTTTGTCAAAAAAGATTATCTGTCTCTGTTTCTGTCTTCATCCTCGAAGAATCTCACTCACTCAAATCAGTTAGTTGCTCCTGGCTTCATATGGTAAGCCAAAAGCGTACCACTGTGCCTTGAGTTCCGTGGAGGAATACTCAAAGTCTAGTGGTATGCTTTTGGGCGTGTAGGAATCACAGTTCGCATATTTTACCTGTATGTGATAAGACCCCAGTTCTCCATTGCACCCGCAGAGAAGTCCGGTAGTGCGACCATGTCTGAAAGGACGGTGGAATTGAAATCAAAAACACATACCAATGAAGAAACAATGCTTCCCATTTGCTCCCAGGGAGAGCCCTTTATTGTGTGCTTAAATTCCTCGCAAAAGCACCGTGATACCTGTGCTTGACCTAGAGAGCCGGCTTAAGAAACCAAGAAACCAAGAAGCCACGAATTCTAATGACCTGGGACGGTATCATCACTCAGGTCAGTTAGTCCATTAGTCATCCAATGAGAACAGTCTAATGCCTAAATTACGGTTTCTCCGCAGAATGCCGCACGTACAGCGCAGAGTCAAGAACAATTTCATTGTGAGCAGATAGGCTAAGCGTCCACTCTAGTCTCCCACTACTTTGGCTGCTAGGTTGGTAAACCATTCAGCCAGCCCAGACTGCACTGCAGGTCAACTAACAATAGCCCTCTGCGAACTCGCAAGATTAGAGCCCTTATTATCCTCAATATTATTCACTCTAATTTGCTGTTGAAAATGCTCATTGAGGTGGTCCACCACAGTAATAACATCCTCCGGGACAAGCCACACAATCTCACATACTAGTCTCGTTTTCAACGTTTTCATTCTATGAGCTAGTGAAAATACCTTGTTTCGGAAGAGGGAACTTGATGTCGTAATATTCCTCGTAGAACTCTAGGCATTTAATGGCGGCATCCTTGGCATAGGTGGTCATCTGTTTAGCCTCAGGGCGTGACCATATTCGGAACTGCAAAATAAAGTAGCAAATTGTGAATCGATGAAAATTTAGAAATCATTGCCATCGGTAAAGTATATGACGCACCCTAACTCCGCTTTTCGTGTTTCCTTCAACGTAGTCAAACTCTGACACTAAAATGGCTAGCAAGTACGATGACATTCGTGGGGTCGTCTCAAATTTGGAGATGATCCAATCGCCGCTCTCCTCGCTGAAAATCTGCTTTGGTAGAGCCGTTGTATTGAAGAATAGCATTTTTCGAAAAAAAACGGTTATTGCTCACCCTTCACCATTCTTCTCAATTCCGTTCGAAACCGCTTTTGTGCCCTTTGGATGGATTACGGTCACTGTCCAGTTCGCTTTGAATTCTGGCTCATCAAGGCAGGGCACCATTCGTCGTGCGTCCGTAGGTTCCATTTGAGTGACGGCTGCGATCCTGTTGATTACTAATATTGAGACTATCACAAAGTGTAATGCTCGCTTAAATCACTAAAAGACTAGTTATTGCTCTCTTCGATGCCCCTTCCTTGCATATCCCAAACTGACTTCGACATATTCATTGCTTTCAGAAATACCGCAAGTGTATTTATTATCTTATTATTCGTTCTCTAATGTTTTACGGTGTGACTATTCACTGCAGTTAATCTTGCCCATGATGCTCTTCCATGGCTGTGAAATTCGAATTGCTTTTCGTTGGGCTCACAAACAGGTCTACGGTAAAAACTCGGGGGCACAGCTTCATGTCCCTCCGCATTTTTAGTCCGCTTAGAATGCTTTACTTCAATGTGGAGAAGCCCCTTCCAAAGGACTAGCTATCTGGCATCAAGTCTCGTTGTCCTCTACCGTGTAGCAATTGTTTGCAGTGATTGGAACTAACACCGCATACTTCTATTGTGTGATACTCTTATCTGGTCTTGCCAATTATATGCTTATTCTATTATGTTCTTGCTTCGCCAAGCCAATATTTTACTTGCCCTTATAACATCTCAGGCGTGTTTATCAGGTCCTACTATTTCTTCTGCATGGTTGGGATTTGGCCGTTTGTAGCGTTTCACCGATAAAACGCGTCAGACGATTGTGATGGGGCAGGAATTGCTCACTTTAGAAATTCCTTTTTGACTTTGTTGGTGTTCAATGTTTTTATGCGCGTCCTGCGACGTATTCAAATAAATAAATGAATATTGTTGGCGAAAATACGAAAATTCTAATGTTGCTTACTTCATATAAAAATGTTTTGTTCGAGAGAAGTTATGGACATTTGAAGTTACGTGTCGTGTCAAAAGACGCAAATTATTGGTTGACAACCTAATAATTGGAAAACTTGCTTAACAGTTCCATCCGCTTGTGTGTAGGTAGCCTGGTACAATCCACCAAGAGTGTCACTGATGAGGCCTGTGTAATTCACCTAAATTAAGCATAAGTCACCATCATTTGGCTTTATTTTAGTTTTAAGTTGAAGTTAAGCACAGTGTTATTGTTTAGTATTATCCATGTATTCCATGTGATGCACCTATCAGTGTAAATAAAATAATATAAATGTCTTCTCCTTTGTGACAATAGGCAGTGGGAGAAACAAAATAAATCAAGAAACTAGTGCATCTACAGCAAAAAACACTAACGACAAACCTTCAGGTGAGCAATTGCATCTTTTGGTATCCTCTTCGCAAGCACAAATTCCACTTTCTCCAATCTGTCGAGCATCTTTACGTTCGATATTGCAACTTTCTCATCATTCTAAAAGTTCTTTTGCCCTCTTTGGTTTCACAGTATGCTTTTTCGCAGCTTGTAGTGACTATTTTGTTACCAACGGCAGATTGGGTAAAATGGGAAGAATCCACCAGAGTTCTCTCACATAATAGGATCACCGGAAGGATAGGTAATCTTTAGCCCAGTGCTGCACTATGGCATCGATTAGTGGCTCGTTAATGAGGACAATGAGAAAAAAGTGAAGAGAGAAATGAGAATGCTCAGATCGGCTTCTCATCTACCATATTCTGCATGAATGCGGCTGGATTGGTCCCTACAGGAGATACCAGAACGGGGCCCAAAACGCATGAACACCATCACTTGGGAATAAAATGAAAAATATAGATGGAAAAAATAGCGAGTGTCCCCAAGAAGAGCAGGTTCTGGGATGGCACTCGATTAAGTCAGTTTGGAAGCAGAAAAAGAACAAAATCTTCGTCTCCGATTCACGCAACAGAATTTCGGAATGTTTTTGCATTTTCTTCCCGATTTTTCAACTCAATTTTTAACGTCATCAGAATGCAGGGTAAGAATGATAGCCTTGAAAACCCACCACGAACAGCTCGCACTTTTCCGCAAACACCGAGAGATTTTTCGCATTGAGCACGATACTGCTGGTGGAGTCGATAACCTTCATGTAGATTTCCACTTGACCATCGAACGTGAGATTCTTCTCTGGGGCAAAGTCCACGTAATTGGGTAAGTAAGGCTTAATGGTTAGGTCGTAGTGCACTGAAAAGTTGTTAAAATATAGACAAGAGGATAGAGTAAACGTCTGTTGGCGAATATGGACTTGTTCCACTTCCTATTCGAAAATTAAACACAGGATTATTCACTTTGAAAAGCAGAAGGCTGTAGAAATCCTGTCGTTGTTATCGTAACCAACGAAATGAGTAGAAATTTCAGTATTTAAGATGAAAAGGTAAATGAAACCACCTACATGGATCCATACTTCGCGGAAGACGTAGCTCAGCAGCAGTGGGAGAGTTGTCAGTTCCATGATGCCGGCTGAAAATGAACCCGCTTTCTTCATGAGAATCTGGATCTTTCAAATTCAAATTTATTACATGCGGTAATACCACATATTGCGTTAAAAAGTACAGAGCTAACAACACAACTCCAACATAATGACAACCTAAATTGAACAAGTTTACGAGATCGTTAGAGAAGCAAGTCATAAAGTGTACACAGCTCCTATCTCAGCATTTCACTTCAAAGAGATCGGAACCTGTGTATCCCTTTTCTAAGTAAGCAGATACGAGTTTTAAAAATGCTTTCGAATTTTAAGGATCTTGTAATTTTTGCTCAGCTTGGAATACTCCATTCCCGCTCTGACCGAGGAGAAGTTTCGTCTGATGTGAGTCTGATTCACGGCTTCAATGACTGAGACTGTTAAGACGTTCTATCCTGTTATTTTTCACTATATGAGCTTTTCATCTTTGCACTCTTTTTATTAGGGGATTTGTAGTGAAACAAGCTCAGTCGGAGATATCACTACTTGGTTACTTAACTGATCTGACATGTAATCACGCAACAACAGAGGGACAGCCTGGTGAGCTAGTGTAAAGTAGCGTATACTAAAACAATGGCAACAAAGTGAATGATCAAGTAATGACGTGGTATAATGGAAAAGGATGCAGTTTTCGAACATTGTTATCATCATTTCATGTTTTTCTTCATCTGTACTAGCGCGTCTCACTAGAGCGGTTGGTTACTTGTTATTAAATCTTGCTGCTTTTTTTGCAGTGATGTGGTCTATGGTTGACGTTGATTTGGAGGTCTTTTTACTTTTGTATTCTCGTGTGGGTCCATGCCCACGCCTTAGATAAATAAATAAATAAATAAATAAATGAAAGAGTTCAACAACATTGGGACCGATAATCAAGAATTAGCCGATCGGATTTCAGGACCTGGTCAAGCTGCCAGAACAGTTAAAAATATGATGATTTGTATAAGACTCACAGTGCCAGTACGCTCGGCGTATCTATAGACCAGATGGTACAAGCCACAAAGAATAAGTACGGCGTCATATTGGTGAACGACCCGGGAGTGCACCGTGCGCTACACGCCGCGTTCGAGAAATGGAGAACAATTTTTCTTAGTAACGTGCGGCAACGGAGGCGTTGGGTGTGTTCGTGTCCTCGTCATGACGAATTTTACCACGAACATCGATTCGTTAGAACAACTAACAGCTCTAATCGGACGTTTACACGTACATGAATTAACACCGGTGTAGACGGTGCTTGTAGTTATCTCAATATTCAAACTTTTATTATTATTAGCGACACCTGAGTTTTTTATACACATTTCCTGTCCGCCTAACGTTTCGGCGTTGTCGCCTTCGTGAGAGCCTGGAAGCTCCGTGTCGCTAATAATAATGAAAGTGATTACAAAGATTACAAAGACGAAGAGAGGCACTCTGTAAGTTGGAGGAGCTCCATAAGAGAGATTAGACCATCTGCAGGGGCATCGCTGGAGACTTCATCGCGAAGCTCTGCTCTAGAAGATCGTCGGAAGAGCTTCATATCCTTGATCTGGAGTGGGACGAACAAGGTGATAAGCTGCCGAGTTCATCATGTCGACGAACATCATCTATGGTAACTCGCTGTTATAGAAACTCGCCTCGAATGGACTTGTTTTTCTGATTCATGTGCTCGTCCAAGCATAAGGGGCAAAATGAGCTGCCCCTTTTACATGTATTTTAATTGTTTTTATATTTATTGATGCATTATTTCAGCTTTTTTCGGATATCTCCATGTAGACTGTACCACAACGGAATTGTCCACATTGTCTAACTGAGGCAGCCTGTGCTTGCAAGGTGATGCAAAGAATCGAGAAAGAGGGCCTCGAAAAAAGGTGAACAGTCGTGATTGCTGAAGCGGAACCGGAAAGAGCGCACGCAAAGTGCAAAGAGGACTCTTGGCGTGACTCCCTTCAACCAGGCAAGAAGTATCCCGATTGGTTAATTAATTTCCACGGTCAATTGCAAGAGGCACAGTCGCATGGGTATGCTTATCGGAGATCACGTGGACGGACACGTTATCTGGTTTCGTGACGACCACTGGGTAAGAGCTGTCAGTGTATGAATTCCTCTAAACTTCTGACGAGGGAGGTTGCTCGGCGTGCTTCGAAGATTCACAACGAGACCCATATTGTTTTGTAGAGCGTCGAATGACGATTACAACGGTATGGTTTGTTTTTGCTGAATGTAAATGGATGGCCCAAAAGAGGCGAAAAATCTTGACCACTAACCGGTGGGGAAGGGGCTTCTAGGTCATAAGGATTAAGGTGAAGATAATCAACCGGGACAGCACCACGGTGGCTCAATGGTTAGCATGTAGGACTTGCAATCTGATGGTCGATGGATTGATCCTATTGCTGTGCTTTTCCTTTGCCTTCCTACGCTAGATACCGAAACACGCTACTTTTCGAATTTTCTGGCAGTTGTGAGATAGAATCGCGTCTGGGAGGACTATGGCCAACAAAGCACGCACAAACGACAATGTCTTCTAGTACATAAGTATGTGACCCATACCGTAACCAATCCAGATCGACCCCAAAATTCATAAACAAATGTAAGATTCGCGATCACTGTCGCGAATTACTCCCGTAGACAAAATTGGGGCTAAATCGGTGATTTCGACCCAACTACCCAACTTTACTACAACGGACCATAAGCTCACGCCATACACAATGGGAAAAGCCGATGTTAGATTTGTGAATGGTGTATTTGTCGCCAGCCCAAGTGATCTATCTTGATAAAAATTAAAAGAAGCTCATTCAAATTGAAGTCTCTGTGTTCCTTAGAGTTCAAAAAGTGGAACAATCGGAATAAAGATATTCTCGATAAGTGGACCTTCCTACAACTACCTAACACTATTGAGGCTGGTTAGGTCAAAATCACCGATTTAGCTCAAACTTCGCCTACGGGGGTTATTCGGGGCGCTGATCAGGAATCTGACAGTTGTTTTTGAAATTGGGTCGATTCTCGTGGTATCTATGGTGGTTGCGATCTAGAAGCCCATTTGCCACTGGTGAGTGGTCGAGATTTTTTTGCCTTTTTTGGGCCATCCATTTGCATTTAGCAAAAACAAACCATACCGTTGTAATCGTCATTCGATGCTCTAAAAAACAATATGGGTCTTGTTGTGAATCTTCGGAGCACGCTGAGCAACCTCCCTTTTGAGTACGATTGATCGTCCTTACAAGGGTGAAATTTCTCAGTCTAATATTTTTGACAACCTTGAGAACGCTGCTGAACACACTTAAAAAACGTCAAAAAAATAATGAACTCACCGGTGTTTGCCAGATGTGTCATAGGCATTTCTAGTGACAAAGTACGATACCACAGCAGCGACTGCGATTGCCAACACTATTAAAATCGCCGATACTAGTAGAGTGAATGAGCTGCATTGCACTTTCCCTTGCCTCCACCTCACCGTCATCTGAAAGCGTTTTATTTCGAAACCGCCCGTAATCATCTAATATTGTTTTTTTTAATTTTTCGGCATTAGATCACACCGACGACACGAAGCTGTGAAGTATAAGCAATTATGAAAGTATGAAACAATTTCTATCAGAGAAATGAGCGGCAACAGAGTAGGAAACGACCGATACAGAAAAATCCACAAGACTTCACTAGAAGCTCATCTTCGAGACTATTCAGCACTATAATACAAGCCAAGTCGTTTGAAAAATACGCCACAGCCTAGATCAGCGCTTCTAGGCACAAGTGCCTGACTGAAGATCATAATCTCACGACAATTTGGAACAGCATTAGGAGGACTGCACGCAGTTTTCTATACGAAGGCGAGCGCCACTTTTTGCGTATTCAATCCGCTTCAAATTTTTCTTCAAACTAGTTTGTGAGTGAAAGATGCAAGTTGTATCCTATCAAAAATATTGTCTAGATAATTCAATAGAGGGTGTAGTGAGCGATAAATGCTGAGAAAACGGAATCAAAGAAAACTGACTACAGTGATTCCATTTTCATCCTGTTCTTCACATGGGCGCTCCGGAAAGGTGCCATACATTATGAGCTTAGGCTATATGCCGCTGCCGCTTGCATCGGACAACTAAATAGAAAAGCAGCTAAAATGCACTTAAAAGAAAAACTATGGATCATAAAAAAGAATAACAAGCGTATGAAGGAGCAAATGAAGAAGCATATGAAGCCCTCGAATGTTCACTCAAAGGTTGCCATTCGCTACAACATTTCCTAGAATTTGCAGTTCGAATAATTAAGTACTAACATTTTCTTTTACGACGATCCACTCGAATATAAGCAGAAAACCCAGAAATCTTTCCAGTCACTCCTTTTCGTTTTGAGAAAATTTGAGCCAATTTCTTTTCCGTGGCGCTACTTATTTTACGATGTTCTGACGATGAGTGCCGTCGGTGTAGCATCCGGCGTTCTTCTCTGTTTAATAGATTAGAATGTTGAATTTGAAATGAAGCACCAAAATTGAATTTTCTCATTGCTCACTGGGAAAAGACAAATTGATCAATATGGTAAAATTTTCAAAGTAATCAACGTGTAACAAAATGCACAACGAATGCTGAGAAACACTTTGAAGAATTACACAAACGTGAAATTCTAGTATTATTACCGCTTTTTGCGGGTTACTATTATGTACTATACTAGAATATGATGTTGGAATGGTGGTGCTAGATTCATCGCAAAAATCGCATCTCAGGCGGGATTCGAACCCGCGTCTCGCGCCTAAACGGGGCTGTGCATTATCCACTGTGCTACTGGGACAACCACTTGCGAATCCCTAGCACCTTCCTTAAGCCCGAAGGCTTTTAGTTCCAGCACTCATACGTAATGACGGCTTGAGCCGGCGAGCCGGATTCAGCATTGCACCAGTTAAGCTGAAAGCATTAGGTGGTGCAATGCCGAATAAGAGTAAAAGCCTTCGGGCTTAAGGAAGGTGCTAGGGGAGCGCAAATGACCGCATTAGTTATTAGCAATTTTATGTAAATGAAAAACATACTATGTCTAGAACGAGAATATGATGTACAGCAGGATCGTATCGTTGGCGCTCGGCAGTACTATCTTCAACTCGGGATGTTTGTTTGTTTTTTCCTTGTTTTGTTGCTTAGCAGCTAAGACCTTCATAACATGTTATGGGCCCTTTTGGCTGTGCGATTAAAAACACAACTGAGGTGTGAGTGCAAAGGAGGGCACCATAACACAAAATTTCATCCAATAATCAAAATCACGAAAGAAACGAGTGGCATCCGGTCACCGTAAAGTTATCGACAGCTCTTTTTTAATGCATTACGTTTCACAGTGGAAACGTCAAGAAATTCATAAAGGTCGTGGTAAGAGAAAAAGTGGCGGTGGCGCGACATTACTATGCGGTATACGCCACACACGGCCGTGTTGGTTGGGTATACGATACCCCGGACTTTACCCCGCTACGTGGGGATCAGTTGCTATCAGCTGGCTGTCGACACTGACCTTTTGGGTGGCTGGCCGATTTGTCAATGAAGAATCTGGGCCGCACGGAAATTCTTCTCTCTCTCGCTGACAGCAACGTTGATAAAAAGGTGAAGATATACGCAAAATAATCTCTGGGATTATAGAGGTATTTCCGTTTGGACGAAGTCCATCAACTGTAACAGAGAAGAAGTTTGGGTTTGCTCATGTGCACGTTGACCCTATCCGCGATTCATGTTTCCTAGCACAATCTGATTCATTGCTTTGAAATTGTTCTTGGGCGAGTGATTACTCAAAAATAAAGCCGGAATAAACTTGTGTCATCTTGGCTTATCGGATTCAATCTACTGGATATTACTAGGTTGTTGCAAAAGTACTTTCCGTTTCGGGTTATGCTGAAATAGACAACTAATCTATTACAGCATCCTCTAACCTGGTCAGACAACTACATCAGAAACGTACTGTTGTGACTTGGTACTCATATGTTGAAAGAGCTGCGAAAAATGTGGCCGGCAGTCGTGAATAGAAAGGGGCCGTCCTACTTCAGGACAACGCTCGGCCTCATTCTTCGAAAGTCACCCGGCAAAAGTTAAAGGAGTTGGGCATCGAGGTTCTCCCTCATCTTCCTTATTCACCAGACCTCTCTCCAACTGATTATCACTTTTCCGGGCTTTAGACGCGCACCTGCGGCAGCAGCAATTTGATAATCTTGACCACCTCGAATCAGAACTCCGTCAGTTTTCTAATTCTTGTAATGTTAGTTTCTATCATAGAGGCATATTCTTGTTAAAGAATCTTTCGGAAAGATGTGTAGAATCGAATGGTTTTTACTTCGATGAATAAAGTTGTGTTCAAGCTGAGATATGATAGTTTGAAGATAGACGTCCGTTTCGGAAATTACTTTTGCAACAACGTAATATAATACACGACATGCGAAGATTCAACGATAATCGGTCATGGAGCCCTTTCATATATACCGGCCTTGGGAAAATTGGTACCAGACGCATCTGAGAAGGTGAAGAGACTGGCTTAAGAGTCGCTGGCCTACACGAGTCTTTATGTTGTCCAAAGAAATGAATAAAGTGATTCAAAATGAAAAACGGGTGGGTGGCGCGTTCCTGAATGGCTAATGACTCTTAGGGCTTGTTCACACGACGCACGTCGAAAATGCAAAATTGAAGCTCAATCAATAATTAACGTCATTGATCGAATTTGCTCCTTTGCGTTAGTGGCGCAGTCCGGTTGCGCCTCATATAGGCAAAAAAAATTAGGCACATAATCACATAGGAAAGAAATTGAACGAAAAAGTGAATTTTGTCAAAATTTCCATTAATAAGGAATAGCAGCCTTCTAAAAAACCCGAGCGACCAGTAAGTTTGCCTATATGAGGCGCAACCGGACTGCGCCACTAATGCAAAAGAGCAAATTCGATCAAGAGCGTTAATTATCGATTGAGCTTCGATTTTGCATTTTCGACGCGCGTCGTCTGAACAAGCCCTTAGATCTTAGACGGCGTTTATACGCCGTCCACCTTGCACTTATTTACTTCTAACTTTGACTACATTTCAAATTCATATTTCTGGTTCTGCGCAGTCGCAAAGAGTGAAAATCTATTAGGTTGAGTTAAAAGGTAATCGCACACCTGCTAGTGTTCGGACGCAAGACCAATTCCTCGTCAATGAGGGCACCTATCAGAACGTGTAATGTGCTTTTGATAGAGGGAGAAAACTACTAAAAACCACGCTTTTCCTCTTACTGCCTGACCAAAATGCTATCCAATCCTTGAAACGCTCAAACGAGGTGTACAAAAAAGTGTTCCTGTCTGAGGCACCGTCTACTCTTGGTTCTCTCTTTTTTAAAAATTGAAGTATTAGCAACTGCAGCAGCGAGAACAAGGACAGACGCCCGACGGAGTTGGATCAGGACGAGCTGGGAAGCGAAGTGGAGACCCACCATACCAAATTGCTCTAACCATCTCCGCCGTGTCCAATGGGTCGACGAAGATGGAAGGGTAGAAGACGTTCCAAACCTGACGAGCACGGCAAAAAGGTAGCGAGGTGCAATTGCGGAGCCGTTGCGACAGTGAACAACGCTACAAAAATGAGAGCGGTGAACTACAGGGTGGCGAATAAATACGTGCGCGTGAAATTCGGCTTGATTTTGGCAGTTTTATGGAACATTTGCGCGTACTTTTTCCTTCTCAAAATATTCATGTCACACTTCTCATTCGTTCTGTATGGGTGAGATTTGTTCTTCAAATTGGAGCGAGGAACTATTCAAGCTATAACACAACTGCGCAGGAAGCTCAGAGCGGCGTAGCGGGCTCGCTGATTCTTTCAAGGCTCGGAGTTCCTCAAAGAAATGCGTAGAAGACCGATAAGCTGTGAATGTTGGGTGGACATACTCCACCCAATCCTTGAAGGCAACGGAAGCAGACGGTGAACACACAAGCGAGGCATGGGATTATTAAAAGAGCACGGACCGGCATGATGATGTCACCTTGAATAAGATGTCCAAGGGGCTTGTAAATCAGTTCCATAGATAGAAGAAAAAGAGCATGGGATTTGTCGTTATCATATGTGAAAGGCACAAGTCCTCACCTATCAAGCGGAGAAAAACCGGATTAAAAAATGCAAGATACTGCGGCATTTTGTCACGATGCGCCGCAGCAAAGGCGTCCTTTAGCTTTAGGGTAGAATTTTTATTGTTGAGGTGCCTTGCGCTTCGCTTCATGGAGCAAAAATAAAAACGAGCTTTTTTTGACCAAAATCAGCTCTTCTCCGATGAAAGGTTTATGGCCTTCGAATAGCCTGATCTTAAATCCGTTTTAGCTCGCCGTCGAATATGTTTTGGAGGAATATCTTGCGAGTCTACAACAAGAAATTTGTCTAATTTCGACTAGACTTTTCCGAAATATGGAGCAACATAGGTAAGGGGTACTTGCGGCGCACCACCTACGATAAATGAAGGAATGAGAGCCGATATCAAAGCTGATGGCACCTACTTTGAGAACTTTCCTTAATTATTGAATGTTATGTCCTATTCCTATATATAATCATATTTGTTTTGATATTCGTTGGCAAAAAAGAAAGTTATAACACTTTTTACGGCGCACGTATTTATTAGCCACCCTGTATTTTGTAGTGTATTCCTCCCCCTATCGTGGGGTACCTTGAAAATTTTGGTCGGTGCAGTCATTAGCGGAAAATTTGACTTCGAGTGCGAACACACGCAAGAGCGTCCGATTACTTATGACTCAGCCTAATAGAAAAATATCGAATTAAGGACTTCGGACACCTAAAAATCTCGGTCTTAGACACAAAGAACGTAGGTAGTGCGACTCTCTGAGAGAATTGTGAACGCACCTCCTCTGAGAGGGAAAGCATCGCTATGAATGCAATTTTCTGATGGCAATTAAGCAGATAACGAAATCGAGGAGCAAACCAAATAACAAATGGCCAGCTGAGTAAGCGCACAGTCGTTTGATGATTTATATTTTAAACGACGATGCTTTTTAGATTTCTGCTGTGCAAAACGCCAAAAAGCTCTTCGGTTATGATTGATGCATCTACTGACAAAAGTCTGCTGATCGGATGAACCTTACTAAGTGATACACAGCTGATGCCCATAGATCGACATTGAATTGATTCCAAAGGTTGTGGGGAAATGTCGTTGCGACGCGGCGCGCATATTTAACACGTTGACGACAGTGTGGCGCAATGCAGCGCCACGCTCAAGCGGCCGCGTGGTACCGTGTGGCGCAATGCTGCGCCACAGTCTTGTATCGTATTTTTCTTGATACATTTCAGAATTTCGAAGGATGTTTTTGTGCCACTTTTTAGTTGACCTTTGCACATTGTTATAAGAAGAATGGTCCATGAAAATGATTCTTAGCTTCTGATTTACTGGAATTTTTGATCGTGCACTAGTCTTCTTTACAAGTAAAAACAAGCAATGGTTATTGCAAGAAACAAATAAATGTAAACAAATACTGGTTACTGAAACAAACACATAAATACAAACAAATGTTGATTATTAGAATGAACAAATAATGAACAATAAACGAATAATAATTTCCTTTTAACCTGGATAGGGAAAAAGGACATTCTAAAAGCTTCCAGCTGTTATTTTTCTATGTTCATTGCAAAAAAAAACGAATAGTCACAATCCTCGATATTACAGGACTGTATATGTAGTCTTCGAGATTTACTATTCACTTCCATTTTGAAAAAAATTCGCCGTATGCCGGCATCATGCCACAGGCTCGGCGCGCTAGAAAATCGGTTGGTCCCACGCGCCAGACACGCGAAAAAGGCGCTGTCGTCAACGTGTTAAAACGTTGGCACGCTAAAATAATAAGGAACATTGGAGGGGGACGATGAAAAAAGCAAAGGCTGAACAAAGAATCATTGTACAGCAGACCACTACCAGCAGTAGGGTAGCAGAGTTGGGAAATTGTGAACAAGAACTCTATGTAGAATATGACCCCGCCTGATTTCCATTCAATCGTCGCGAAGCGAAAATCAACGATTCCAGAAATTCCGGTTTCTGCCCTCGAAACTGTCCTCTTAATGTTACTTGACACATACGCTCTTTGGAGCCATACAAGCAAAGTGAAACGAAATACGGAACTGCCATAAAGTAGGAGTAATAGCTTAGAGAAGGTGCTACACATGCACAGAGCTCGACTATAGCCTATGACGGCGATATGAATTGATGTGTGAACACCAGATTTAGCAGCACTCGGCCGAAGTGGCACGTGGTGCTAGGTGTGCCCTAGCCTAGCCGGAGCTGATCTGAACTCGAAAATCTAACGAACAGTCCTAAGACATGTTTCTCTGCGTGAGGCTGAAGATGCCGAGGTGGATAGCTATACCACAAGAAGAAAGCTGACGTGGACGATCTCGAGTAATTCATCTACGCAACCTTGTTCTGCCGTCAAGGTATATCCTGCAGAGTGTCGATCTCCACTTTGGTAAGAAGATACCGCAGTTCCCTGCGCTGATGACAGATAGTACTGTATTTTCTCACAGACGAGTATCCGCCGCAGCTTTCGCAATCCAAATCCGTTTGAATCTCGTAAGCATGAATACCTGTTGAAAACATAGTAACTAGCTCTCTGTTCTGGTGTGCCTTCGTCGCATCCAGTAAACACTAAGTTTACTCGTGTTGAAAATAGTTGCAGCTCATATCCCATTGAGATCACTGCAGGTCAGGCTGTCATGGTATCGTGGTCACCTCAAAGGCCACGCCGCACTCCGACCTTTGATGGAGTTAGTCTTCCTTACTGTAACTTCACGTGATGGTTGTTATACTTTTGAATGATAAATTATTATAAAGCTAGAATGCGGAACAAACGTGACATGGTGGTCCCAGGGAGATTTACCTTCTGGAGTTCTAGTTAATCTCAAGAAAGTAATCAGTACGGAAGATTCCGTTTTGACGGCTGTCAAAACAGGGATATTCCGAGATATTTACACCCAAGCACGCTCCAGTACCACTCGTATGATTGCAAGGCGCGACGTGTGATTTGTTCTCGTTTTCTTTCGTAATGATTTCTATGATTGCGCATGAATGAGGCAAAGCAGATTTTTGTAGTTTTCATTACATTAGGACGCCCAAATGATATATCCTGATTCCGAGATTGACGGCAGTTCTGTGATTAGCCGAGCAGCTCTATATTTTCGCTTTTATTTCTTTAGTTTGGTCGATCGCGGGAAGGGCGATTTTTGCTACTCGCTGATGTGATAACGCAAATTTCCATATGTATTAGGTTGTTAACTAATTATTTCCAGTTTTTTTCAAGCTTCTGTTGTGCGCGTAGTAGAGAAGCTTCCGAAAACGTCTAGACAGCATTCGATAGAGAATTATTTGCTCTTTCACAACATTTATCTGCTATTTACGAAACGTTAAAATTTTGACAGTTTTTTGACCATTGAACTTGAAATCATTGAAAGCATTAGTTGAAATCACAGAAAGCATTACGAAAGAAAACGTGAACAATGAATCCACACCGTGATCAGGCTCACTGAGGTGTCCCGAGAGTACAAGGCGCCGTTATGCCTCACATTCATCGATCTCAAGAAGGCCTTCGACTCTGTCGAAACGGAAGCGGTGATTTAGGCTCTGTGCAAACAAGGCGTCTCCACTCAGTACGTAAAGATCCTCAGTGAGCTCTACAAAGGATTCACGACCGTGATCACACCATTCTACAACAACGTTCGCATCAACGTGAAGAGGGGTGTGCGCCAAGGTGATACCATATCACCGAAGCTGTTCAACGCCTCTCTCGAGAACATCATGCGAACACTAGAATGGGACGACATGGGAGTGAAGATCGACGGCCGGCAGTTACACCACCTTCGTTTTGCGGATGATATCGTACTCATTACACCATCTATCACCCAGGCAGAATGCATGCTGGCCGACTCCGATCATGCGTGTGGGAAGATCGGCTTGCAGCTGAGCTTGACGAAGGCGATGTTCATGAGAAATGGATACGTTTCTGATGCCCCATTTTCGCTCAACGGAACGAACATCTCTGAATGCTCCAGCTATGTGTACTTGGGTCGGGAAGTTAACATGACCAACGACTTGAGTCCAGAGCTGGGCAGGAGGAAACGAGCGGCTTGGGGCGCGTTCAAGAGTGTTGAAGAAGTAGTGAGGAGGACGAAGAACGCCCGACTCCGCGCCCATCTCTTCGACTCTACGGTTCTTCCTGCGTTGACGTACGCTTCAGAATCCTGGGCGTTACGCAAGCAGGATGAACATGCGATTTGCGTCGCGCAACGAAGTATAGAGAGGATGCTCGGAGTGAATCGCTTCATCCAGGCGAGAGACGGCATACGGAGCTCCAAGCTACGTCGACAATCGAAGATTAGAGACCCAGTCGCATGGGCCAAGTTGTCGAAGATCAAGTGGAGCGGATACGCAGTGCGATTTCGTGATGACCAATGGACGAGAGCCGTTACTGACTGGATTCCACGGGACGTCAGAAGAACACCAGGTCGCCCACCTTTGCGCTGATCGGACTTTTTCGTCAAATCCCTGAACGATCGATTCGATGCTCTTCGTGTTCCTCGGGCGAGCAGGACCCACTGGTCCACCATGGCACGCGACAGGGACGAATGGAGACGTTACTGGCGCCCGCTCGAGCAAATCGATGATCAACGGGACGACAGGTGACAGGTGATACAGGTGAATTTGAAATCAAAAATGAGAAAAATTGACCCCACCGACAGTGAATTTTCCCTGCTTCGTTTCGAGACTTCCTGCAAAACTGTATACAGCGTCCGAAAGTAGGCGAATTTCTCTATAAAACGGTATACAGCTTGTTTTGGTTTTCCTTGGTTTCTGTTTGCTTGCAGAGCGTCAAAGTGGGGTATATCAAAGAAAACAATAATTTTTGGATGCTTGTGCTGCCTTTCATCCGAACGTTTTCTATCAGCTCTAGACACGTCGGGAGAGAGCATTTGCTGCTCTATCAGACAGTATGTTTATTTTTCCATGCTAGCCGTTTTTTAAAACTCTTGTCATGAAAGCGTTATCAAATTTTCTCGACGTGTAAAACTTTTCGTTGGAAACCTTTTGCAGAATTTCAGGCATCATTCGAAAGAGGAGGATTCGGGCTATGAGGAAATGCATCACCATTTTCCAATCGCACCAGGTTTTGTGAACTTTTAGGCCGTCAACGTGGAGGTTAACAGGCGACTTCGACGGCTGCCGCGCAATTGGCCGCGCAGCGCGGCCACGCGAGCCGTCGAAGTCGCCTGTTAACCTTCACTTTGACGACCTAAAAGTTAAGAAAGCCTAGTGCGATTCTAAAACAGTTTCTCATTTTTAATTTCAACTTCAGTGGTCGAAAAGTTATCAAAATTTCAACGTTTCGTAAATAGCAGATACATGTTGTAAAAGAGCAAATAATTCTCTTTCGAATGCTGTCTGGATGTTTTCGGACGCTTCTCTACTAGGCGCACAACAGAAGCTTGAAAAAAACGGCAAATAATTAGTTAACAACCTAATACATGCTAGCGATGGCATGAATGGCAGAGCTTGAAATAGTGGGGATTATACCGAAGGAGAATGACATTGTCGTAAGTGCATATAGGGCACCTTATGGAGAATTGAAAAATTCAAAAAAACCTTATGTTTTTGTTTTGAAAGTTTTTATATTACATAAAACTTCATGAAGGACTTCTGGACAAAAGTACTGTAACTGCGGAGTTGAATAAAAAATAATCGCGTAGTCTATAAGTCCAGAGTAGGTTATTTTGGAATATTCAGAAATTCTTCTCAATGGAAATGTATTCCCGCATTCCAATGACTGTGAAAAAAAAGTTAACAGGTGTATTTACGGACATATAAAGGTCAACTCCATATTTCGTAATCGTGTTTTAGAATTCTGCGTAAAAAAAGACCTCAGAAAGCTAGAATATGCTATTATTCTCGCTAAATTGCATAATGTGTCACCTAGAGCAAGTACCGATAGCGATTTTCCATTAGCGGATGCAAGAGTGTCACAGTTGCTAGCGGGCCCGCAGCTTCGCATCGACGTCAAAAGGCTGAGAAAATCGCTGATAGCCGTTAACAGTTTCTTCTGCGTTTGAAATAAAAATGGCGAGAGAGTGAATGTTAAAACAAGGTTCCACCTTCAAAGTCAAGGTAAGTTGGCTTAACTACCCAAGTTTGAGGTGTATATGTTGGCTTGGAGTATTACGTTATTCGGTTTGGTTTTCTATGTGATTATTTCATAGTGGAATTTATTCGATATCAGGTGGGTTTAACTTTCTTTACTGGATTTATTCTTTTGAAAGCTCCCCTTTCTTACTGATGAGTCCTGGGGAGCCTCAACTATTTTTTATATTGATCGTATAAGATTCAGGGATGGAACGAGCTTTTCCCATAATTTCTTTTTGTTTCTTTAATATGCTTATGGTCGGGATCTTCGCACTTTACTCTTGCGTCTCCGTCATGTCTCAATGAGGTATGTCATGTAAATAGGGTGTCAATAAACAGATGTGATAAAGTCACCGACTCAATAACAAGGGTAGGAAACATCAATTGTTCTCCAAGAACCTTGACCGCTGCAAAAGGTCTATTATGTGAAAAAAAAAACAGAGCAGTGGAAGACGAAAAATTAATGTCTCTTGCGGTGCCGCGCTTCCAGGGAAGATTCCTCCAAGACAAAATGTGTATATATCAGATCAATCTGGGCCTCATAGAAAAATAGAGGTAAAAGGAAAACGGCAAGATTGGCTCGAATCACTTCAGAAAGTGCAGTTTAAGATGGTTCATTTTAATGCGAAACACGGATTTCTTATTTCTGCCGCGTGTGCTCTTCTTAGTCGGACTGTGGTTACAGTGGCCTGTTTGTGCGCCGCACAGAAGCGCACATATGACCGCTGTTCTGACGCTTTTCCATGTAGAATCGTGGAGCATTACCGATCATAGAGGATCCAATAACGCTTCTCTTATTCCATCTATGTTAGCCTGATGTGCGGGTGTTCTGCTAGATCAAAGTTTGAAACTAAAAGAAAAAGCCCAATTCTTCAAGTTCTCTCTTCCTAAAACCTCGGCATGACGCTATAATTTTCGTATGCTGCTGTGCCGAGCGAGTATGAAGCGAGCGGAAGAAAAAACAGATTATTCTAGAAAAAACAGATTATTCTAAAACATCTAAATTCGGCTATTCTATGAAGCGTGTTTGTTGTAGTCGTTTTTCAAGCTGTGATTATGGTGCCCAAAAAACAACTTTAATAAGGTAAAATGTGCTGAACAAAATGGGCACCATGATAGGAGCACGGGCATGAGCGACAGACAGACGAACACCGCGGTCGAAGAGCTTCGCTCTATTTAGCATGGGCCTAGTATTATTGCCGTGACATTATCAAAAATGCATTGCGACATTGTTCGCAAAGAGAATAATATTTATAATAGAAATAGCTTTTGCAACGGCTTCGCTGTAGTCGAATACGTCTCGCTCCTAATTTACGGTTTCGGGACTAAATTTCAATTTTAATCGTTCTATTAGGTGTGGGATGAGACGATTGTCTCGTGTGCTCTGCTATTTAGTCGGCGCGTTCACATTCATTTCCTATAAGTGATTTGTCTTCTCGTCAGGAAAGGCCGTAAGAATTCTAATCATTGGAGTACAATCCGCCGTTATTGATTACTGACCTATGCTAGCAGTCAACAAGGTACATCACTTTTCATTTTCATGCACAAATAGCTCAAATCGAAAAGAATCTGATGCCAATCAATAGTTCTGATCACTCTATTCGAACATATGTCGAAGCATTTCGTTGCTGCGAATTCTGTTTTTTTTTCAAATATTTTATAGCGGTTTTCATATGCTATTATAAACGAAAATATCTCAAAAACCACTGAACGAAGGGTCAATCTGAGGCACCATTCTGATAGAGCATGATCTATTTACTATAATGTGTTACAAAAAATTGATTCTCATCACCTCTAAATTATAGACTTTTTGAGCAAACATTTTGGTGGCCAAGAACTGGTCAAATTTTGGGACCAAGTTTCAAACAAAACTCTACATCTTTCCAACTTTTCAACGGAATTACACCAACTTCAACAGCTTTATAGAAATTGATTCTCTCCTTGAGGTATTTATTCATGTTTCGAGGCAGGTCTCCCAGCTTGTGTCAAAATTCCTTATAAATTTGAGATTGCGCAAACCGTTATATTCAAAAAATTTCAGGAGAAATCGACTCTATTTCCTATCGGTTGACAGTACATTTATGGTTCCTTTGATACCATATGTGCGCTGAAATAAATCACAGTCTTTCATAAAAATACAGTAGCGGCCAAAAATCAATCAACACGCGATCGAGCTGCGATTTTCCCTCCACTTCGACGACTTCGCAATCAATAACTAGGAAACTTCGAGCAAAGCGAAACACGCTGTTGGATAGAACAAATCTTCCTCTTTCACGCAGTATATTAACCTTTCTCAAGCGTGCTGAACTGGAATAAAAAGAGGAAGTTTTCTGAGACATACATTTTTCGATATCAAAAATTTCACTTTAATGACGTGTAACTTTTCAACTGGCAAACGCTCAGAGAATCTGGACACAGTTTTTGATGGAAAAAAAACAATTCTCTTCGAAACGGCATATTAAGTTTTGCAAACATTCATCGCAGTAAAAAATTATAGTTTGATTTCTAATTTCTTTCATAGCACACTAATAGTGCGTGGTTGGAGCTAGCTGCTATCACCGATATGTTCCACGCGTCCAGTAGTATTTATGCTATCAATTAGATTAAGAAACATTATAAGCACAAGGTGCTGTGAATTTTCAAACTAATTTCTAACATGTGGTGTGGTGCAAAATTCAAGTCAACACTCGAAAAACCTCACCTCATTTTTAAACAAAGAAGGTTGACGAATCATTTCTTGTTGTTTGCATTGCCTATGGTGTGGACATTTTTTCAGAATTTTTTTGGATCCTCTGCTGACCAGTTTTACATATGAAATTGCTATAAATTAGCTGGTACACCAGACCAGTTGTTCTTGAGATCAGCAATTGAGGAGACGTGAGGAAAACACAGGAGTAAGTCTATATTTTGTATCAAGGTGTAGAATAGCTGCCGCAGTGACTTTTCCTACACTTGACACGTTTGGCGCAGAGGAGAAAGGCGCCATTATCGCGTGTACGTCAGATCTGGCGATCATTCCCACTTAAGAGCAACCAAGCTTTCTATTCTTATAGTCTCGCAAATGATGGCAGACTTGTCCAGGAAAGTGGAAAGACTGGTTTGCTTATTTGTAGGCCCTCCGCAGATTATTATATGGATTCAGTAGGCGACTAAGTGATCATATGAAACTACTTGCCTAAAACAAAACTTCGACAACAATTATTAAAAACAAAATACAGGATTAACATCAGATCAGCAACAATAAAACATAATTTACAACATCTGCTAGTACAGTAACAAAAATTAAACACCGATCTGACTGATCGCCAAACCTGATACAAACGGTGATAGCAGCTAGCTCCAACCACGCACTATTAGTAGCCTGCTATAAAAGAAATTAGAAATCGAACTGTAATTTTTTACTGCGATGAATTTTTGCAAAACTTAATATGCCGTTTTGAAGAGAATTGTTTTTTTCCGTCAAAAACTGTGTCCAAATTCTCCGAGCGTTTGTCAGTTGAAAAGTTACACGTCATTAAAGTGAAATTTTTGATATCGAAAAATGTATGTCTCAGAAAACTTCCTCTTTTTCCTCCAGTTCAGCACGCTTGAGAAAGTTTAATATACTGCGTGAAAGGGGAAGATTTGTTTTATCCAACAGCGTGCTTCGCTTTGCTGAAGTTTCCTAGTTATTGATTTCGAAGTCGTCGAAGTGGAGGGAAAATCGCATCTCGATCGCGTGTCGATTGATTTTTGGCCGCTACTGTATATCGCTTTGACTACCACAGATGTGCGCGCCTTTGCCCGTCGCCGCATACTGTACTGGTAGTGGCAGTGCATTCAGCGTGCGTTAGTCAAAGCGATACATTTTCATGTAGGACTTTGATTTATTCCAGCGTATGTATAGTAACAAAAGAACCATAAAAGTACTTGAAACAAGAGAAAATGGAGTCGATTTCTCTCAAATTTTTCTGAATATAATTGCACTCAATCTTAGCTTCAAAAGGAATTTTCTCGTAAACTAAGGGACCAGCCTCGAACCATAAATGACTGCAAGAGAAAGTCATTCTCTATAGTTCTTGGATTTGGTGTAGTTTCGTTGAAAAGTTGGTAAGATATAGAATTTTGTTTGAAACATGGTCTTAAATTTTGACCAGTTTTTGACCACCAAAATGTTTGCTCAAAAAAATATCTAGTTTGCGGCGAGCTGAATCAAATGCTCGTAACACATCATGGTAACTAGATGCTCTATCAAAAAATCATCTCATATTGATTCTTCGTTCAGCGATTTTTGTTTGAACTGTCGTTTATAATTATATGTGAAAATCACTATGCAATATTTAAAAAACACAGAACTCGCAACAACATCATGTTTCGACATATTTTTATATAGAGTCGTCAGAACTATCGATTGGTGTCAGATACTTTTCGATTTGAGCTATTTGCGCATAAAATTGAAAAGTGACATGTCTTTTTGACCGCTACTGTATATGGGAGGATTTCATCGACAGCAACGGAAAACAACACCAACAAGCCCAACCACCGTCAGAAATTGGGTCAAAAGCTTGTTGAGGAAGTACTGGTGATAAAAAAGAGTAAAGGTAAAGGGATCAGCGTTAATCAATCTCCTAAGTACTCGTCGTCGCATTCGTGTTCCATTCAGTATCGCAAGGCATGGTGAATGTGTATTTGACCTATACTTCCGAAGGCCAGCCGTTATACCAAGTCAGTGCCTCGATCTTTCGAAACAAGTCTTCGATTAGGTTGGTGCAAAAGTCTTTGCAGCATTTTTCAAATTAGCAGCGATTTATTCAAACAAAATTTTAGTCAACGATATAATCACTATTCAGAACTATGACCCTTCCCCATCTTTCGGGCAACTTCTCAATCCCTCTCCGCCAGAACTCTGAGAGCTGTGACGAAAAAAATTGGCCGACCTCTATTGCCAGTTGGTCTCGGTTGTCGAATTCCATATCTCGAAGGTGTTGCTCTAAGGACCAGAATAAGTGATAATCTGAAGGAGCAAGGTCTGGAGAATAAGGTGGGTGCGGTAGAACTTCCCTGAAAGGGAAAAGTCTACCTCTTGCATGATAACGCTCGTCCTCACGTCGCAAGAACGACTCGTGAGAAAATTCAGGATTTAGGCTGGGAAGTTCTACCGCATCCACCTTATTCTCCAGACCTTGCTCTTTCAGAATGTCACTTACTCTGGTTCTTAAAGCAACACCTTCGAGATATGGAATTTGACAACCGAGCCAACTGGCGATAGAGGTCGGCCAAGTTTTTTTTTCGTTGCAGCTCTCAGAGTTTTCGCGAAGAGGAGTTGAGAAGTTGTCCTAAAGATGGGGAATAGTCATAAATCTAAATAGTGATTGTATCGTTGACTGAGATTTTGTTTGAATAAATTGCTGTCAATTTGAAGAATGTTGCAAAAGTGTCGCAAGACTTTTGCAGCAACTTATTACCAATTCACTTTAGAAGAGTTGAGGGTTTGATGACTGCGGGCAAGTCTAGATGGTACGACCGAAGGGAAGGGGAATTGAACATCTTACCGCTTCACCATATGCACCTCAAACAAAGAACTTTAACGAAGAAAGTTTTGCGGGTAACCAAACAGGTTAGAAGCTATATAAGTCGAGCCTTCGGCTCTTTGACAGTCGAAGACGACTGCGTCGCGTACGTAGCGTCAGCACCAATTTCTGGATACCGAGATGGCGAACGCCCATGTGGAGGCGGTTGCATGGCAAAGAACAAGGTCAGAGTAGAGCGTGTTCACGGGCCAGAACCATGGACACTGAATGTATTCGCGGACATAAAAAGGAAAAAATAGTTATGAGGCGTCGTTGTGCTGCTTATCGATGATAAGAGTTCGTTCTTTGCCGCTGTTTTTCAGGCTAGCATATCAGTTTTGTCACGACAACGAAATTTCGATGCAAAGGAAACAACACAAACTCCACACCTGAGCTAGGAAGTTTACTAGGACACAAGACGTGATTCAGTGGGTAGAACATGGGGAAGCGAGTAATGCTGTTCTGAACTACATCAAAAGTAGACTACGGAAGGCTCCCACTCGGTGACTTCATCATTACATGAGATTCGTTTCACTTTTGGTTACCATTCAAAACCATCAAAGGTTTACCCTCAATGAATTATATCAACACCGTTTAAACCACATTTAATCACAGTCGATTGTTCGGAAAGAGCTTGTGATTGTTTCAACCTGTTTGAGTAGCGTTTGTCTTAAACAGCGCGATGAATGAATGAACTCAATGACGGCAAGAGGTGCATTAAAGCTCCACTCGCTGGTTTAGCAGGAGTGCGCAGATGACGGCAGCACAGTGGCTCAAGCTGTTTTTGCTCAAATCTAATGTGGCAGCTTAAATGAAAAGGGTTGTTCCCTACTGCTGCTGCAGAAGGCGATAAGTGGGATCGCGCTAGGTGCTTTTGCACAGCCCCATTCAATTTCGTGATAGCATCAGCGCTAATGCCCGATTGGCGGTCCCAACGCGGAGGATACCGTCTCCCGGCAGAAGTGACACATTAAAAAATGGTGTCAGACTTGTCCGGGAAGGTAAAGGCACTGACTTGGTTTCTTCTGGGATGGGTTTTTTCTGATGATTCGCTGGCTCGCCTAAGCATAGAGGACCAAACGAGCTGCCCTTTTTCATGTATTTTAATTTGTATATATTTATTGATGCATTTTTCATCTTATTTTGGAATGGCTGGCCTCAGCATGTCATTGCTGAGGGCAATACGAACTCCTTTACCTTCATCTTTTACCTTTTTGTCACATTCAAACGCAGCTACTGCTACTTTACTTTGATACGTCCTTTCTTCGTTCCTCTACCGCTCGATCTCTGACTTGCATGTGAGGGAGACTCCCTGAATCTTGTTGGCGCGTCCCAGTGGTCTCTTATGGTGGGAGCCATTCTGTGACACGGAGGCTCCATCTATCGTCCTTCCGTCGAAGCAGGTGTCCAGCCCAACGATATTTTGACTTCTTCATGTACTGTAGGGGATCAGCTAGCTGCGATTTCTCCCTTAGCTCTGAGCTTCGTATGCCTTGTTTCCATTGTTGGCGAAGGCTCATCTTCATGAAGCATCTCTCCAGAGCACGATGCGTGGTTTGCATGGCTTTGGCGACGGCTTTGTTATCAGGCCAGGTTTCGGTCGCGTAGCACATCGCTGGCAGTACAGAGGCGTTGAATATCGAGGCCCTAAGGCCGGCATCTTTGACCTGATCGGTGACTTCGCGGATCGAACTGAAGGCTGCCCATGCTGCGCGTCTCCTGCGGGCAATTTCAGGGGCCAGGTCGTTCTCCATGTTCAGACCACTGGTTGACCATAAATTGCGTTTTGGACATGTTCATGTCCTCTTTTAACGAGCTCGTTCAGCATTTCTTCGGCTTCTGCTGTTTTAGCGAAGATTGCTGATCCGTTTACCATCTACAGGGTAGCCTTTGGCGTCACATATAAGCTTCCGATCGCAACTACTGACGTAAGACTAAGAATGTCAGATAACAGTGCAGGAGAACAGAGAGATGATGATGCTGTGGGGTGCATTCGTCGTTTGCAGATTCTACGTAAAATTGACCATCTGGCATGAGGATGAATCCAACGTTGTATTCTTACGTTTACGCCTATGGGCTTCAAAAATATAGAAAACATGTGCAGATGTTAGTATTGTCGACATGGCAGGTATTCCAAAGACAACCCACGAAAGATCGAGCAATGTGAGCATGACTCATTGTCAAAGAGCATGGGAAACGTAAAATTTACATGCGGTCCAAGCCTCCATTCGTCGCAGTCGTTGGTACGGACGGTAGCGTTGAAGTCACCAACAACAATTTCATAGTAGCTCTTTTCGTCGTTACCCTTCCAGACGAAGAACGGCTATTCGTGGACTGATGATCTTATAAGAGCATGTTACCGAAACCTTTATGGTTTGGGAAATTTAGGTGACTTCGCCGTCAGAGGCCAAATTGGTCAAGACGCAAGGAGACTCACAACCGGTTTTGTCATGGGTCGGCTCAAACCCGCCCCAGTCATAGGTCATCTTATACCTACCTACACTTCGCATGGTCCAGTACTGACCACGCCCATGAATACAAAAGTCTTCTCTATACCAGGTATAACGTTGTCAGGTATCCGTTCTTTGTTTATTAGCTCATCTTTGCTCATAATAAATATTATATGAGAACTCCTGCTTCCAAGCATGACGGATGAGTCTTGGTTGAACAGTGATTCTCAACGGAACATTGACGAGTGGTAGTGTGATCCTAGCGTTCAGGGTGGAGGGGAGGGAATTTCTTTGTATTTTGATGCAATTGAACCTTTCTTATCAGTAGTATGATCAAAGTGCAGCTGTCGCTCTGCAAGTCCCCAGTGTTTTCTAGTCCGGCAACACAACATGCTTCTGCTTCTACCTTTGCGCCTACCTATTAAACACCACGGTTCCGCATGATTTCTTCATTATACATGCAGTACACTTTCACCTAGTGGTTGCACTTGCACAGAAATCGTCACGCTTACCCCTTCAGAAGTGTTAGCGAAGGCAGTATAGAAATGTAATGCGGCAAACATCTCCCGAAAGCGGTTTTAGGTGGATTGGGGATTTGGTTCTTCATTAGAAATATCCCGTGAAAGGTGTTCTTCTCCACATCCGCAGCACAGCGTAGTCACTCCTCGCTTCGAAAAGTGACTCATAATGGCACTGCTCACCGACTCTGGTATTAGAATAAAAGCAAGAGCTTTGTTAAAGAACCACATTCGAGAATGACATCAATCGTTCCAGCATCGACAAGGCTTGCCAGTACGAAAGCATTGGAGCATGAAGGCATAGCGGCCTGTATAAAATTTTTTTAGGCAGGAAAGATGAGGAAATTGTACAAGTGCAGCGTCCTCTATGTACGAATAATTCGAAGTACAGGACTTCGAAGGACAGTGGGCCACTCATAGACTTTGTGCACCTCACCTTACTGCACTTGACGCGTTTAATCCAAATATTTAATCCTCTCTAATGGTGGCGAGGTCCGCTCCTCCACGTTGGTGCCACTGGGAACTCCCCAAGTAGCTTGGGGTGAGCTGATCGCGGACCATCGAGTTCCGGCGACAGGCCCTGGTGACAGGCCGGCCGATGGAGAAACATGTCACATCAAATGGCATGATGACGCGAAAAATTGATGTGAAAGCTACGGCGTCCGCGGGAACCGACGCCCACTCACGGAGCCCGGTGAGTGGTGAAAGTATGCGAGGGTCCTCGATGCAAGGACGGCGTCGAGGGGTAACCAAGCTAGTCCACGAGTGTCTGAACGAAGTTGTCTCGAAGCAGGAAAGACAACCTCGAGGGCCAAGCAAGCCAGCCCGAAAATGCAAGAGCAACGTCAAGACTCGTGTTGCAACGCTGAATGTCGGTACACTAACAGGTCGCTCGAGCGAGTTAGCCGCCGCTCTGGAGCATCGCAGAATTGACCTGTGCGCGTTGCAAGAGACGAGATGGTCTGGCAGTAAGTCAAGAGACATCGGTCGTGGCTTTAAAGTTTTGTACTTTGGCAGCCCCAAGACCACAAATGGCGTCGGCATTGCCGTATCCGAGCGTTTTCGTGATTCCATTTCGGAGGTGAAACGCTTCAGCGACCGTCTTATGAAGATCATGGTGATCACGGAAAATGAACGACTTCATTTCTTTACTGCGTATGCTGGAACGATTGATGTCATTCTCGAATGTGGTTCTTTAACAAAGCTCTTGCTTTTATTCTAATACCAGAGTCGGTGAGCAGTGCCATTATGAGTCACTTCGAAAAGTGACTCATAATGGCACTGCTCACCGACTCTGGTATTAGAATAAAAGCAAGAGCTTTGTTAAAGAACCACATTCGAGAATGACATCAATCGTTCCAGCATCGACAAGGCTTGCCAGTACGAAAGCATTGGAGCATGAAGGCATAGCGGCCTGTATACTCACTTACTCAGCAGCGAAGTGAACGCTCGAGTAAGCAGCGCTTGGACGAAGTGGCGTGCGTCCACCGGCGTACTTTGCGACAGAAAAATACCGGAACGATTGAAGTCGAAGATCTACCGGACAGTTGTGCGGCCGGTTGCTCTGTACGGAGCTGAGTGCTGGCCTGCCACCAAAGAAGTCGAGCGCCGCCTCAGCGTGATGGAAATGAAAATGCTGAGGTGGATGGCAGGCGTAACACGACTTGATCGTAAGACTAACGTTGAAATAAGGGAAAGGTTTGGGGTGGCTCCAATACCCGACAAACTTCGCGAGTCCCGTCTGAGGTGGTACGGGCATGTGCTCCGAGCAAGTGACGACACAGTATGCAAGATTGGACTCGGTCTCGACATACAAGGTACAAGACCGAGAGGACGCCCGAAGCAGCGCTGGCTGGATACGATACACGTAGACCTGAAGGCAGAAAGAATTCATCCAGACCACGCGCGGGATAGAGCGGTTTGGCGTCAGAGGATTGGTAAAGCGGACCCTGCTTCAAAGCGGGACAAACGCTAAAGAAGAAGAAGAAGAAGAAGATTTAATCCTCTCTAATGTGAACTTATACTATCCTGTTATCTAGTTCTCACATAGTGGCCGCAATATCGCAAAAATTCTACCGTTGCAAGGGAGACAACAGGTTACATTCCTAGAACTTTATCCATTCCTCTCATATCATCACACCATACCGCATCATATGATTAATATTCCATCTGCTGCTAACATTGGGATTGATCGGCTGCTGAAATCGGTTGTGTTCATTTCTATTGCATCCTGACAAGCAAAATTTTCCACCCTCGTAGTCAGTTTCATATTATGCCCAAATCGGTACTTTTTGTCTTTCGGAAGCACTTCTTTTTCTTGCAAAAAGCGCATCACATCTTCCTCACTTCTTGGGAGATTGAACATATCCATACTCGACTGTTCGACTGGATCACAACAAATATGATACGGTTCGCTATAGATGATATGATGATATGAAAGGAACGGATCAACTCCCAGGAATGAACCGACAGTAGTAATTTTCAGTAGAACAGAACGTTCCTCTCATGGACACTCAAGCAATGCACTCTCCGCGGAAAAGGTTGTTGACAACGAACAGGCAACGCCAGAGATACGTCACTGATCACGTCTCTGCATTTTAAGCGGAAGAGGGTGTACCATATGGCGGCTGATAAAAAAGTTTCGCTTCCTGTGTGTCTCTCACAATACCACTCCATGTGAGACTTTTGATGAATATCGACATTGGAAGTTCTAATTGTTGTTGACTACAGAGCAGATGACCGAGGTTGGTACAAGACTTTATTCGGCTAACGTATCGACGATATCGTCTTTATAGCCAGGAAGTTGGAATAAGTATAAGAGAAACTGCTCGTCCATAAGATTTCTTTTTGCAAAAGACTATTCTAAGGACCAGAACAACGAGAAGACAAAGCTTGTAAGAGGTAACAGAAGCGTTCTTTAAAGATTGCCGAGACAGATCACACCAATCACCTTTACAATTAGATCAGGGAGTTAGCGGATATATGAACTCAACCAGTAGGGACCACCCACCATGGCGAACTCAGAGGGCGCGATCAGCTATGTCAAACTCGCATGAGTCGGCGAATGGGGCTACCTCATGGATGACGGCTATACATTCCTATTTCGGCCTGATCTTAGGGCCCATCGAAGCTATCCAAGTGCCTCCGATGACCATCGTCCTTCTGATCCTCAGAATAGTTCTAATTAGAAAGAAATGGTGCTCAAACGAGGAGCTTCTGCATACTCCACCTTCCAGACTCCAACTAAGATGAGATTGTCGAAATGTTAGCCGAGTAGAGTGATGTATCAATTAGCCGGGTAAAGTGTAATCTCGGTTACTTACTCAATAGTTGACAACGCTGAGAATCTCACGATACCCACAATTATTCAGATCGGATCAAATTCCATAACCTGCCTAATTTTCAATAAAAATGAGGATATCACTTGTGTCACATTAATTCGCGCCATAAAGTCTGAAAAGAGGAGAAAGGGATATGCAAGATAATTCACTTGGGGACGCGCCAGGTAATCAATTTCCGTTCAAAATCGTAGATGCATGGCGAGTGCCTATGCGACTTCTTCAATAACTTGAGAGGGAACCCAGTAGTGTAATTGTGTTCAAATTTCCCTATGAATAACAGCTCAGTCGGGTAACAATTTGTCCGACTTTGAAGGAATTTAGGCTTTAGTTAGCTCGAATGTGCAGATTAAGTGTTGATTTCTAGCAATGAACCAACGGTTAGACATGTTCCAAAGTTCCGAACAACCGACAACGAAACGCACTCCCAGGAACAACAGAACAAGAGAAAACATAACTTTGAAAAGCAAAAAGAACATAAAACTATTGAGGAGCCTACTCAAAACCGAGAATCATCATCGTTTCTGACACTGTTCTGGTCCGTGTGTCGTTAAATGCTTCACTGATTGTGGAAACTTTTGTTACGCGAGAGCTGGAAGAACTGAAGCGGAAAAGCGGAAGTACGGAAGTCAAGAACGTTGTTCGTTCGAAGAGCGTTGAATGAAAGAAGGCACGATAAAATGTTGGTGAACTCTCTGGAGAACTCTAAGTTACAGGAAAAGCCTTGAACTAGCACCATGCACAGTTCACAACCATACTATGATATCCTACTAATAAATAAGCGAAACCACGATGTCTATTTGTCAAGTCGAGGGTCCCGCCGCGATTGCCCGTTACCGTACTCTACTCCCAGCGATGTATTTCATCAGTTCCTCGCCGTCCTTTGCAGCATGCATTTTGTTCTTCGTGTTATTTCTTTTGTCAACTCTAGGATCCCGCCGCGATTGCTCGTTACCGTACTCCCAGTGACGTCTTTTACCAGTTCCTCGCCGTCTTTTGCTGCATGCTTTTTGTTCTCCGTTTTATTTGTTATTATAAAAGCTTTATATATGTTTCCTACTATCCTTTAGTTCCTTGGCGGCCTGCATGCCGCTGAATGGCTGGTTAATAATAAGCTCGCATTCCTTTCGGATAGTTCTTAATATGACCCCCACCCCAAAATTGCACTTTTCGATAATGCCTACATTTTTCAACAATGCAAATTTCTAAGGATCGGAACTTCCGAAACGTCAAAGTTTATAGAGAAGAAGCTGACGAAAAAAAAAGAAAAGCAAGGGAAATGAAAGATATAAAACCAACGCGTCAACAAGAGCAAAAAACTGAACCACTAGGAAAGGAAAAATCAAAAAAAAACCCGAAAAATGAAATCAAAAGTTATCCTGAAGTTGTGAGATGGCCTTGGTAGAACAAAGAGAGTAAAGATGCTGCAAGGTTTGAAGCGAGTTGAAAACGAAAAAGTAAAAGTAACTATATCAGGGAGATTTCACTTATGCTCTATCTCTATTTAACAGAATCCCTTTATAAGAAAAAGCAGAGGAATAGGTCCAGCTGATCTATGGAAAATGGCTTTATATCGACTCTATCTTTCGCTTGTATTGCAGCCTCAATCCCAAACAGCAATCGCTATATGAGCTTTTTTTTAAATTTTGAGCCCTATTCATCAACGTTCCTTTTGTCGGTAATAGCCGGATATCCCGCAAGAAGATTTCATAAAATGCAAAGGAAAAGAGGAGAGGATGACAGAAAGCAAAAAAG
This sequence comes from Nippostrongylus brasiliensis, assembly GCA_030553155.1. Lineage (NCBI taxonomy): Eukaryota > Metazoa > Nematoda > Chromadorea > Rhabditida > Heligmosomidae > Nippostrongylus > Nippostrongylus brasiliensis. The sequence continues at coordinate 32,781,787 of CP130736.1, read as the reverse complement.
AAAGGAAAAGAGAAAAAGAAAAAGAGATAACAGAACAGGTAAGCATGAACAGAGTCGTTGCAAAACAGCACCCATAACGAATAACAACGCAAAATACCTTCACGATCATTCAATTTTTATTAACTTGTTCAGAAAAGGTGAGTACGACTTGTTGTGGAAAAAAACAAAAAACATCTATTTCGTGCATGAAGAAGAAGAAACTGAAAAACCGAGATCAAAGAGCTGCAAGTGATAAAGGGAGAGAGAAAAACGTAAGACCTAAGAGCCATTCGACATTAAAGATCTACCGTCACGCTCTCCTGCGACGAAATATATACCTATCCCAGAAGCAAATTTGTCAAGATTGAAAAAATCATAGAATCCCACAAGCAAATTTGCCAAGATCCTGAAAAATCGTTAGTTTATCCAAATATTTCATTTTTCGAATCGAAACGCTCTCAAAAAGTAAACAACGGCAGTGAAAGCTCTGTGAGAGGATAGGTGCTGCGGACCCTTTAGAACAAAGAGCGGAGGAAGTTAGTAAATGAGCTACTTTTGCGTTATCGCCAAATTCTTCATTTTGAAAAAAATAGAAGGGGAGAAATCCACCGGGCAAGGCCTTGGCAGGTACTGCACTGACACTGGCGCCGACTCCTCAATAACAACTACATAAACTTTTTCCGAATCCGCGTCCGAATTATCAGCTATTTACCTGTTCTTTGATGACACTAACTATTTTTATTCGTCATAAAATACTAGCAATAACAACATGTCGCCCTCTTTCTCACGACGGCTACAAACACTATTGCTCTGATCTTGTTCTCTGCCCCCGGTAAGTAATAAATACGAGAAGAGCTGATTTGAAGGTGAAGAGGCCAATAGGTACAATTTGAAGGAGAAAACTAAACGAAGCTTTGATTAGGAAACACATTCTCAGAAAGCAGCCGGAAACGAGTACTGTTTCGGCCTGCACTCAGACTGTACTTTCACTCAACGAAGCGACCATGCTGAACACGAGAGAGAACTATGTCCCTGAATGGGAAGGGATGCAAAAGATGCCGTTAGAAATTGATTGCGAGAGCTATCAAATATTGAACAAGGTTGTGCAGATTTTACTATCCATAAATCTTCGCATAATGCTTCCTTAGATACTTAGATATATAAATAAACAGATGGATGTGGTTGATGATTGAGATGGTCTTCTAATGCGGCGAATGATTGCGCAAAATGGCTAGACGAGAAGAAAGGCTTCCGTAAGAGTCGATGGCGACAGATGCACGTAAAGGTTGATGTACGTCGACTTTCCTGTACCACCTTTCGTTACGAGTAAGATTTTTTAACAGAATGGTTGAATTGGATGATAGTGGTCTAATTACACAGTACCGATGATGTACGACAAGCCTCAGGCATTTGTCTCGCTCTGCGCGACCTCTGTTGTATGTTTTGCACGGTAAGAAGGAGGAAAACCTGCGGGTATCATTCGCGTGAGTTCAAACGAGAACTAGCGAATGATACTCGCGAGTTCAACTTCCTGTACCATTCACTCTGCATAAATCTCAGAACCACGATTGATCGGTGCTGCTACTAAGCGCTGACATAAGTGTAGAGAATAAATATGTTCAAAACCAATTGTCAGGCAAGCGAGCCCTACCTCTTGTAAAGGGCACAGCATCGTTAATCCTTTTGGTGAAACACATGTTATCCTCTGTACCACAATATCTGGAAGTAGATGAAACTATGCTGGGTGGGCGTGGTAATAACCGGTACCAATGATCTTTGGCAGCCCCATGAACACAAATACCACAATGGACGACGAACGGTGCCAAATCCTGCTTGAGTGCGACGCACTCAGTCTTGCGATTGGTTTTTGGTTTAACCCACCTACAGACATCGCAGACCACTTCGGTAACTCCAAAAGATTACATTATCTGAGGTAAGTGGTACCTGTTCTTGACTCTTACGCTCTAGAATTCATTACTGTGAGGCCTATGGTATACTCCGGCAACGGGCCCGTCGCGGCGAAGCTAAAAATGCATGGCTCCCCTCTATAGCTGCAACTGTGTTTTTTGTATGCTGCTGTGTATGGGGAATCGGAGCGGTGCTGCCCGACCATCGTAACTGGCGCCAGCCGATCGCAGCGCACTGCGCTGCGACTCCTGCCACAGTACTGTCCTGAGAGGATCTGCATCATCCTTTTTGCCCTTGCAGTAAACTATCCGAGTCCCCGCTACAAAAAACCCAGCAGCAATGCTGGATAGAGGGAAGCCATGCATTTTTAGCTCCGCTGCGACGGGCTCGTTGCCGGAGTATACCATAGGCCTGAGATGAAATGGCGTATAGGCGAGTGGTCTCATAATGTTTTTCATCTTTCCAAGCATAGAAGAAGTGTATATCACAGACCTGTACAGCACGGCAGCTGGGTTTTTTGTATGCTGCTGTGTGTGGGGATTCGGAGCAGTGCTGCGGGACCATCGCAGCTGGCTGCGACTCCTGCCACAGTACTGTCCTAAGAGAATCTGCATCATCCTTTTTGCCCTTGCGGTAAACTATCCGAGTCCCCGCACAAAGCTTCAAACAAAAAACCCAGCTGCAGTGCTACATAGAGGGGAGACATGCATCTCTAGCTCCGCTGCGACGGGCCCGTTGCTGGAGTATACCATAGGCCTGAGATGAAATGGCGTATAAGCGAGTGATCTTATAATGTTTTTCATCTTTCCAAGCATAGAAGAAGGTGACGACTGCAGCCTAACAAATTGGTGTTCGATCATCCTTGGCCTATAGCTTAAGTGTTGTCTAACAATCTTGAAGAATGCCGTTAAGATCGATATCGGGTTCACCAAGGTTGATGTTCGAGATAAGATAAAGGAAAAGAAGAAATGACTCCGGATATTACATCATGGATTTTTTGTTCGTGGTTCCAGCAATGCAGGAACGGCATGACGCGTTCGACTACTCATCGCATTAGTCAGGTGATTATCGCATTTTGCAGTGGGAATCGCATTAAACGGATGATGGGACCAGAGGGTGGATCCTGTAAACGCTTACGTGTGAAGAATCAATCACTGTGGTTATGTCAACGAAATGGGAGCTGACGGAATTGTTAAACAAATAGTGCGGAATGAAAAGAAGCTCAACTATTTCGCCGAGTTTCCGTGCACTTTTCCCCAGCTGCACTTCTTCACTTCGTGCTTACACAAAGACTGACAAGATGTGGCAAAGGGTTTTAGTTTCATTTTTAGACTGACGCTTCAGCATTCGTCACTCTCAGAGGTAGCAATGAACTCATTCTACTGATTAAGTGCTGATGACATTTGAACAGCAAAAATCATCTATAGAGGAACATTCTTTTTCTGACAATAAACATCGTGCATTTATTGGCGAAAAGATTCTTTCAAAAAATAGTAGCATAAAGTCTATTCCTATGAAAACTTTGGAACACGGAGAGGGTTTCATGAAGGAAATGGTAGGCTAGTAGGGGAATAACAATGAAGCTAGCTTTGCAGAAACAACGCTTGCATCTGGATTCAGTTTCATTAAAATTTATAAGTTAACCACCAGGAATCGGAAGGGGCTGTTCTGCATTTTTCATTCAAAAATGGACTCGTTCGACTTCTCCCAGAACACAAATGAAGTGAGCAACTTTTCTTTTATAGCTTGTCCTGAAGAACATGCTTTGCCTCTTAAAATCTTCGCTCCTGTGAGGTTTGTATGCACAACTTGAAGAGGAACGATAATATGAGAGCGGTTATCCAGGACCTCCTACACAATTCCATGAAAAAATTACCGGAAGGATAATTACAGAAAAGAACATTGAGGAGAACAGCACTGAGCGACGTGGAAGCAAAGGGAAAGAAAAGTCCACTTCTCTGAAACAGTCTACGAACCGGTTTTTCTCTCTATAACACATGTTTCTAAGCCGTCAAACTGGATCGCATCGACAACAGTCTGCAGACCATTGCATAATTTCTCCCCTTACTACAACATACAAATTTCATCTTACGAGAATGAATTCCAGAGCGATAAAGCACCGTAGGATTTGACAACGAAAATATTTGCTCACAAAAATCTATAATATAGCGGCGATCAGAATCAAATCTCTGTAGTTTTATAAAAAATGCTCTGCTCTACCACAACATTGTCTCTGATTGGATCCTCGCTCAGGGGTTTGAAAGATACTTTTAATTAAAATAGCATATGAAGGTCACCACAAAGTATTTCTAAAAAATCTAGAATGTATTTTACGATGTATTTTCAAGTGAAGTTGTCAGGACTATGAAATGGAATAAGATTCGTCTTGGTTTGAGCTATATGTACTTAAAAATAAAAGGTGACACATCCTTTTGACCGATACCGTATGTACTTTCCATAGCAATGTGCATTCGTTTTATTTTATTAAGAACACGTTATTTTATTCCACAACGTTTCATCCCAATCAGTTACAGGGTACGTCTTTCTTTCTCACCGCCATCTTGTCTCTGGCTAGAGCGCCATTGGGGGAAGCATACTGTTCACGATCGCAGGTTCTTGAACGCCTCTTTTTTCCATGCGACTATCGATAATTCTTGTGATTGTGACCGCTTTGCTACATCAGTCAGTTTTAGTTACTGCAAAAGGAAGGCAAGGATTTCTGTCTGATGATTGATTGAATCTGATCATCGAGATCATGAGCCTACGTAGGCTCTTAATCTTTCTACCGTCCCATCCCTCTGGACCAGCAGATGTACCAAATCAGTGTTTAACCTCCCCTATCATATCTGGTGCCGATGCCGAGCCCGAATGGGTGGAAGACTAGGAAAGACCTGGCATGGGTGGGTTGTACATACGATGTTGCGAGTGGCAGTATCACCCATTACCACTACACTACCCACATCGTCGACGAATGAGACATACTACAGTACCGGACGCGCCGCAACGATAAAACGGCGGTAGCGGCGCCTCGGAGCGCCGGAACCCGCGGTTTTTAAATTACTTTCTAAAAATAAGTTTATTTGCAAAAATAAGTATATATTCGAGCTCAGCAGCTAGAGCTCTATCCATCTATATACACTTTTCCCAAATTCGTGGAGCTTGTTTTCATTCGATTTTTTTGACCCCTGGATTTTCGGATCCCGTTGCCGCTTCGGTCCTTGTCTGGTGACTCACCACCGACTAAGCTTCACCCCTCGTCGCCGAATATATGTAAATATGCGGCGTCCGTTCCACCGACTTGGCTCCGCCTCCTCATCGCCGCCTATAAATGTCAGGCGCGACCGTTCTTAGCGTCCCAAGCAAGGAGTAGGGGGCCCACGGGGTGGCTTGAAAGAGCTACCACGCGTGATCCCCCGATGGGCATGGGGCGCAGATGAACTGCAGTTGGCTCTTCCCGGGTCGCCACTCGTGGACACCGGAGCGGCGCATTTCGGCGCTCCGGAGCGCCGCTACCGCCGTTTTATCGTTGCGGCGCGTCCGGCACTGTATTTATGGAGGACAGTCATCGACAAAGATGGACGGTACTTCGATGAGTGAAGTTGGTTCAGTCAAAATTTGTAAAACTCTCAGGAAAATCACAAGAACTTATTAGACAACCATATAAACTTGAAAATCTAAGGAGACAAATCTGAAAACACAGTCTAACTGTAAATGTGAGGTGTCCGACTGAGGATGTTAGCCATTTCCGTAGCTCTTTTGAACACCGAATAGAGGAGTGCTTTCGAAGAGGGAGAAGCGGCGACGATTCCATGGGCTAGAAACAAAATAGATGACCACCGGACTCATCTCAAATGCGACTACGGCTATTCGGCGACTGTATAGGAGTTGAAGAACAACATCAGGGTTGGCCTGGATACACTTCTGATTATCGACAGATTTTCAGCAAATACAGCTGTGCCATAGTGGGCAGAAATATCGGGTATTCAGCCGATCGAAAATCTGTGTGGGCCTGGGCGTAAATAGGTTTCTGGAACGATACGTAGTCCCCTCTCACTGTTAAATAGATAAATGTGGCTGCACCAAAATACTTGTGCGACGATTCAGAACACAATGAGCTTTCGCATTCCCACACTGGATCTGAATCGGATCCCCATGATGGTCACCTACCCTGCGGCTAGGTAATGTTTGACATCGCAACAATCTTATATTTCTTATTTCTTAAAACAGAGCGCTTACGGGGACGTAACAAGTACACCCGCTACCACTTACCCGATCGTGCGATCGATTCTCGACCGACGTCAATCCGCCTTCATTCTACTATGCATTAATTTCAATCCACTTGGATCTGCTAGAAGAACAGTCCACGAAATTAGTTTCCAACCTAATAGTTGCTTGTTCTCGTTTCTTAGTACATATATCTCGACACTTAGGGCCCCTTAAGACTCTACTATGGCAGTAAACCGGATATTTAGAACTTTTTTGACAATATGGATGGTTTTTGCCCACAAGCTTGAAAACGGATGTCAAATTTGTGATCGGCGCTCTTGATAATATCACAAAGCGAAAAATAATTTAATCGAGGGTAGATCCGATTTTGGAATGACATAATGCGCTGCTGCGGCGCGTGTCGCGGGTCCCCATCCTTTATCATTGCTGCGTTGCTGCATCAGTAAAGTGTGAAGTGGCCTTTACACACCTTTGAACGGCGCCGCACGTCTAACAAGTCACGGAAGATTCATTCAAAAAAATTGACGGTTTCGTTGCCGGTGCAATACACACACCACATCATGAGACAAGACGAAGAAGATAAAATGTGTAAACGGACATCAAAGAACGTCAATGCCACTCAGCTCACGCTTGTCGCGTTTGTCACAAAGTCCACTCTATGAAATTCATAAACATAATTAAACGGAAGTAGGCTCGAAAGACGTTCGATTTACTTACAATCTCTTTGTCGCCGTGGTACACGCAGAGATACACATTTGTCTCAGCTGTGCTTGACTCATCGAACAAAATAAAATAAATAAATACACCCCGGTGCAAAATTATAGGTTCACCCCGCTATTTGTCCATAACTGTTCAAAGAACCTACTAAGGGGATCTAGTAACATTACTGTCACATTCCTCACCATCTAAAACCTAGATATTAAAATTCCGGGCAGGACTTATTGCCACTGTAAGATACTACAATTTTTTATTGAAAAATCAGAGACAATGACCGGTGCAAAATTATAGGTTCACTTCATTAAAAAACTGTCTGTTTTCAAAAATATGAATCTTCAAGTTAAGTTCAGTACCTTGTTACATTACCTTTGTCATAAACAACATCAACCATTCTGAGTGGCATACTTCGAATAAGATTATTAAGAACAGATTGCTATACATGAGCCCAAGCATCAAGAATGGCGTTTTTCAGATCAGAAACCGAGGTGTAAGTGGTGCCGTTCTTGTGAGCATTGTGAACTAGAATGCCCCACAAATTTTCTAAAGGGTTCAGATCTGGAGAACAACTGTGCCACGCTAAAAGTCGGATTCTGTTGGAATCGTAACAACTCGTAGTTGACCTCGATACGTGTATGAGAGCATCGTATTGCTGAAAGATAAGATTGGGCCTACGAAATCTTCTCAAATAAGGGAGAAGGTGTTCACTTAGCACATCCTGATAATTTTCGCTATTCATATTACATGAGACAAACCACAAAACAACAAGGCCATATGCGGAAAATGCAGCTCAGACCATAACGCTTCCACCGCCAAAGTTGCGTCTAGAGAATACTCGTTTCTCCTTTCTTAGATCTCTCCAGTAGTGCTTATAGCCGTCTGACCCATCGTGTATCCACTTCTTCTCATCGGAAAATATCACCTAAACATTAGAGATGCTTTTCTACGCCCACGACGTATTGACAAATCGCGGGGTGAACCTATAATTCTGCATCGCGGTGTATCATTTATTCTTATCGCTCTTTCACTACTGTATTCAAGCAAACGACGGGGCAAATCACTATACTTCTACCATTACCAGCGCGGCAGTACGGCGAGATTCAGAATCTCGAAAAATATGTAATTTCAATTCTATCTAATTACACTTTGGCAAAGAGGTATAGATCGTTTCAACCGGAAAGTTGTTGTCATCGTATCGAAAGACGTTCTCTGAACTGGTACCATAATACCTATACTGATGGACATTTTGTTACCGTGAGCCACACGATCGCCAATTTATGCTGCCGGTGCTGGCCGTCCATTTATTGGATAGCTCGTCTAGGATTTGTTACCTGCTACATTACCCGACACGAGTGGTGCAGTGGTAAGAGGCGCTGTTGACACCTGCACGTTCGATCGGTCCTCGTCCGTGCCAACCAAGCCTTTCATTTTTCGTGGTTCGGTAAATTCATACCAGACTTTTCTAGGAAGGTAAAACACAAGCTTTATATAGCGACTTGCTCCCGCAAGTCATTGTATAGGCCCAATTGGCATTCAACAAGCCTCTGCGATTCTGCATTCAACACAAATTCGGCGGCGTGTCCTTTGAGGAATGATCAACATCGACACCTTTGCCTTTTACCTTTTTTACATTTCCCAACCTAAAGCTGATGGATTTGATTTTGTGAGAAATTCTAGAGGGCAAGATCTCAGGTCAGGCTTGCACTTCTGTCGATGGTATGGCAGCCGCCCTACAGGCGGCTTGGAAGGAAATCGACAACGACTATTATGCTGCACTAGCCATGCTTCTGAGAGCCTGTGCCCCAAACGATGGCCCCAAGTAAGAAAATCTCATGTGAAGCCCCATCTCATAATTGCTTAGGATCGTTCTATGAAATTGGTTTGATTATTTGAGTGTGTTTTTTGAAAATGGTACCCAATTCGAAAATCCCAAAAAAGGAGAATCTGTAATTCTATCCACCTACCACGGCGCCCTTCTTCCTCCTACCGGGCACAGATTTCGGCTGACAAGTAAACAATTAATGGAACGACGAAAACAAGGAAAAATATCGCTATCTTCTCAAGACCATGTGACATAAAATTCTCGCAAACTTTCGTCTCGCGGTGTTTCTTATCGAGTTTTTCCAATGTTTCAACTGTTTTATCTATTTCGTTGAATCGCTCAGAGCTGTTCTGCTGCACGTTATCAGCTCACTTACAAAAAATGAAGCAGTCTATTTTAACGGCTTCGTTTTCTTTATGAAATGTCAATATAGAATGTTCACTGAACGTTGAAATCCCAGGCTTTTACCCATGACGTCAGAAGGCACAATAAATACAAGACCGTCGGTATTTCTACGCCAAAACGCGATTTGAACGATATCAGTCGTTCTTACCGTTCACTCGGCATTAATCCCTTTAGAATCATTTGTTTTAAGTAAAAACCTCGTGGTCGGGATATTTGCAATTATGTTACATCTAACAAGGGAGGTCACTGAACTTCCCCGACGATTCTTAACAATTCCTATATGATCTTATAGAACTCGAAGGGTAGATCACAAATATGTAACCTGTTTTTGCTGAATGGCAATGGGTGGTCCGAAAACCACAAAAAAAGAAAACACTGCTCTAGAGGGGCGCTGAATAGCCCCTGAGGTGAGAGGCTGTTTCCCCCAAATACGAAGTTTGGACGAAACCGGTTATTTTGACCCAAGCACCTCACTTGCCCACCATTACCTAACGCTCCCCAGCCCACACACAACCAAACCCACCATATCTTATCTTATCAATATCTTAACCTGTTGGAAATCACGAAACTAGTGTTAAATTTATGACCCGCGCCTTAAATATTGTCACTAGCGAAGTTTAGGCGAATTGAGTGACCATTACCTGTCGATCCTCACGTCAGGTGTCGATAGGGTTGCCCAGGGTTCAGTCCCTGATGAATTACTGGTGATATTATGTCACCATTCAGAATCTACCTGTCAGAAAATCTTCCGTATCCATACCTTCGATCCAGAAATTGCCTGGGAGTCTCACCCGGACTGCTGATCACGAATTTTACTTTTCTTCTGGATTTCTGACTGATGACCGCCTGATATGGTAAGGGTGGTTAAGTGAGGTGCCTGGGTCAAAATCACCGATTTCGTTCAAACTTTGCCTGTGGGGCGCTGATCACGAATCTAACATTAGTTTCTGAATTTGCGTCCGTTCAAGGTAAGCAACGGTGGATATTGAGTACCCATATTAATGTTGCCATTTACTAAAATTTGTGGGTTTTAAGCTGCTCGAAACATGATTTTCTTCAATCTCCATGACAAAATCTCAAAATGAGCACCATTTGGTATCAATGCGATTGAAACAAAACAAAAACACAGCAACAGGATCCAAGCCCCCACCGTCTGAACGAGAGCCCTCTGCGGTACCGCTGAGCTACCGAAGCGCGGTGAAGGAAGCCTCTCACCTTAGGGACTATTCAGCGCCGCTCTAGAGCAGTGTTTTCTTTTTTTTGCGATTTTCGGACCACCCACTGCCGTTCAGCAAACATAGATTACATATCTGTGATCTATGCTTCAAACTCAATAAGACCACATAGGTTTTATTAAGAATCGTCGGGGGAAGTTCACTGACCTCCCTGGTAGGATTTGTATTGTAAGATGTACGCGACTGTTTAACATCAAAAAATAATACAATATCTGAAGAGAGGAAGTAGAGGCGGTCATTTTAATACACAACAAGCCTGAGAAAAGTTTACAATCAAAAATGTGCGTAAGGAAAGGTTATTGTAGGATTGAATATGTACTGCCAGTGCAACCGTCACAGATCGCTGACGAGGAAACCTTCACGGGCAGGTATTGAGTTTACCGAATCCCCAAATTATCATCATCACGGGAGGTTATTAATAGTTTGAATATCACCTTAACTAGCTTAACTCCCCGCCTTAACTAGCTGAACAGCCGCGTAAAGCTGGTAAAGAACAAATCGAATCGTCGGGGGAAGTTCACTGACCTCCCTGGTCAGATCGCTTGTCAGATTCTTTAGCAGATAACTGTTGACGACTTATGATCGACACGGCGGGCTTGGTGAAAACATTCATGAAACGTGCTCCTCTAGAACTAATAGCGCCACTTTAGCTCGATCAAAGCCACTTTCAATAAAAAAATTAAATGAAATGTAAAAATTGAGACCTCGCTACTCTACCCTCATCTCATACAACGTACATTCGCCCTTAACATATAGCATCAGTTAAACTGAACACCGGAAACAAAATTGCAATCGGACAGCAATAATTGGCGACGGCGAAAAAAACTGTCGGAACTACAATCGAGATATTGAAGAATATTGCTCTTATAGCGCCATATTAGGCTAGACACGAGAAAAGATGAAATGAGAAATGACAAGATTAGAAAACTCTCGACAGCTGCCTCCTCGCTGAAAGCACGAGAACTCATTTTCGCGGACGGCCTGTCATCATCGTTCATTGGACACTAATCGACTATGAATAGTGCGGCGTAAAGTAAACAGTTGTTCCACACAGAAACTCAATAAAACGAGCTGTGCAAACTCTTCGATTCGCTGTTGTAAGCGTTCAAAACGGATCGGTTTAAATAGTAAGTAAGAGAGACGGTAGGGAAAACCATGGAATAAACGTGACAGAAGTGGTGGAACCGTTATGAAAAAAGCTCGAAGCAACAAGTGAAAGCGAGTGGGCGCTGACAAAAGCGGTGGTGATGGTGGTGGTGGTCGAGAAGGCCACCACTTGATAATTGATTGGATTTCCGATAGAAAAACATGGCATCGGCTCTCTTCGACTAGCTGAACGAGATTAATCTGGAACAGCTACGTTTCACAAAATGCCTTGTGAATATTTTCTTACCAGGGTTCCATTTCCCTAGCTATGCACCCGAACTCGATCATTAAGCGGGGAATATCGCCGTCGGTGAATCCGCCATCAACAAATGGTAGTCAAACCCAGGGGCAAAAGACAAAAAGATCCATGTGAAGCGGAAAGGCTAAACAGAAGGGCGATCTGCATTTGTAAAATTTGCCTTTTCACCGACCGGGTCTGTCTCAAAAAGCCAATTTCCGTGGAAACCTCGTCAATGGGGGTTATTTGGCGTGCTATTTAAAATTCTGATCACAAATCTGGTGTTCGTTTTTCGGATTTTAGCCATGTTGTTAATTTAGGTGATTAGGCCAAAATTGCAGATTTTGCTCAAATTTCGTCCATGTTGATTGCGATTATGACGTCGATTTTTCAAATTTCTTCCGATTTCGGCCGTCATGGATAGATTTAGGTACAATCCCATGCCCTTGTTACAAATATCCTAATTACACAGACCTTATCACTATCACAAACACATAGTTAAAGGAGACATTACAATTTCCAAAGATCTACCAATTTTTAATCTTTCGAACAAAGGCACTGGTTTTCGGCAACACAATAGCACTTACAACATTGAAAATATTCTTTTAGACACCTTCACAACTCTCATCAATAAAATAAAAACTCGCTATAAACTTAATAATCAAAATTTTCATAAAATTAAAGAAATTTATAATAAAACACTGCTCAACGTTACTAGCACTCTATCAAAAATCTAAACACTGACTACATTCATTTTAGACATGATCTTAACTATCTTCCCGAAAACTTCATAATTACACCATTAGATAAAACCTCTAGTTATTACGGAATAATTTGTAAAAAATTTTATACCAGCACTATTTTTAGCGAAATTCGTTCCTATAATAACAATAACCCTACCTATCAACCTATAATGGATCCAGAACATATCATCTTACGTAGTCATAAAAATATCCTAAAAAGTCTCAATCTCACCAGTAATAATTTCCTAGGTCTTAATCTGCCTCTACTATATTTTAGACCTAAACTCCACAGAACGCCAATCCTCTCGCCATTGAATTATCACATATCCTAACTCACACAAAAACTCACTTCAAAAACTATGTCAATATTACCAATTTATCCCTTCATAGCCTCCGTGGTTTCTGGACTATCAATACTACTGACATTTCCAATGAATTACTGTCTCTACATTTTCCCCATTTGAAACTATATCCAGCTGATTTCACCGATTGTTCACTAGCATACCACACAACATTATTATTAGAAATACCAGCCAAATTCTAAAAATTTGCTTTAAAAACTCTAATAAAAAATATCTCGTTAGGGGACACAAAAAATGTTTTTACTCTGATTTTCCTCCCGCCAATCCTGATTATAAGAGCTATACTATCCACGATATGATATATATTATTGAACTACTTCTCAATAACAGCTTCTGTAAAGTGGGTAATGAAATTTTTAAACAATTCTTAGGTGTTCCTCAAGGAGGGAATGCAAGCCCTTTACTTGCTGACCTTACATTAGCATTTTTTGAATATCAGTTCTCAATCTCTACCAAGACATACGGAATAGATTCCACCCGTTCAGATATATGGATGATTTACTAATTATACAGGTGCTAGGACTCGACGCCGACACGCGCCCGCCCATGCGTCGCTCGCCCCACCCCCCCCCCCCCCCCCCCCCCCCATCGATTCGTAGCATAGACGCATGCCAATGGCGTGCCAATAACGACTATTGATGGGGGTAGGGGGGAGGGGGGTGGGCGAGTGCTCCACGCTATTGGCCGGCCGGCAGCAGGGGTGGGCGCGTGTAGGCGCCGAGTCCTAGCACCATTATACATAATCAAAACGACAAATATATTGAAAACATACTATCAAGTACCTATAACAATTTCTTAAAAATTGAAAAAAAACTCATATTAGTAGTTATGTTAGTAATTTCTTGGACTACTCTGTGTATATAGAAAATAATAACATAATTACTAATTTCCATAACAAGACAGATCACTTTGGATTTAAAGTCACTAGGTTCTCCCACTACGGTAGCAATAACAGTTTCTCCGTTAGAAAAGCCATAATTTACAGTGAAGTACTTAGGATTGCTAAAAAATGCAGCAAATATAATGATTTCTGTTGAAGCTCAGTGGCAACTTTATTAGCTAACGAACACGAACAACTGTTAACAAAACAGTGACCTTTTATACGGTTCCGCCTGGGCGATGAAACTCTCTGATTAGTGTCGTGCACAGTCGACGACCAATACGACACGACAATGGTAAGAGATAGCGGCCGGTGTCGTATTGGTCGCGTCCGACTTCGGCATTTGCGTTGCCGAAGTTGCCGCATGCGGCGAGTAGGACACCGCGTGTGCGGCGTCGTCTCGTACAGGGATGTGTGCTCATTCGCGCGCGGCGAACAGTGCGGCGATTTGTCGTGTCGCATTGGTCGTCGACTGTGCACGACCCTATTGGTTGGATCAGGGGCCGTAGAACAACACCATGACCTAGTGTAGAACATAGCATATACAACATGATCTGTCCTCAACAATTTCATTAATAATGTCAATCTCCTTTGCGATACTTTAAAATCATTAGGCTATGATAATAACATACTTTATAAAGCTATTGCTCCTAGCCTTATTAAAAATGAGTGCATTATATACAAATATTATGAATTTCTACCAAACAAAAACATTAAAAAATTTGTACGTGAACTACTTACTAACGTATGGTCTTAGCCTTCTTTCTCTTCTTTCTTCTTCACCGCTCTTTCCTCTAATGCCCTATTCTACCTACCTCGACTCCTCATTTGATCTAACTTCAGCCATATCTTTGATCTCTATATATATATATATATATATATATATATATATATATATATATATATATATATATATATATATATATATATATATATATATATATATATATATATATATATATACCCCCCAAACCAGAGCTGCTACACACTCCTTCCCTACTGATGAGCCTCGAGGAGTGTCCGTTCTTCCCTTATGCCTGTCTAGGCTTAAGAGGCGGAACAGGTTCACCTTATAAACTTTCTACTTCTATTTTCTTCCTGTTTCAATCATTCGACTGTTCAAATTAGGTGAGTAATTATAGCGTGAGGAGGTGTCAGGGTGTTGGCGCGTGAAGTACCTACCGGAATCTGGCAAAATCAATCTGGAAATCTGAGAACAAGACATCAGGATTGTTATTAGCATCCCAAATAACCCACGTAAACGAATTTTTAGTCATAGCGGCGCTTTTGACCTAATCACCGAAGTTAACGATATGGGTTAACCACGGCCAAAATTCGAATGACAAACGTTGGAATCGTTATCGGCATGCAAAATAACTGCCTTAGACGAAGCTTCAACCAAATCGGTTCTTTGCTGGACTACAGTGCTAGCTTTGCCGGCGGTATGGGTGGTTTTCGGGCCAAAATCAGAAAACGCACACCAGAAACGGGGGAGAGTTTTTGACGTCCACTAGAGGACGTGTAATAACGACGTAACGGCTGAAGCGACGTTTTTTGCGCCGAAAAGCGCCGGTTCTGTGGTCCATGCGTGGTGGTTCGGACGGAATTCACCTCAACTCAATTGAGCTGCATGCCAACAGAGATCGAGGTTTGATACAGCTGTAACTACAGTCGATAAACCGTAGTCATTCAGTCGTGAAAGTTGGTCAATAGAAAGGCAGGGAGATATCATCCAGCCTGTGTTCTCCAGCAATCATCCACATATTCTCACCCTAGCGGAACAATTAAGAAGAAGAACAGTACCATATTCACGAATCGAAGCGTTCACAAAGAGTTTCTGTTCGATACTCGAACTTGCCTAACGAATAGTAGTTGGGAGTGGTGAATCCCTGACCGCTCTCGGCGGAAATGTCGTTCAGGATGGTCACACGTTCGACAGCTGCGAAAGGATAAAACGCTATCCTGTTATCTCAGGGGAATTGGCCAATATTGTGATAAATGAGCACGTAGCAGTACTATCCGCATGAGTTGGATGATAAGCTTGCATTCAGTTCTCGCCTATTGTGAGCTGCCGAACGGTCGTCTCTTCTGATCGTCTCTACCCTATTAGGTTTGCTTCTTTCTATTAGGTTGGTAAGAAAGTTCCCGCCGTCTTTTTTTCAAACGACTGTTGTAAGTTGAGTTCGAAAGCTTCTGCAAAGCGTGACACAGCCTTCGAAAGAGTATTATTTGCTCTTTAGAGCAGTGTATTTGAAATTTGGGCGCTATGTGGGTTGGGGGTGCAGGGCGATGGTCCGCAACTTTACGTCGACCTTAACGTGTTGTCATTGTTATATCTGCCATTGTTTACGATCAACTCGGTCGGTTTCGACATGTCTGACATGTGAACGCCTCAGAATTGCTCACACCTTAACATGTTAATCAGCATAGACTCGGCGCATTATTACAGACCACCACCCTGCACCCCCAACCCACATAGCACCGAAATTTGTGATAACTTTGAATGTCATTGTTTTTTGGCTGGTAAAGTGGAAAGCGGAAAAGTGAAAAAATTTCCCCATCGACAGCGATTTTTTTCTGCTTTGCTTTGAAGGCCTAAATAAAACGTTATATACGTTTCGGAAGACGGTGATTTTCTTTATTAGATGATATATTACTCTTCCATATTTGTCATGGAAATTGCGAAGCTTCGAACCTCCGAAGTTTGTCGTTCGAAAGACAAGAATAATTTTTCGATGCTGCTCGTGGCTTTCTTCTGAAAGTCCGATTCGATTCCCCTACAGTTTTTCAAACAGAATATCTCGCTCTATCAGAAGATATGTTTGTTTTTGAACCGCACTCCTTTTCAAAGCTTTTTCGCGAAAAAAGCGTCTTAAAGTTTCTCAGCTGGGCAAACCTCCAGTCTCAATCTTTTCACCAAGTCTCATATAATATTCGAAAGAGGACGATACGCTTTACAAGATGGTATACAAGGTGTTTTGAACCGTCTTGGTTATCAATGCTTTTTAGGTCGTCAAAGTGGACCTAAATTGGGGCGCGGCGCATAGGGCTCGCGCGCTGTGGCGTTGAACCTCCCGGGAGCGCAGTTTTACATCCACTTTGACGACCTAAAAATATTGATAACCAAGTCGTGTCAAAACGCTTCGTATACAATCTTGTAGAGCGTATCGTCCTCTTTCGAACAACGTAAGAGATTTGGTAAAAATTTCGAAACTGGAGGTTTGTTCGGCTAAGAAACTTTAAGACGCTTTTTTCGCGAAAAAGCTTTGAAACGGAGTGCGGTTCAAAAACAAACATATTTTCTGATAGAGCAAGAAATTCTTATAGAAATGTGTACGGAAATCAACTCGGGCTCCCAGAAGTAAACCAGGAGCAGCATCGAAACATTATTCTCGTCATCCGAACGACAAACTTTGGGGGTTTGGAACTTCACAATTTCCACGACAAATAGGCAAGAGCTATATATCATCTAATAGAGCGAAATAACTCACTCAGACCAAGTCTGAGCCAAATACGAAATTTTAACATGACCACCCTTACGAGGGAAGTCAGTCAGCGTGCTCCGGAGATTCTCAACGAGATCTATTATATATTGTTTTGTAGAGCTCCGAATGGCGATTACAATAGTGTTATTTGTTTTTGCTAAATGGTATTGTCCGGTCCAAGAAAAAGGCGAAAAATCTTGACTACTATCTAGTGGCGAGAAACTAGTGGCGAGAGGGAATCTAGATGTTAACCTCCGGAGGTAAAATCATGGTGACTCGGTCGGTAGCATGCATGGCTCACAATCTAGTGGGGTGGGGAGATCGGTCCGTCTGCAACGCCTTTGTTTTGCCTTCATACACTAGATACCAAATTAGGCTCCTTTTGCAATTTTGTCGCAGTTGCGGGATAGAATCGCGTTCGGAGGAGTATGACCAACAAAGAACGCACAAAGGGGAAAATCTACTAGCACTTATGTATGTGATCCACATTTATCGTAATCAACACAAATGATGCCAAATTCAGAAACCACTGTCAGATTCGTAATCAGCGCCCCGAATAACCCTCGTCGGCGAAGTTCATTATTCTATTGTTCCACTTTTCGGACTCTGAAGAACAGATTCTTCATTTTGGATGGGTTTCTTTTCATATTCTGTCAAATACACAATTCACAAATCTAACGTCGAC
Organism: Nippostrongylus brasiliensis; assembly: GCA_030553155.1. Classification (NCBI taxonomy): domain Eukaryota; kingdom Metazoa; phylum Nematoda; class Chromadorea; order Rhabditida; family Heligmosomidae; genus Nippostrongylus; species Nippostrongylus brasiliensis. Next base: position 32,763,958 of record CP130736.1, on the reverse strand, counting down.
TTTTCCCATTGTGTCTGGCATGCGCTTGGGATCCGTTCTAACAAAGTACGGTGCTTGGGTCAAAATCACCGATTTAGCCCAAACTTCGTCTACGTGAGTTATTCGGGGCGCTGATCACGAATCTGACAGTGGTTTCTGAATTTGGAATCATTTGTGTTGATTACGATAAATGTGGGTCACATACATAAGTGCTAGTAGACTTTCTCCTTTGTGCGTTCTTTGTTGGTCATACTCCTCCCAAACGCGATTCTAACCCGCAACTGCGACAAAATTGCAAAAGAAGCCTAATTTGGTATCTAGTGTATGCAGGCAAAAGAAAAGCCCAGCGAACGGACCGATCCCCTGATCACCAGAATGTGAGCCCTACATGCTTTTCCGCCTTTTTTGACCGCCCATTGCCATTTAGCAAAAACGAACTATGCCGTTGTAATCGTCATTCGAAGATCTACGCAACCATATAGGTCTCGTTGAGAATCTCCGGAGCACGCTACTGACTTCCCTTGTTAGATGCAGTGTGTGTGTTATCACAGAAAATGATTTTCAAAATGATTTCAGTGATAAGCAGGGATAAAACGCCACCAAAAGCCACTACCACCAGACATTCGAAAAATGAATTGACATCCCTCCATCCATTCATTCATCCATCCATCCAAATAAACAATTGGGTTTAGCTTACTGTATAGTAAGGAAAAGCAAACTCCTATTATAGCAAACAGCAAACAAACTCCAATCATGATTTGATTCAATCACCTTGTGATCTCATTACTTAAAATCGCTGCATCCCTTAGTTAACGGAACCATTTCAATTGAAGCACTTCTAGGCTCAGTCAAGCGGTAATATCGGAAGCTGACTGTGGAAATATTGTTCAACTAATTTTCACGCTCACATTCACGTTTGATATACAGCCATATACCTCGAAATAGCCACTGAATGGCGCCCCAACATCAATGTGTTTATGCAGGATTTCAGTGCTCTGACACACTTCACCCACGGGGCGAGCTAGGAAACCTTGGAGCGAAAGCTTGAGTTGACTCTATTAACACTCTTCTCATCGTTTCCTGATCCGGGAAGAAAAAGAACTGTTCCTTTAGCATTCCACAATAAGCATTGCTAAAATATAGAACGAACCACTGAACACGACATCTGTTATTATTACTGTTGTTTGAATTCTGCAGTAAGCGAATGGTATCACCAAATCACAGTGCTCTATTTCAGATAGAAGTGAAGGCAATGCGTCGAACGTTGCTGATTGTTGCTCTTATGTATGCACTCATCATGCCATCGTCAAGCCTTCTGTCATTGGAAATTGTGTGTTTCATTTCAATTCCACCCAAGTTTCCTTGTCAAATACAAACAGTCCAACTAACAATTAAGATAAAAGTGGACTAGTGTTAGACATAGAGATAGAGAGATGCACTATCAAGATAGATAATAATGCAAATACATACAGATAATACATGCAAAAGCGGTGAACAGAGGTGTCGTTTGATCTTGCTTGCATATGATCTACGTGACGTGATTCCTCATGTTTGAAAGAGAATAGACACTAGAACTTCCATTTCCGTGTTCTCGGTTTTCCGCTTTCCGGCCGTTTTAGGCCCTTCCGTCCCGTTTCCGTGTTCCGCTTTTTTTGGGAGGAGCACGGATGCGGAAGAAAAATCGAAAAGCTCCACTGTGTAGGCCAACAAAAGGGAGACTGAAGTCATTGTGCTGACGTCGATATTATCCATTCGAATTCTGGGAGTATGGAACCAATGCAGCGAAGTACCCCCTCCTAAGAAAACTTGCAATGAAGTAGTTGTCGGCACCTGCAACATCGCCGGAGTGCGAGAGATTGTTTTCTACTGCTGGCTTCATTGTAAACGATCTGAGAAAAAGCCTCAATCTTGAAAATCTTGAAAAACTATGCCGCTTCGATACTATCTCAAAAGTAGTTGAAATAGCACAGCAGCTCAGGGTCTATCTTTTCATGTGCATTTTTTCAAATTCACGGCACTTGTTTTCAAACGATTCGTTGAGTTTTAATTTTTCCATCGTAACAGCACGTCAGGTACTGTATGTATACAGGATACTGATCAACACTCATTGCTATGTGGGTTGGGGTATGCAGCGCGCTGGTCTGCAATATTACGCTAGTTCTATGCTGATTAACATGCTACTATTTGTATTTGTCACTGTTTCATTGTGGTGTTGTGAACGATTATTCTATTTTATTTTACTTACGATATTAGATGCGCCGAATGAATCAGACATCAATAATCTCATGTCTGTTCATGTTGAATTAACTTAACTGATACTTTTTAATTTAATTAATAATTATTGATCAAATATTGGCACTATTCCACTTGTTGGACACCAGCACTCGAATTTTTTCAGCCAGAAATTTTTTCTCCAGAAATTCGCTGAAACTTCGCCTATGGGGGTAATTGGGGGCGCTGATCACGAATCTGCTGTCCGTTTTTCACGTGGGTGGCCTCGGACCACCCAAATCGCTACTTAGGTGGTCCAGTCAGGATCACCTATTTCGCTGAAACTTCGTCAATGGGGGTTCTCCGGTGTCCTGAACACAATGGTGAAGTCCGTTTTTCAAATGGCGGCCGAATACGGCAGTTATAGGTGAGTCTCACCGGGTAGGGTCAGTAGGTACTTACCTTTAACTGCCGTATTCAGCCGCCATTTGAAGAACGGACTTCACCATCGTGTCCAGGACACCAGAAAACCCCCATAGACAAAGTTTCAGCAAAATCGGTGATCCTGACTGGACCACCCAAGTAGCGATTTGGGTGGTCCGAGACCACCCACGTGAAAAAAGGATAGCAGATTCGTGTACTGGACCCCAAATAACGCCTATAGGCAATGATCAGCGGAATTGGTGATCCTGACTGGACCACCCAAGTAGCGATTTGGGTAGTCCGAGACCACCCGCATAGAAAACGGACAGCAGATTCGTGATCAGCGCCCTCAGTTACCCCTCTGTCCAAAGTTTCAGCGAATTTCGACGACTAAAAAAAATCGAGTGCTGGTGTCCAACAAGTGGAATAGTGCCCAAATATTAATAATTTATCATTTATAAATAATTATTGATGGTTAATTAATATTAATAATTCAATTAATAATTCCATGTGTTTGTGTCTGTTTGTTAATTATGTGGAGTTTACAAGTCAAGCATGTTAAAACCAACCGTTTATCGTGAACAGTGGAAGATATGACAATGATAACGCGTTAGAATTGACGCAATGTTGCGGACCGGCACCCTTTACCCTTAAAACACACAGTGCCCTCGTTCCTACGCTACCTATACTTCAAAAGCAAGAGTGTGCGGAAATTTTTTTCAAAAAATCGGAAGGCAAACGGGAATGAACGGGAATGGTCGAAAAATGGCCGGAAATCGGAATACGGAACACGGAAGCGGAAATAGTGCAAAGTCACTAAATTATTGGAATTTAACCAAAACTGGACCACAAAATTTCAATTTCTCTTTCTAAAGGTACCCATAGAATGTCGTTTTACTTCCACTAGAATTTCTCTATTATCTGTTGAAGGCGTTCAACGTTTGGTGATAGCTTCAACGTAAACAGTAAAAGAGGGGTTGTTGTCGATCATGCCAAAAAAGTCTGCCTTTCACTACGTAGTTGTCTTCGGTTTATAACGAGGTTTATAAAGATGAATGAAATCGATATGGTTTTTGTGAGGAATTTTCACTGTTTACTCTGAAGCTATCACCAAACGTTGAACGCCTTCAACAGATAATAGAGACATTCTAGTGGAAGCAAAGCGACATTCTATGGGTACCTTTAGAAAGAGAAATTGAAATTTTGTTGTCCATCTTTGGCTAAATTCCTATAATTTAGTGATTTTTGCACTATTTCCGCTTCCGTGTTCCGTATTCCGATTTTCGGCCATTTTCGGCCATTCCCGTTCCGTCTCCTGCCTTCCGCTTTTTTGATTAATTAAATTAAAAATTATCAGTTAAGCTAATTCAACATGAACAGACATGAAAGTATTGACGGCTGTCTGTTTCGGCGCATCTAATATTGTAAATAGAATAAAATAAAATAATCATTCACAACACCACAATGAAATAGTGACAAATACAAATGATAGCACGTTAATCAGCATAGAATTAGCGTAATATTGCAGACCAGCGCGTTGCATACCCCAACCCGCATAGCAATGAGTGCTGATCAGTATCCTGTATACATACAGTACCTGATGTCGCAATCCGCGACCCCTCGGTGGCATATGTGAGGGCGGACCCTCTTCGGAGGGGTCCGCCAGCCGACTGTCCGAGGCTGGTCCTCAGTGTGTTCTTACATTCTCGTCTTGATTTGGTGGACCAGCGAGGCTGGCCACCCCAATAAACATACCACTGAACCACCTTGTTCGCGCAGAAGCGAAACACTAACGTGGTGAGGAATAACCCACCACAATTTCTGGTGCATCGGCCGGGAATTAGGATATTGAGTGTCAGGAATACTGCGCAGTTCCAGAGGATATTTCTTGCTTATTGGCTTCTGCAGGACATGCTGATTGGGCATCCGCACTCTGACAGTTCGTATTTGACCGTCTGCGCTTCGAACAATATTTTCAATTCTGCCATTTGACCAATTTCCACGCGGTATGAGTTCTTGTTCTATGAGGACTATTTCGCCTATCTGTGGGAACTGACGAGGCACACTTCGTCTCTGTGCTCTCTTGTTCGTCTGGGAATCTCTTGGTGCTGTTAGGTAATCGAGGTCCTGTATACATACAGTACCTGATGTCGCAATCCGCGACCCCTCGGTGGCATATGTGAGGGCGGACCCTCTTCGGAGGGGTCCGCCCGCCGACTGTCCGAGGCTGGTCCTCAGTGTGTTCTTACATTCTCGTCTTGATTTGGTGGACCAGCGAGGCTGGCCACCCCAATAAACATCCTGTATACATACAGTACCTGATGTCGCAATCCGCGACCCCTCGGTTGGCATATGTGAGGGCGGACCCTCTTCGGAGAGGTCCGCCCGCCGACTGTCGGAGGCTTGTCCTCAGTGTGTTCTCATATACTCGCCTTGATTTGGTGGACCAGCGAGGCTGGCCACCCCAATAAACATACCACTGAACCACCTTGTTCGCGCAGAAGCGAAACACTAACGTGGTGAGGAATAACCCACCACAATTTCTGGTGCATCGGCCGGGAATTAGGATATTGAGTGTCAGGAATACTGCGCAGTTCCAGAGGATATAACTTGCTTATTGGCTTCTGCAGGACATGCTGATTGGGCATCCGCACTCTGACAGTTCGTATTTGACCGTCTGCGCTTCGAACAATATTTTCAATTCTGCCATATGACCAATTTCCACGCGGTATGAGTTCTTGTTCTATGAGGACTATTTCGCCTATCTGTGGGAACTGACGAGGCACACTTCGTCTCTGTGCTCTCTTGTTCGTCTGGGAATCTCTTAGTGCTGTTAGGTAATCGAGGCTCGCATGTGCTACATGCTACAGGCAGTGTGGGTGACCTTGACCTCTGTCGTGTCACTCATACGACGCGTTCGACATGGTCATTAATGAAATGCCGGCGAGAGCATAATAATTTTAAATAAACACTGCACCTTTATGTAACTGAAGTTATATGATCAGTTATTCTCCATCGACCACTCTACAAACAAACATCGACCAACTTCAATCCACTCCAACTACTTCCGAGCAACTCCTACCACTACTTCGAGCAACTGCCACTATATCCACCAACTTCTACTTCAACTACAATCCAACTTCAACCTCCACCACACCACTCCGCAACGATATGGGCAACTTCTCCACAACGGCCGATATTCGTTGATATGATATATTTGATGTGATGTTATTTTGTTTTGGCCCCGGGGGAGTGTCGCAATCCGCGACCCCTCGGTTGGCATATGTGAGGGCGGACCCTCTTCGGAGGCTTGTCCTCAGTGTGTTCTCATATACTCGCCTTGATTTGGTGGACCAGCGAGGCTGGCCACCCCAATAAACATACCACTGAACCACCTTGTTCGCACAGAAGCGAAAAACTAACGTGGTGAGGAATAGCTCACCACACCTGACATGCTGCTACGATAGAAAACTTAAAACTCAACTAATCGTTTGAAAACAAGTGCCGTGAATTCGAAAAAATGCACATGAAAAGATAGACCCTGAGCTGCTTTGGTTTTATAGCTACGGCACGCTCGGTGCTGTAGTTATTTGTATTTTGAAGTCGGTCTGCGCGAACACGGGTGAGGGACAGTCTTCACGGAACCCTAATTGCCAACTCATGGCGCGCGCGAGGTGATGATACCTGCGGACCATTGGCGAGTTCACCGCGTGCACCTGCACCAGGTCTTCGGCCCACGCGATCTTGGCCCGTCCGAGTTCCTCGCTAAGGCGATGGTGACCTGACGGACGAGAGGAGTCGCTAGATCGACCAGATCGGCAGCGAGAGCTATCGCTTACGGATTTATAGGGCGCGTAAAGCACTGTAAGGAATTAAACATGCACTACACCTACACGTGCCTATATCAGAATTTCGAGCTCTACTCAATGAGCTCAATCGCATTTGGAGAAAACCGTCGAGAACACCGTCTATTTTTGAGTGATGTGATGCAGAAAACTTTATAACCGTTGCAATTTGTTGAAGAATCAGCTAGGATGTGACCACCCCGATTTGGCCACTCTTATCAACTCTTGAGAGTTCCAAACCTGAAAGCAAACTGCACGTTACAACGTAAAATATCGGTAAAGATTTCCAGAACATCAATTCCATAGAATCAATTTAGCTCCCCTAATTTGGTTCAAGAACCCCGATAAGATGAAGCGTCTTAGAAAGCGTGGTGCTGATAGAAGACTAAAGGAGGATAGAGAAGTAACGAAGTATTGTATAAATTGCAAACTGTATAGTTTTTTGGATAGTATTACTTTATAGATTTGAGGTCGATACTATGGAAGAGGGGTTAGCACGAGAGAAGTAACGGTATTTTGTATCAAGATGTCCAGGCACGCCACAGGGCGAGCAATATGAAGTGGATATCGCTATTATTTCTCCATTCGCTTCCAGTTGTTTGATAAAAAAATATCCCAATTGCGACCCTTATGTAATTTTGGCACAGAGTTGTGTTCTCAACAGTTTTCCCCCAATGCGATTGAGCTCATTGAATAGAGCTCGTAATTCTGTTGTAGGCACGTGTAGGTGTAGTGCATCTTTGATTCCTTACAGTGCTTTACGCGCCCTATAAATCGGTGAGCGATAGCTCTCGCTGCCGATCTGGTCGAGCTGGTGACTGCTCTCGTCCGTCGGGTCACCATCGCCTTAGCGAGGAACTCGGACGCGGCCAAGATCGCGTGGGCCGAGGACCAGGGTGAGTGCACGCGGTGAACTCGCCAATGGTCCGCAGGTACTATCACCTTGCGCGCGCCATGAGTCGGCAATCAGGGTTCCGTGCAGAACGTCCCCCTCCCGCGAACACGGTGGTCAGCCTCTTCCGAATCCCTTAGCAATGCTACTTTATTTACGTGTAACGACAGAATTTTTCAATCTCCTCAGAAAACTTACTAGTACTGAGAAAACAGATCATTGACTTTGTTACATGATCTCACGACAGCAGCTCCTTCATCTGAAGTCTTATGTATCGTAAGTTCAGCTTGCAAGCCTGAAGAAATGCCAAGCTCCATCGCGCGCATGCTTCGACAAATGCAGAGAAAAGAATTCTGAGGAGCTACAGATAGAAATCTGCTTCGATAACGAGTGTAAGCGTGAAATGGACGCATGTATGGAGGGCGAAGGTCTTTAGATGTGTTGAATAAATCGTTTTTCCTAGAATGTTGAAAGCAGCGAAGAAACTTGTAAAATGGAAACTCTATTTAAATAATTCGATACTTCAGTTGAAACTGTTATACTCTAATCGTTCACAGAAAATGTTGTGTTAGCATGAAGTCTACACTGTTATGACTGAAATGAAAGAGCGGTTCGAGTGAGCTGTGTGAGTTGCTATTCGAGAAAGGGAGAGTGTCCAGAAGAAGGACGACAAGGTACAACACTTCTTCGCTGGAAAGGAGCCAGACGTCCACTTCGCCGACTGAACCGAACGGACAGTGCCCCTGGTTACCAACTGTTTGAAAAAGCGCTACGAAATTAAATTACATTCTTGATATCGAGAATGAACTATAAACTAGATGGCAGTATCGAAATTATGTGCTCAAAGGTAAAAGGAAAGCCGTTCGGCGTTTATAAGTCTCTCAAGAATCGGTCCGCTGCCTCATTCGTTCGTATTCCATTTACAGGGCGCGGCAAAAGTTCTTCAACAAAGATTCTTGACCGTCCAAATGGTAGATCTCAGGCAAATGAGATGAAATTTATAATACTTGTTGCCTCTGACCACATATATATATAAAAACGTATCTAAGTTCCAAAATGACCTCTTTTGGGGCGAATACAGGCCCTAAGTCTCTTGAGGTACGAGTCTACGGCGGCACGCAGGTTCACCGACGCGTCCGGGAAAATCGAGAGCCTCAAGTCCTGGAAGACGTTTTGAAGAAAGAAAAGCTTCCGTGGGGTTCTCAGCACTTCGAAAACACCACTCGGAACTGCAGGACTCTGCACCTGCCCATAGTGTCGAAGTCGTACAGAAGTAGTGTGCCGACAATTTTCCTGGTTTCATCTCAGCAAAAGAGTGGCCACCGAATAGCCCGGGCCTTAATCCGATGGATTATTCACTCTTGTCCATATTGAAAAGCAAATCCTGCGCAATATCCCACATGAGCATTGATCCTTTTAAAGAAGCCTTGAAGAAAGTCTGGGAGGAAATTGATGAAGATGTCCTGCGTGGCGCCGTAGACGCGTTCCCCAGGAGATTTAGCGCTGGTATTCGTGCGAAAAGAGGTCATTTCGAAACTTGCTTTTTTATATGTGTGTGGCCAAAGGCAATAAATGTTTGTAAATTTCTTCCCATTTGCCTCAGATCTGCCGTTCAGACGGTCAAGAATCTGTGTTGAATGACCTTTTGCCGCACCCTGTAAAATCGCAGAGGCATACTGCGTGTGTATTCGGCCTGCAAAATGGCTTTCAGGGCTGTCCACTATATCAAATCAGCGTCTATACCATCCCAAATGGGTCTGGTACCAATTAACCTGACCCATAGGATTGGTTAATCTGGGAGGATATCAATCACGCCGCGGTGTAGGTAGCTCTCGTTCAAACTGAATCGGACTCCCGGAAATGAGGCAGATTGCTGTATCAGAGCACACCCTATAGCAGACTAGTAGGAAGATGCAATCCGAAGCTTACAATGGAATATTTCTGTAGATATCAACGCTGTGGATTGTTGGAAGCTCAATTCGTCACTTCTTTCTGACATGTTGCTGGACGTATTAATCTCATTTTTTGAACTACATCACCTTTGCTTCAGTCCCTAAATGAACTCCAAAGGGAACCACTCAAAAAACCACTCAAAAATATATTCAAACGCTCGCTTATACTTCTATTTTTCTTCGCGCGTGGTACAGTTATAAGAGGCGCTATTGACATCCGCGCGGTCGAATGATCGATCTCAGCGCGGGTTAACCAAAACAGTCCATCCATGCGGGGTCGGGTGAATAGGTTCCAATTTTGTCTGGGAAGCAGGGGTTGATGAAAACGTGTCCATTTACCCCTACCTTTGATCCATTGCCATCATGTCTTCCAAATCCCTTGATTCGCTATCATTTTAACATTACAATTAAATTAACGCTAATTTCTAATCAAATCATCCATTGCAAAAACTCGACATTGTTTGAAGGTTTTTTGTTCGAATTTTAACCGTTACGTGCAGGTACAGATAAGTAAACATGGCGGAGCGGCGGAGTGGAGGTGGTGGCTCTAATTCGCCACTCCGCCTTGATTACTAGTACCTATTTAATACCTTTTCGAAACAAAAACGAAACGAAATCAATTGAAATCCGAGAAAAAAGACATCCCAATTAACTTACTTAGGTGAAATTTTAGTCAAAATGTTCATTTTGACTCCATCACCCATTTAAATGATAAGACTGGTTCTCGGTCGAAATTAGAAGAAAATCACTCTTAACATGCAAGATAACCGTATTAGGCGAAGTTTCAACCGACCCGATGATTTTAGTTGGATCACTTTACTATTGTATTGCAAGGAATATGAGTTGTATCCGGTAGCAGCTCGAGCGCCGGGCGCCATATCAATGATCTGCGTCCCAGGAAAGCATCATTGCCGAAGTTTGAGCCAAATTCAATAGAAAAATTCTCTTCGACTACTCGAGTGCAGTGAGTGAAATAGTGAAGATCTATGAAATGGTCCTTCTTTTTTTCTTTACGTGCGATAGAACTACATGTGACACAATAATAACGAACACATCAAACTGAAACATATATATTGCAACTGAATAGTTATCAAGTTTGTGTGTACCGCTAGAGGAAAAAGACACCAAGAAAGAATATATACTTCATATAGCCCTTACATAGAACCTTTGCGTCTCGTTTTTAGGTAAGTAGGCACAGGTTTTAAAAACGTTCCGAATTGTGTGAGCCTTATATTATTTTATTGCGCTTAATACATATCCTCCACCCTCACCCTGACTGAGAAAAGATTTCTTCTCGCTTTAGTCGAGTTTCCTTATCATCAACATTTTCTCGATACCTTTGGTGTGTGAACAATATTAGACAGGAAATGCTGTGGCTCGGCTAATAGAAATCTTTACTAACACGAACAAAACTGAAAAGATAACAAGTTTGTATGTAGGGTTAGAGAAAAAACAATGTAAAAGAACATATACTTCATAGATATGGTACCTCAGCGTCTCTTTTTGGGAGAATAAGCACAAGCTTTGAAAATTTTTCAAATTGTGTAAGCCACGCATTCTTTTGTTACGTTTACAACACTCCACACTCACTCTCACTAAGAATTCACACCGGTGCAAAATTATAAGTTCACCCTGCAGTTCGTCCAGAACTACCCAAATAAGCTATTTCCGAGACACAGTTATGTCTATATGATATATCGAAAACAACTTTTTCGGGTAGTTCTGAACCAATTGCACCGGGGTGTGGGTTCCCTCTTGCTGTAGTCGGGTTTCCTTATCACCATCTTCATCTCGAGGACTGGTGTGTTAACAACATCACCAGACGTTTTCCTTAATTGAAGCACCATTCGAAAAAGCACATCTTTCTCTAAGAAAGCAGAATAAGAAGTGCCACCATCGCAAAAACCTGAAGATCTGGATTAATTAAAATATTCGACATCATGTTGGTATTCGGACCCTCTGCTCCGAGTGGGAATGAGGGTTGTGGGCTCATCAACTGGAATGGATTTTGCGGAGTCACTTCCCCAACGATTTCTGACCTGCGACGAATAATGAATATTATACTATGACAAGAAGAGCACTGCATGTTTTCACACAACAACGAACCTTCTAAGACGTTTAAGAAACCATATTTTCACGACACGAGGACAATCGTGACGATTTGATGAACTGCAGCAGTACTAGTGTGCCTATAGTTCCTTACTCTTCACCAAACGATGAAGAAAGAAGTGCACATCGTGAATATATGTAACATTCTAAGCGATACAGCAAAAGCCAGGAACCATAGAGTCCCGTTGCATTTTACAGCAACGCAAATCCACATGTTTTAAAAAATCATCTCCAGAAATCAAACCAACGACACATTGAAACTCGCCTTTGTCCATCATAGTTGCCTGACCTGGTGCTAACTATCTGCCGATTTTCGAACGTTCATATGGTTTTTCAAGGAGGAGAGGGCTCGAACACCAACACGATGTCGACTCCGCCCTCGAACATTTGACTTAATTCCTATCTTTAGACTATTGCGATAGCGGCACACTTTATACTGCATTCCATAGACAATAATGTGATCTTCCGAATGGTGGTTTAATTAACCCATAACGTACCGCGTGCGCCACATGGTGGCGCACGCGTTGTCTGGCCATACGGCCCACGTGCGCCACATGGTGACGCACGCCCTTCATAGCAAGAAAATATTTTTTACAAATTGGTTTTGAATGGGAATGTGACCGACCAGCCACGGAGTACACGATACATACGTTGGTCCGGTGAAAGCTGTGGTATCAGTGTGGCACTTGGCCACCACCCCGGAAACTCCATTCAGGACCAGCAATTCCGCTGAAACTTTACCTATGGGATTCTTTTGGTTGATGATCACGAATCTGATGTTTATTTAGCGTATTTTGAACAAGTATAGTACTTGGCCACCACCCTGGAAACTCCATTCAGGACCACCAATCTCACTAAAACTTTGCCTAAGAGGTTCTGGTTCTGCAATGTCTCTATGATTCTATGTAGTTGATGAGTGGTTGGTGCATCCCTTGTAAACCGATCGACGCCACCCACTTCACCAGTTAAATTATTTAAAATCTCTCAAACATTTTCTTTTTTCGGTCTGGAAGCGGTCCGGTATAAGGGGTTGGCACGTTCGCTGAATGCGCCGAATTCGTGAAGGGTCTTCCAGAAGTTTTATTGTGCAGAGCCGTCTAAGAGGCATGACGAGACCCTGACTAGGCAACATTTGATTTTACACAAGCGCGTCGTCGCTGACCCTGCTCTCTGATTTCCCACAAAAAGGGCGAAATTACGAAGGTCGTCCCACGAATCGTGAAAACTCTGCCAAGTGATCTGATGTCGGACGTCTTCCTGCTGTGCGTTCCAGAGACTTTTAGAACTAAAGGAGCAATTTGACTTGCGTGTAGTGAACCTTAGCTTTTTGCGAAATTCAGTTCCACTTTCTCAACAGAGCTCTATTCTCTGAAAGCACGTTCTCTTGTGAAGCGAAAAGTGAACCAATCGAAAAGAATCATAGCTTGGATGGAAGCTCTAGAAGTAAGTCATAGCAGCGATATCGTCTGTTTACGAGCTAAGTAGAGCAAACATATTATAGCCCATGCACTATCAATCAAGTCCAAAATCCGAGACCTTAGTCGAGTACATGGCGCATTCCTCACCAAACACATGCTAGAATATTTTCTTCTTTCTCAGCTTTCATCCAAGCTATGATTTGTTTCAATCGGTTTACTTTCGCCAAAGTTGTGGTTGGCGATACATTGGTAATACTATCGAATGATAATAAGATTTGTCCTAGGGACCGCGTGCGCCACCATGTGGCGCACGCGGTCCCTAGGACAAATCTGACCTACACGCGCGGTCCGAGTGGCCAGCCACCGCGAAACGGCCTCGGTACGTTATGGGTTAAGAGAAACGGTGAGACATGAGCCGAGTTATGGCTTTTGAATATAAGCTGCAAAAAAGGACAGAACTTTTTTTTCACCTAATATTAACCCGAATTAGAACATATAATACAAACACAACGAGTGGTGTATAAACCAACCAGTGGAGTCAAATACAGGTTAGGGTATACGGAGTAGCTAATGTTATTCCCACGATGGAATGATTTTGCGTAGGAAACTCGAAAAAAGTGGTATGCGAATAAAAAAAACAAAGACTGAGTGGGTCGCGGTCGTGCTGCTTTAGGCGACAAACACGGCGCGAGCCTCGCAGAAAAGCGGATTACCAACGGAGAATAAATCGACGACGATCGGCCTTTTGGTCGAGGGGTGGTGGGCGACAGGCGCTCGGTCGTCGGACATCACCCGGTCGCATGCAACAGCCTGGCGGTCAGCTGTGCGGTTTAGATTGAATTGAATTTATTCGATTGTACAAGATGCCAAATTCTGTGTAAATTTTATATTACATAAATTTTTGTTGTTGCTCATTTAAATTCGGTGCAAAATCGTAAATGTAAGCCAAGACACCTGAGAGCCCGACCCGAGGACTATGGACTCCAGAAACAAATAACCTCAATAAATTTATGTACAGCTACCGATATCAGATTGCATATTTATCATATGTTTGATGGCCTTACCCAATAAGAATGTCCCGAGAAACGCCTGTAGTAGTGACGCAGCTGTGGTGGAGCAGATATAGTCGGCGCATATGATTCATGAATATATCTCTCCTCTTGAAGCTCCGGCAAAAACCTAGGTGAAGATCGCCATCCATGCCCTTCTCCTTCCCTTGAGACTCTCTGCACTTTAATTGAAAGCAAGATCTGTTGCTTTCTTACATTTATAGCAGCAAGGAAATATTACGGAAGATTGCAATTGCAAATTCTGAAAGAATGAGAAGTGATGTTCAGATCCTTAAGATTAGCCCTAGTGAGCAGCCTTTTGTAGCCTCATCCTAAGTGTAAATATATCGCATATTTGATTGCGGTTGATAGATTGTATTTTGTAAATTTCCTCAAGACAATTTCAAAATTTTGTAAACTATAGCGGTTTTGGTGCATGCTCTACATATGAACACATGGGACCTTACGCTTAACCGGAATTTACCTCGAAACCCTGAAGTTTTCGGTGTTCTTTTGAGCAGGTCGCGATTCTTCTACCGAAGAGGCACCGTCAAGCTCCGATTATCGCAAATCACGACTAAAAATACTTGGAGGATACGTGGAATTTGATATTTAATCTTTAATCATGGATGTCAAAGAATACCATTTGTTTCACCGCTTCATACTTAAACGGATGAGAATTTCAAACGATAGAGATTACTGTAACAGGGTAGCGGTTTTTTAGTTTTCTCTACTAAACAGCCAGGCTTCCACAAGTGTATTTGGACGGTTTACAAAATATTAGCTGTTTCCCGTCGATGGCGTTTATTCTCGGATTTGTGCTGTTATGGAACCGCTTCACATTTTCCCAACAAAACAGGCAAAATAACAGCGTCACTGTGCATCGGATAACAGTCCTAAGGAATAGAATTCGCTTGAATAACTGAATGTCACGTACCTCGTTCCGCATACAGGTCTACGGTGTGAACCAGATTCGCATTTATAGGAGGAAGAAACCACTCGAAAAAAATGTTTATACGAACTCAATCAATACAAATGGATAAATTCCTCTACGTGTGCAAATTGCCAAATGGATCAGATCACGAAGACGAGCTGTATTGGCTGCTGTTTCATTTCTAATCTAATCTGAGAACCCGGAAATTGGACTTGTTGAATACGAAAAGGTCCGCATATCATTGCAACAATACCATACACTAATGAAATATGCATGGTCTAGTTTGAACTTTAAAGACAAAGTGGTAAAATTGAAACAATGGTTTAGCGGCATGTGAACAATTTAATTTACACGAGATCCGGTGTCTACCTCAAATGAGTAGAAATTGATTAAAACTGTTGTTTATCGTGTATGTAGAAAGGTCAAGCGGGTCGTTCTTGGATGTTCGAGAACAGCAGCACCAGTCCAACGACGATGAACATCACAAAAACGCAAAGAGCACAGAACGCTAACCTAAAACGAAATGGTTGTGCAGCTGGTTTAGACTCGAAATGATCAAAGAAACGTTGTTCTGTAGCAAAAAAATATGTCACTCGAAACTCGTTTCCGCATGTTTTCGCAACTTCGGTAAACGAGAAAAACATTGATTCGATGACGTGAACAGGGGCATCGCTGTCAAAAGATTACGAACGTTTGAAACTGTAATCGGAATAGAGCTTTTTTGAATTGAAAAAATACAATTTTGGTGATAGCTCCTTAACACGTAGACTACGAGGCGATTTTTGCCTGTCTGTTGCGCTGACGGCAGGTTACGCGTGACGCGATACCCTCTTCTAGAGCCCTTGGTATACTGCCGTCGTCAGTCGCCGACGGGGCTGGACAACTGACACTCTGTTGCAGTGAATGGCAGTCGGCGAGGCAGTTGTCCGCATGCCACGCCTCCCGTCAGCGACCGTCGGGCATCGATCATCAGTGGGTTTTATTATTTTTGTGTTTGTTTCCATTTTTTGTATGTTTGATTCTTCTGGGGTACTTTTTTCTGTCTTTGTTCTTCTTTTAGGTCAGTGTTTGCTAAGGTTATGCTATTTTGAAGCTTTCGTTTGCTGTTTCTTTTTCTTCTCAACTCAGTTTTCAAGAATTAAGAGACAAACAAAAAACTGAATTTAGTCCAATTTGAATTTTTATATTCAATTGAAATTTAAATTATATTAAAATTAAATTTTACCTGAAAAGAAAAAGAAGCTGATTATCAAAACAACATAAGAAAGCTTCCAAATAGCACTACAGTACCGAACGCGCCGCAACGATAAAACGGCGGCAGCGGCGCCTCGGAGCGCCGAAACCCGCCGTTTTTAAATAACATCTTTGAAATTGATTAATTAGCAAAAATAAGTATTAGGTTGGTGCAAAATTGATTTCGGTTTCTGAGTACCTTCAAATAAACAACTCTTTCAACCCAAATTATTTCATCTCAAAGAAGGCCAAGCATACCATTTGGTAGGCTTTCCCTGGTCTTTCCAAATCATACATGTTTGCTGCCCTAACGCGACGCGATTGTCGAGTCATAATGGCTTACGAATTTAAATTAGGACACTCCGATGCTAGATTGCTAGATTGATAGGCTGATAGATTGAGATTGCTAGATAGCTGCTAGATGCTGCTAGATTCTAGACCTGATCGAAAGTTCACGATTCTTGTTCTACTTTGGTCGCCTACAAATGATATTGCTGTTACCCGTTTCTCTTGATGCAGTTAACAGAAAAACATCAAAGTATAACAAGTTTAACAACATAATAGTTGCTTTTACATGCTCATTACAAGAGTCCTGGATTTTTTAACAGAGTAAGCAGTATTGTGCAGATGCATCTTGAAGTGCTTGTTGAGCTTGCTACGTTTTGATGTTCTTATGTTTACTCCATCGAGAGAAACGCGTATGAGCGATATTACCTGTTTGCGACCAAAGTAGAACAAGCATGTTATCCGTGAACTTTCAATCAGGTCTAGAATCTGATGATTCGGACGGGTGGACGGCGCAATCTTTATAGTTCACACCTTTTACAGTCCTATAAATTCCTTTCTTATGATTGCATCACCGTTGGGAAAGTTTTAGCTTTTCAAACAGTGATTACCATTATTGATCGATATTGATGTTGTTCCATGCTCAACCAAGAGCTGCAAAAAGTCGTTATGTTCACTGTCTCAGATGTAACTCATAGCAGCGATATCACCTGTTTACGACCAAAACAGAGTAAGCATACAACCCATGTACTATCTATCAGCTCCAAAAATACGAGGCCTCGGTCGAGTACATGGCGCAATCCTTACCGAGCACATACCACAAAGTTTTCTTTTCTTCTAAGCTTTGATCCAAGCTATGATTCGTTTTGAACGGTTCTTTTTCGCCAAAGTTATGGCATTTCAAACTGTGTGAACATTTTTTGGGACACCCTGTATTTGGACTACATGACTTGCAGTGCCTGGCCGCTGTCGAAATGACTGCGTTCACCTTTCCAGGCAAGTTTGGTTTGGTAACAATTTACCTGGCTTACCTGCTATGCATCCGATCCATCCATGTTTGTTTCCTTGACAGTGGAGGAGGAGTCGCCGTATATCCGACTGATTGCCTGGAACTCTTTCTCTCTAGCATGGAATATTTTTGAAAAGTGTACAAAAACAGCCCGATAACTCGGAGCACGAATCATTTCATGGGAATAAGAGCACCGAAAATGCGATAAATAAACGTCTTTTGCGTTTTTTGCAGCACAGGAACTTTGTAGCGTTTTTTATTTAATGTTTCTCACTCACAATCCCAAGCACGCTGACCGGAGCTCGGTGCCTCTTATATTTGTATACCATCATCATCACCTTTTTTCTTTTTCATCCCCCTTCATATTTACTCACGTTATTTCCACATTTACACACGAGAACATATCCAGCCTACTTCCATTTCTCTAGCTTTGACCCTCAAGGGCGTTCTCTTTAAGCTTCGCATACCTGGATCCAGAAATGGTAATGTCAAAATCGATGCTGTCATCGTCGCTCATCCTAAGTTCTCGTCACATTTATCTGAAAGAGAGATGAGTTCTTTCGAAGACTTCAAGGAGAACGCCGTTAAATGTGAAACGAGTGATTAAATCTGCGTGCTTAGAATAAATGAACAACTGAGTAGGTAAACCGAACAAATACTCAGATCAGGGAATGACAATTCACTTATAATAATCACTAATAATCAGTAATCATCGTCTCCCTTTCATAATAAATGATGATAGATATAACATTCGTAGGAGATTCAGGTATAGTAGGCGATAGGAAACGGCTATTCTTCAAAACCAAATTCAAAAATTCGTACCATAATCAATCTGAACATAATTTATCCTCCTGTTATACTCAATCAGGCGAATGCAGGGTGTGTTATGATGAATCAAAGCTCCTATCGCTTTTCCAATGCTATTTTGCCAGAGTAGTTTTTCGCAAAATGGAGATGTGTAGTCAATGTGAAGTAGAACTCTTTGTTGTTGGTGTTTATATTTCTGTTAAAAATTAATAATCTTAATTTTAAAAACTCAAACATAATCAAATAAGGCAAAACTCGCATCATCTGTTTTTTTGTAAATTGCAGATGTACATAAGTTGATGACCTGTTCTGTACTACTTTGAAGTTGTCGAATTGCACTATCAGAGCTTTTAAGGTAGTGTATTGAAATACAGATGGAGCTTGTCTTTGAACTTTTTTAAACGCTAGAAAAACCGAAAAGTTCCGCGATACGTCGTTTTTACGTCAATGTTGGAAACAAAGCGTCAACGCTACTGCACAATACTAAGGGTATGTGAAGTTAAAGCAGATGCTTCAAAGCCTGCGATACCACGTCGACTCCGGAGATTTGATGGTGGAAAAGCGGGCGCAAGAAAAAAGCTAGGTATGGACCATCTCGTAGTTACCTATTCTGAAGCAGTCCGTAACGCAATCAAAACAAGTCCAACAACAGTTACTTGAATATGATGGTCCAAACTCTGATGTTTTCGAATGCCAGCTGTACGATATTTATATGGAACTGGTTAACTCGGTCTGTGCTTCCTTGACAGTGCAACGCAAAATCGCTCTTTGTCAACCAAATCGTTGAAAAAAAAGAAAAAAACTTCGACACCATTGAAGTGTCTTCAAAAGCGATAGTACGAATCCTGCATCATCCCGATGTCACCTTAAGTGAAAGGCGCATTTTCTCAGTGAACATTGTATAAACAATGTGGACGATGTCAAAAACGAATGTTTCCTATTTTTGTATCCTGCAAACAGAGAAGGGTCAAATTGTAGGCTCGAGTGGATACTTGATATTAATAAACGGCAGTTTTTCAGTTTATTTCACTGAAAGGGCAATATAGCCGATTTTCCTACATAAATTTCACCCTTGGATAAGGATCGATTGAATAAATATTTCTATATCCAAATGGTGTTTTGCACAAGTTAGACCAAAAATAATAGAAAAGTAGAAAATATTGTCTGGAGTGGAGGAAAGGCGGAAATATGGGTAGAAGTCTTCTAGCAATCAATCGAGGGCGACAACGACGTCGAAGTGAAGTTGCACTCACTGCTCTACAAGGTTCTCCGTAATTCAATAAAACTACACAGCTAACGCACTTTCACAGAAGAGCAACTGCAATGCATCACAGCAAGTCTGATTCGATGCCGTCGAGTTGCTACGTGCTCGAAGACGTATGCCCTTAGCCGAATCGTCCAGAGAAGGGCAATGAAGTCAGAGAAGTACGCTCGAAAACGTCTTTTCTATCGCTCATCGATGTCGATTTCGTGCTGGGCGAGCTAGACAACTCGAAGAGAAGCTCACAGTGTTCCCTTATTAGGTTGCTCACATGCTACGCCAAACACTTGAGCCCACGCCGAAATCACAGCCTGGTTGGCTACTGGCTGCGCTTTGATTCGATTACCACGAAACCCGCGTTTCTGATAAGAATATATCCAAATCTTTGGAATGCCACGAGTGATGACTTCTAGGAGGCCGACCATCGACAAGGACGATGTCTCTCAGGAGAGTTCGTGACGTGAAATGGCCGGATCTGCAGCTGAACTGCACAGCGAAAGTTCTGCCTCAGAGCGGACAATGTGTCAACGACGGCGGCAATTTCTGCCTTGCAAAATTGTTAGGTTTCCCGTGGAATGGTCATGCTCATACCCAGAAGTGAGAAACTTGTACCCAAACATACGTCATTTGTATTATAAATGTACATTTGTGCTCGTCAATTTACTTATGAAATGACTTTAGATTTCCTCAATATAGTAAAGCTGAACGTAATCGTAAAGGATTCGGCGTTCTTAAAGAAGCGCCATGCATTCGCGTTCCGTTTTGAATCGCGGAGGCGTGGCGGACGGGTATTTGGCCTATAGAGTTACTTCAACAGAGCTACACCGCATTTTTGGACTGAATTCTTTTAGGATCAAAAACTGCGCTTTAATTCTGCGCGGTACTCCTGTGAATCAATCGTTAATCACCAATTCTCATAGATCTTCTATTCTTATAGATAGTTTTCTAGTCTAATACATCTCTGACTTCTAGTTTTCCATGCGTTTTTGCTGCTTTGTCGCTGTCACTATATTTTTTAAAACTTATTTATTTTATTTTATTTTATTAATTACGCTTTTACGCTTTGCTCTATTTGTTTACTAAATATTGCGTCGCAATTGATGTGCCTCTGAATAGAGTAATAAATAAATAAATAAATAAATAGAGTTCTAAAAGAATAATAAACAAGTAAATCAGTGAATAAACGAATATAAATTAAGGCCACTTCTTGTTTGTGACATTTCAGTCGAACTAAGGCAGTTTTTCATGCTAAACCCTAACGCACGCGGAATATTCCTTCCACGTACAATTTTCTATTAATCTTAGCGTCAAGACGATACGCTTCCGGTTTGATTTGCACGATCTAGCCAAGATGGATTGCTAGGGCGATTCCATCTGGGAGCGTATCTTCACTACTCGAACCAAATATTTTAGTAAAGGACCAAAATTATTTCGCGCCTTATTTGAATATCTTGGGGAGGCGAAGAGTATTCCATGAAACACTGCGAACTCTCATGGGAAATGTTGGCCGACAGACTTGAACAATGGCATGCGTTAGTTCCTCAGTGACCCGTCGGTCTCTGAGGTCCCAGTGAATAATAGGTACGCAAAGAAATAGACCTCTATAGGTTTTCGTGTTTATAAATTGCGCTGTTCACTTTAAGGATCAACACAACAACAAAGTCCGTAAATTCACGAGACGCAGAAATATGGTAGCACTCGCAAGTCCTTCGGACAACTAAAAAATAACCCCAAAAACCACGTTGAGCAGTTATCTTGAACTAAAATGGAACACTTTCCGTGACGACGAAAATGGTAAAGGTAAAGATGCAGTCTGCTACAGCCGCACCGTGCATTCATGTTCTGTTCTGGATCGTAAAGGCATATTAAATGCGTACATGGTCTGCACAGTGACTTGCTGTGTCAGCCACTATACCACAAGTCACTGTCCTTGCTTTCTCAGACAAGCATCGTACCAATTTGCAGTACCCTGGAGAGATGAAAGGTTTAGTTAGCCCATACAAGAATCCATCATTCAACCGTGTAAGTTTCAGTAGCGCCTCTTACACTGCAGCGAAAATGGCGCTATGTGGGTAGGGCATGGAGGGTGGTGGTCCGCAACTTTCATCGACTTTAACGTGTTATCATTGTTATATCTGCTACTGTTTACGATCAACTTGGTCGGTTTTGGCATGTTTGACATGTAAAATCTTCAGAACTGTTGACACCTTAACATGTTAATCAGCATAGATTCGACGCAATATTACAGACCACCATCCTGCACCCCCACCCCACATAGCACCGCGAAAATGCGATTGATATCTTGAAAGATGATAACACCAAAATTCCTGAAATCAAGGCGAAATCTCAAGCAGGGTATGGATAGTGAAAAGCACTCCATACAGGGATGTGGAACGAGCAATACGCGACTGCACTTCTGAGTTTTGGGGAACATTTTACAAACTTCTTATAACGGCCTAGCAATATATCTCAATAAGGTAAAAAGATGAAGGCCAATCCTCTTAGGACGCGCCGCCGCATTCGTGTTCCAATCACAATCGTAGAGGGATGATGAATGCGTATTTGCCCAATACAGTGGCTTGCCGGGCCCAGCCGCTATACCAAGTCAGTGTCTTTACCTTCCCAGTCATGTTTGGTACCAACTTACCCGAGCCGGAGAAGTGAAAAGGCCTGGTTAGCAAGGGCGAAGATCGGTCGCAGGTTGAAGTAGCGCCGGTTTCTGAATTCAATGATTTTCCCAAAATAGGACTCTGAGACGATCAAAGAACTGACTGACAGAGTAAGGCTGGAGCAGTTCTCGATACAAACTGTTTCTTTCAATGATCACATAGCCGACATTGGGTTGCTGGAGCGCAGGTTACCGTATCAACAAACTCTAAATGGATGTGGAACGCGGCGTGACAGGTCCCAAGAGGAATTATCATAAATAAATGAATATCAGACGTGCACCAAACAGTGGTTCTGGCGAAACAAAGAGACAATTCAAGTATTGAACAGGAAAATAGAGATCTCGCAGCTCAAATCAGTTACTGTTCAAACAGCGAGCATCCACAAGTCTTCCCAGGATCCGATGGCTGGCGATTTTGAGAAGTGTTTTTCAGCGCTTACTCGCTATATGAAGCCGGCTGTGTGACTGACATGTTGTGCACCAATTTTGGAACACAAAATACGCATTGAAAGCATTCCAATCGCCTAGCATCCCCTAGAGCTCCTTCAACATCCGAACGACGGTATGGTAAAGGTAAGGAAGTAGGACAGATGCGGCAATTTGGAGAATACGCTCTACTTCGAACACATGACTAGACAAAAAACAAAATTTGCGACGAGTTCGCGCAGTTTCAAGCAAACTACGCGTAGGAGCGGTGCTGTTTTTCTACTGATTGCCCAAAAAAGGTAAACAACGGCCAAAATCGTCACCAGGCCACAATAAGAGATCCAAATTGAATCGTTTGAAATTTAGAATGCGGAAAAATAAAGAGTCTTATCCAAAGTTCTAGTAAGTTCTGAACGTAGTAGGTCGGCACGACTATTTAAATGAAGAAGATTTGGAGTTTGCGTGCAAACTCGGGATCTGGGCTTCATTATTAATCAGACCTTGAGATTTGATGAGCATATTTATGAGATTACAAGAAATGCTTCCGGGGAAAACATTATCTTTTCAGAGCTGTAAAAACCAAGAATCTGGTAATAAAAGAATTAGTAAAAGCGTACAAAACATATATCAGGCCTGCACTAGAATGCGGTACAGCAATCTATTCGCCTTACAAGAGATGTCTTGTAAGGTGAACAGAAAGCTTTGGAAAAAGTTTAAAATGAATTTACAAGAGTGTTAATGTTGAGAGTGCACGGTTTCAATTATAATCTAGTTCCAAATAGTAGGGTCCGAAATAAGTCTCTAGGTTTCCGTACTTTGGAGTTCAGAAGAAAGCGTAATGATCTCGTTCTGATTTATAAAGTACTTAGCGGGCTGGTGCATCTAAACGAAAGTAAATGGTTTTCATTCTGAGGCTTAGATAAACGTGGAGGTAGTTTGAAAATCACTGTGCCCAGTGCAAAATCGAATCTTGGACTGCATTTCTTTTGGATTCGGGCCACATCGGATTGCAATAGGATATCCAAACACACTCGCACAGTTGAAGAAACTACAGTACCGGACGCGCCGCAACGACAAAACGGCGGTAACGGCGCTCCGGAGCGCCGAAACCCGCCGTCTTTTGATTATTTCTTTGAAATTGATTTATTTGCAAAAATAAGTATGTATTCGAGCTCAGCAGCTTGAGCTCTATCCTTCCATATACATTTCTCCATTTTCTTTTTTTCTTTTTCTTCTACATTTTTCCCCAAGGGGGCTCCGCGGGGTGGCTCGAAGAAGGGCATGGAGCGCAAATGAACTACGGTTGGCTCCGCCCGGGTCACCACGCGTGGACACCGAAACGGCGCATTTCGGCGCTCTGGAGCGCCGCTACCGCCGCTTTATCGTTGCGGCGCGTCCGGTACTATAGTTAACCAGCTTCTAGTTGACGGATAGTTGCACTATTGTGCAATTCTTTGTTTTAGCTCTCAGTGGCATTTTCTTCTTGTTATCACTGAATGCTTATCGACGTTTGTTCTTAATTCTTTCACATGAAACACGTGCGTTATCATGTAATAAATAATAATAATAATAATTTACACTAACCACTTATGAACTGTTCTTTCCCAGTCGGTCATCCGAACGTTATCGCCACCATACTTTAGTTTTCTCTTAATTTGTTAATGTTACCATTCTTTCCGTCCATTCAACAGGAGGGCGTACAATTGTGAAATGCTCCTTACCTAACCTCATTTGCAAGCTGTTGATGCCCTTCTTATTTCACTATTCACTCAGAAGGGTCTCATCCTTAAACACAAGCTTCCAGCGATTTGAGAGCCTATGTATGTTCGTAAATGGTTTCGGTGTCGTTCCTTTGAGCTTCTGAACCAACCAGGGAATAGTAGTAGGTAGGAACACAATCCTCTTAAAGACCTCAGAAAATATAAGGTTCCTTCAATGGAATAGAATCATACCAATCACATCGTAAGCTAGTCACGAAGAGCACTGTAGAAATGTGTTCGGAACAGAATTAATTCAAGATAAAAACAAACAATATTGCGTATTCCACAGAAAATTGACTCCGTTCACTGAGTCTTCATCTTTATTCCGAATTCGCTGTTATATGTTCAAATTCTTCGATTACAACAATGAGGCAGCAGGACGACAAATAAACAATGAGACACAGCTTGTTCAATTATAACCAGATAAATTCATAATAATATATTCATTTATTTAATCATTTGTGTACGCTGTTCAAGACAGACGCAGGAAAGTTTA
Source organism: Nippostrongylus brasiliensis (assembly GCA_030553155.1). Classification (NCBI taxonomy): domain Eukaryota; kingdom Metazoa; phylum Nematoda; class Chromadorea; order Rhabditida; family Heligmosomidae; genus Nippostrongylus; species Nippostrongylus brasiliensis. The sequence continues at coordinate 32,739,201 of CP130736.1, read as the reverse complement.
AATGAATGAAGCAAAATAACCCTAATTGCCGCCAAACTAGAAAGATTCTTCGGCCGTCTGGCTTGCTTTCGCCCCTCCCCCCTCTGCCGAAGTTACCGAGAAAGGCTGCCGTTCTCGAAGCCAGAAAAAAACCCTCTTGATTTTCTTAGTACAGGCGGACTTGATACTGTAACGCTTGAAAAGCGGCAAGCAGTAGATGAGATTACACGCAGCTGGAAATGGGAATCGATATGGAAGCTAATTAGAAGTTTTTAGCACCATTACTCAAGTGCATTAGCGAAACATTAATCGGATTCAATAGAGTCAGATAAATTGCTCCATAAGGGCAGCCGGAAGGGCGATAGATTTTTAATCTCTTAGATTTTTACGCCGCGTAAGTTAGTGATTAGTCTGCTAAACACCTCCACTGAAAGGCAACTACGCTCCTGTCCCTCTTATAAAAGAGACATTTCAGCAGTCATTTATTTATTTATTCCTTCATTTATTTTTTTACTCATTTATTTAAGATGCGGGCCGTGGACTGCATAAGAGCAACAAATTCCGAGTCAAGTACAAATGCTAAATAGTGCAGAATACCATTTTGACAAAAACAGACGTAAGAAACTTAGAATTGTTTTTATCCGATTATCGAATTGAAAAAAAACTAAATCAAAATACCGGAGCGGCGATTACAATGTGTGGAGATAACGCTCTTTTCCACCGTATCTTCAGAATCGTATAATCGATTCCTTACGAGCCGTCTTTGAGATGGAGGGTGGTACTTCGACTACACGGATCATGTTATCAAGACCAGCCTTGCGAACGCAGTTTCGTATCTCAGTGCCGATTTCGTCTGAGACAAAAGGCACCTTGAATACAATTCTACTATCGTTCGGCCGTTTTCGTCCTGATACCACTGCCGGTGGTCGGATACCTCTTGGCATGTTTCGGTCGGGGTACCCATTCTCGATGGCAATGCGATTGGCCAACTGCCATGACTCCGACTTCAGGTCGCTGTTTGACGACACCATAGTTGCCGTTCGAAACATGTTCTGTGGCTTAGGGTAGGGCTTAGGGTGGCCACATTACCTTATGTATCGCCTGTAGCTTGTGGTTTGCATTGGTGTTCTACTTGCCCAGGTCTGGTTGTGTTGCCCTATTCGCGATTCGTCTTTCTCTCCTGGTGCCTTCTGATTCGCCGCTGGAACTTGAAATTGTTCTTGAACGAGTGATTTCTCAAATCCAGGCTCTGAAGAAGGCGGACTCGCCGAAACGTCAGCCGAAATAAACTTGTATCATCTTGGCTAATTGGCTACACTGATACTATCAACCACTACAATAATCACCATGCCAAGATTCAACGACAGTCGTTCATGGAATATTCTTCGTGACGTACCAGCTGCATATTCCCGACTGGTTATGGACACCTTGTCTCTAAGACAGAAGATCGTCTTAGCTAGACAGGCTACCCACTTCCTCAAACGATGCTTCCACCACCATGTCATTCCACGGTTCATCCAAGCCAAACAACTTCACATGGTATGTGGTCGACCAAAGGACGACAAGGCTACGAAGAAGATCGAGCTTGAGGACAGCGATTCGTAGTAAGCAAGATTGTTTGTATAAGTTGTTGAATAAGTGTGTGTCTAAGGAATTGTGTTGTGAACGTTTCTTGCCGAGTCCCCTTTGGAAGAGGATAGTGGCGGAGTCAAGGGGTGTTTGTGATTTGATTCGTTCTAGAGCGAAAGTAAGGTTACAGCGCAAGTTTCAGGAGTTACTAGGCAGAGTGAGCAATCGCGGAGAAGGTGACCACCTTTCCTGCAGCAGTAGGCCCATGTCTGCCCTTGATACCGGGGATATTGGGGATAGTGTGCGCCCCCATAGAGTCACCGTCATTGGCGATGTCACCTTGTCGCGGGACGCCTTGGCTACATTGGAGCTGGGCCCCAGTTTCGCCCCCAGCCGTGGGCTATCGCATGGCGCAGTGCGCGAAATCGTTTGCAGTCTGCAAGGGTTGCGTGATCGGTTGCGGGGTAGGGCCAAAATCGATGCGCTAGGCGGTCAGCTGGTCCCCGTAGGCAGCGCGCTCATCCCAACGCCGCCTTTCCCGGGTTCATTTCTGAGCACGCAGCCACCCAATCGATCGATCGATGCCAAGTTTCGGATACTGGCCACCTCTTTGCTGACAGTTGTGCAGAGGGGGATGAAGAAACATACTATCCCAAACCTGACACCTGGTCAACGCAGGGGTTTGAAAGAAATTAAGGAGCTTGTAAGTCGTGGCGCACTAAAAGTGGGTGTCAGTGACAAAGGAGGAGAGTTTGTGGTACTTCCACAAGAGATGGACAAGACGATTACTGCACTCCACCTCCAGGACAGCAGTATTTACGCGAAATCCACTTGCAAGGAGTTTACTGCGCAGTCAGATCATCTGAAACGGACATGGACGTCGATCGCAACAGAGGCCAGATTCGATCCGAAACTTATAACGAGGCTCAAGTGCACTAATCCCATCTGTCCGGTGCTCTACGTCTTGATCAAGACCCACAAGTTGCCCACGGGGGATGCCATCAATGACCCATCGCAGTTTAAGGTAAGACCTATTATCAGCGGCGTTGGGGGTCCCACAGATCGCGTTTCCTGGCTGCTCAACTTGGTGCTTAAGCAAACCCTTAATTTCCTTCCAGCCCACCTTCCCAATACCACCGCTTTCCTGGAAAAGCTCCGAAAAGTACCGGTGGAAGGAAATTGCTTCGTGGAATCATTTGATGTCACATCGCTGTACACAAATGTGGACCGCGCGATGCAGGCCGTGCACGAAATCCTGGAAGAACATCAAGGCCAACTCAATTTCTATGGGCTAAGCATAGCACAAGTTATGACTCTCACCAATGAGTGCTTACAGTGCAACGTGTTCAAGTGGTCGAATAGCTACTATAAGCAGGTCAGCGGGCTTGCCATGGGCCAGCGTCTGGCTCCAGTTCTAGCTATTGCGTTCATGTCCAAAATCGAGACCCCTATCCTGGAACGCAAACCCCTGCTCTACTGTCGCTACATTGATGACTGTTTCATTGTGTGCGCCACGCAAGAAGAAATGGATCTCTGCTTCGATGTACTTAATAACCAAGCAGAGAACATTAAGCTCACAAGAGAAAAACGACAGGTCACTGGCTGCCGTACCTCAACGTGCAGGTCAGTCTCGCACGGGGCAAGTTCCACACGAGATGGTATCGAAAGCCCAGTAGCAAGAACATCATCGTCCATTTCAGATCTCGTCGCAGACGAAGAAGGCCGTTGTCAAGAACATGTTTCGAACGGCAACTATGGTGTCGTCAAACAACCTGAAGTCGGAGTCATAAAAAACTAAATCAAAATACCGGAGCGGCGATTACAATGTGTGGAGATAACGCTCTTTTCCACCGTACTTCATCAATTTGTGGAATTAGGCAGAAACTAGGCAGAAAATCGATAACACTGGATTTCAAGATTACGAGTTCGATTCATGCATTCTATACTGAGCATTCCTAGTGCATTGAACGTAATTTATTTTACGAGATTCCAAGAAAAATCGCCTCGTATTCGCATCAAATAACGCAATTTGGAGTTCTCGCCAAGCAGCGAATTGAGCCCATTCATCATCGTCAACGCCCGAATAGATGGCGTCTAGTCAGAGTTATGAGGCAGGAATGTGGAGCTCTGGGAGGAGTGTAATTCAGAGTTCCTCGCTTGCTCGCCGTTATTAACAATTAATATTATGTTAAGTCATAAGTGATCGAACACACCAAGGTACAGTACCGGTCCAAAAGATATGTCACTTTTCATTTTCAATAAAAAATAGTTCAAATCGAAAAGAACCTGATACCAATTGATAGTTCTAAGCACTCTATTTGAAATTATGTGAAAACATACCGTTGTTACGAATTCTGTATTTTCTAAGAATATTTTATAGTGACTTTCATACGCTATTTCAAACGAAAATATCTCATAAAAACCGCTGAGCGCAAGTTCAATCTTAAATGATGTTCTGATGGAGTATAGTCTAGTTGTTTTAATGTGTTATGAACATTCGATTCACATCGCGGCTAAAATATAGATTTTTCTGAGAAACATTTTGGCGGTCGAAAAGTGGTCAAAATTTAGGACTATGTTTCAAATAAAATTCTATATCTTCCCAATTTTTAACGAATATATACCAAATCTGAAATTGCTATAGAAAATGATTTTCTCTTCAAGAAGATCGTTTTCGCATTGAGTTTGGTTTCTTAGTTTGTGAGAAAATGTTTTTCAAAGGGGAGATTGCGTAAACTTTGCGTGAAAAAAATTATTCCCTATAGTACTTTCAAATTTGGTATAATTTCGTTGAAAAATTAGTAGTAAGAAATAGAGTTCTGTTTGAAACATAGTCCTCAAATTTGACCACTTTTTGACCACCAAAATGCTTGCTCAGAAAAATTTATAATTTTGACGCGATGTGAATCAAATGTTTGTAACACACTATGATAAATTTACCATGCTTTATCAGAATATTGTCTCAGATTGACGTTACGCTCAGCGGATATTGAGATATTTTCGTTCAAAATAGCATATGAAAATCATTATAAAATATTTTCAAACAATACAGAATTTGTAATAATGGTATGTTTCGACATATTTTTAAATAGACTATTCAGAACTATCGATTGGTATCAGGTTCTTTTCGATTTGAACTATTTGTGCATGAACATGAAAAGTGACATATCTTTTTGACCGGTACTGTATGTATCCATTGCCCGACTTTTCTCACCTTGCGCAACGACATTAGTCCACGAGCCGCAGGTGAACGACGAGGAGGGTAGTTGAAGTGATGGGAAGCTTTGGCGATGCTATTTTAACGGGTAGTAGGCCTCTTCAGTGGACATCGGGAAACATTAAAATTTTTTCAGAACCGCATTCTATGATCGGCATAAAGGCCTGCGAAAACGAGGGTGCGCTGCTCATCAAAGTGAGCTTTTGAGCTCTTCCCATCCTCCTTTTGAGGAACACTTTGGGTGTCTTATAAATCAAGGTTGGTCTGCCCGTCATCCTGACGCCTTTGTTCTCGATGGTGAAGTGGCCAATACTGAATTTCGAGAACCAAGAGTAGTTGGTGTTTTCCAGAAGCACCTTCCTTATACACCTCGAGCGTTCAAACGACTGGCTAGCATAATAGTCAGATAGGGAAAGAAAAAGAATGACGCGCTCAAATACAAAATAAAATCAGGAGAAATAAAAAAATATGCCACTCAGACTGAGTGAATTCTGGAGCCACCGCAACATCTATGTAGCAACTTTGCCTAACAATAAGTGAATACAGTAAACCGTGTCACAACGTGGTCTAACGATTGGTATCTCACACATTTTGATCGGTGCCCTTATTCGCGGGAATTTGAACTTACATCCGAACACTTGCAAATTACTTATTACTTATGACTCCACCTAATACAAAATAGTAATTGTTGTTATTACAATATACAATAATGACAGCACAGTAACAATTAATATTTTTCCAGAAGTATGCCTGTTGAGTTCCCAGAATGGCCCACTTTGCCTTTTTCTTGTTTCCTTCTTTTTCATTGAGTTTTAGCTTCTGTTCTCTGACTTATCACATTTTTTATGCGGCACTGTCTCACGTTCAATGTTGTGTTCGTTTCAAGTTCATGGCGCGTCCTTGTACTCGTATAATAAATAAATAAAATATTTGTGAGAACATTGAAAGATAGCAATCGGTTGGCAGCATAGGAATCAAAATACCCGAACACTTCCGGGAGTAAGCTAATCCTCTAAGATGATATCGTTTATTGATGCGCACTACGGATAAACTGTATCCGCTTATACAAATCTCCACTTCTTTAGCTTTTTTAAGAAAAACCTATGATCTGCAAAAAAAAACAGAAAACATCCATACATATATGCCGCGAGTAATCAATAATACATGACGAGAAATGAATTGAATGAAAATAATGCTGAACCTTCAAACGGTTAAAATTGAAAGAGGCGCGATCTTTCGTCTTCAAAATCTGTCCGATATCGTAGTTTCGACAGGCTCTTCAAAAATTTTAGGGAGCACGTTTACACCAAAACACCCTCCAAATTTTCGTTGGTTCTTCACGTCAACCAAACAAGCTACTGATTTTTTCGACACATCTTCTCATTTCAAATGGCGATGTTCTCTGCACTCTTAGGAGAACTTTCAGTACTCTTTCAACCAGAGCTGCTACGTCCAAACTTTTTTCTGATCACCTGATTTGTGTGTGGAATTCCTTCGATCCCGATATTTTTGATAAAACAACGCAATGAATTTCATATGCCGTACGCAATTTTTGATGCTCCGAATAATATTCCATGAAGGTAAAAGGTAATAGGTCAAACGCGTCGACGTTGATCAGTCTTCTAAGGACGCGCATTAGTGTTCCATCAGAATCGTAGAAGCACCATGAATGCGTATTTGGCCTATACAGTGACTTGCGAGTTCCAGACGCTATACCAAAGCAGTGCCTTCACCTTCCCAAATAAGACTCGTATTAGGTTGATACAAAAGTTCTCGGACATTTGCGACATCTTGAATTTGAAAAGGATTTCCCCGGTATTTTTGGCTCCAGTCAAAAAATGTTATAGAGAAGAGAAGGTCATTGATATTAACAGTGCCTACTTCAAATGACTTCTTGCTATTGTTCAGATATTATAAAATAAACTGTTTTGTATACCAAATGTCCGCAAACCTCTGCACCGGCCTAATACCAATTTACCCACCTCAGAAGGATGGATAGCTTGGTTGAGCCGGGCCGGGATCGATCGTTCGGCCGTGGGGTATCACAGTAGAGCACACTTCCCACACGATCAAGGAAGGGAGCAGAAGATCTCTGAAGGAGACGTAACGTTGAACTACTGGGAGGTTGACAGGAACCTTCTATCTAACAACCGTGGATTATAAGGGATGGATATTCGAAACAAGGTCTTTGGATTATTGATAGCATTGCCTTATCAAACACATTCTTGGGAAGCATACATACTCATCATCAGCGGATTCCCCTCGGGTTTGGTGCACTCGTTCTCCATGCAATCGGGCGTCAATCAAATTGAATTTTTGAGGAAATTCATTTATCCCATCTGGATGGGGAGCTTGTGGTTGAGCGAACAAACCGCCGCGTGCCTGTGTGTTACTTGAGTGCTAAGTGAAAGCGAAAAAAGGTGAAGTGAATGCTGAAGCCTAAATTGTGTTCAGAAGCAGCGGCGAAGACGAGTGCTGGCAATTACGGACTGCGCAGGAGAATGTTCGAATTCACAAGTACATCCCATTTGTAAGTCGAAAGTGAGCGTATTCAGCGAAATGGTGTCAAGAAAGTCGGCATGACCAGCAGACAGCACTTAAGGGACTTCAAAGTGACTGACGGACAGTAGCAGACGCAAAAAATAGCATTTACTCGGTAATCTCCTGTCAAACGGGCATCTTACTCTTCACTCAGATTATCGACAAGAACTTCTGCAGCGACGTCAATAAAATTCTAAAGTCTTTTCTCACGAACAACAATAAGGGGTATTGTTTCTCAAAATAATAACTTCACATCTTTATCCAGCCTTCCCTTTTTACTAGGGAGGTAATTGAGCGTGCCCCAAGGATTCCCAACGCGACTATGGTTTTGTAGACCACTGAACAGGGCTCACAGACATGTGGTTCATTTTCGTTGAAGGCCACAGGGTGGTCCAAAAGAGGCAAAAATCCATTGCCGCTAAGCTGTTGCGAATAGTCTTCAGGGTTAAATGAGCAAACAACAGCGTCTCTGTGGCGCAGTGGTTATTATGGAGCACCCTGAGTGTGGAGGTCACAGGTTCCGTCCCTCGCCGAGCGAATCGTTTGCTTTCTTACCCATGATCCGAAATCCCAATACTTTTGCATTCATATTGCAAATAATAAATGTATAAATAATAAATATCGCAGTCGCCAGCTAGAATCACATTTAGAACGAATGTTGTCGTTAGATTAAATAAGATTTTAAGTTCAGTATCCTCTAACACCCATGTATGTGACCTATACCCAACGCAACCTACCCAAATCGCTCCCAAATCCATAAAAAATGTTCGATTCAAGAATTGCGCGTCAAACAAACCCCGCAGGCAAAGTGTAGGTGAATCGGTGCTTTTTATCTATCCTCCCAGCACTACCCAGCCGTACCATAGGTAGCACACAAGGAATCAATTCAGAATACAATTTGGCCACCCAGTGAACGCAGCGAAAATAAACCACATGTATGTGAAGGCAAACTGACAAGGGAACCATGGAATAAGGCATCTCCGCTGATCTTCTCAGGAATAAGAGTCGACTGCGTGAACTAGCTGAGAAAGATTCTGCTTGAGAACGCTACTGAGAGTCCCCTCAAACGAAGTTGAATAAGCATTTTCAAGATAAAGGACACCTCTTTTCAACGATAATTAGGCTCTTTGCGATAGACTAGCATTAGAAAAACTAGACCTGAGTAACGTTGAAGTGAAACCTCGCACTGAGAGCATAATGAATTTCGAAAAGGAGGAAAAGAACGCTCAAAGAAGAGCCATCGTTAAATAGTGCCTAGACGATACATTGAAATACTTCGAAAAGCTCGTCTGTAAAAACTGAGATTCTGTTGTGTCTATGATGTTTTTGAATTTCCTTGAAATCAGAAGACCTTTCGTTTTACGAACGTCAGCTAAATTCGTCGATTCGATTCGCTTGACTTCGATTCAATGCAGTGTCCATTATAAAAATGCGCTTCTAACAGCAGTGCTTGTAAGTTCACCAAGTGATATCGGGATGACGCAAGTTACGGACTACTCAGCTGAAATGAAAGAAATTTTTTAAAATAGTAGTAGTGTAGCTTTTAACCTTTCTAATTCGAGATAGTGCCATTTCGCGTTGTGCAGTGGAGGGAGTACAGATCTCAGCTTGACCAAGTCACTTCCACACTCCTTCCGAAAGCGTGCAAACGTCGACTAGGTGGCATTACTATAGAACTTGGCCAACCTTATGTGAGCACCTGAAGTCGATCTTTCAGCTTTCAGCTTTTCCGATAAATCCTCCATGTAATCTCTGAAGTCGACGTGGTTTTGCAGTATTTGAACATAAATCGTGACCTTCAACCTCACATGTCTTCACGTTCTGTGGCGTTGAAGCTTTGTTTTCTGTCAAAAGGTGAAAAGACATGTCACAATCTTCAGTGATTTTCCAGCGTTTAAAAGAATTTTAGTACAACTGCACTAAGAAAATTCGTACTACACTTCTTTACTTTTTCTAAAGAACTACTCACAGTTCGATCTCCATTAAGGGCAATTGCTGGCGATTGTGGTCTATGCATCCAAGGAGACAACTCGTCCACTTGAAAAAACGCCCACTTTTACAGAATTTTTTCTTCCAATTTTTTCGTTTACTGGAAAGTTTTCCTATAAACGAGGTACACCATTCGATAGAGCTCGAGCTGCTGAACACGGCAGTGTTCAACACATTTTGAAAAACTGATTTTTAGGAAAGTTATTTGAAAAAGCCGAAAAAGCCGAAACATTTCGGGTTATCCGACTTTTGATCAAAAGCCGTGAGCGGTACTGTATGTATAGTGATGCAGCGATTCAATAGCGCCAAAATAGTATGGATTACATCGTCGATATATATCTCTACTCAATGGGAAACTATCCTAATGAAATAGTATTGAAAAGCGACAGGACGGACTAGGTCACTGAGGTAGAATGCAAACCCACGTCAGGTGGACATGGCTTCCCATAGGAGTGTTCTTCCAAATTCCCAAGCCGTTAACAGGAGGTGTAACTATTCAATCAGATCGTAGACCGTATCGTATCGTGCAACGATCTAGCTATTGAGCTATTTCCCTGCTTCTTAGCAAATGAGGTACGAAGCGTAAGCTTTGAAAACGGCGAAACTCCGATACTCGTGGGAAAACAAGAACTTCTGCAGCAACTGCAACATAAAAAACGAAACTGATACTGCAAGTATTCCAGTACTTCGGTTTACATTTTTAAAAGGTTTACTTGGTTCACTGTGCCTATCACTGAATCGCAGCACAGTTCCTGAGCGAATATCGGACGCAAAACACTCTACTGACTACTGAGTACTACTGAGAGCAGGGCAAGACATCTTAATACTTGCACGAAAGTTCAGAACTCCATAAGTACACTGGCATTTCCGCACTACCACCTCATTTGAACAACACGTCCCAAGGATACTCTAATAGCAACGTTCTGATTGTCGTAAGGTACTTCATAGGATTTCGAAGAACATCACCCACTACTAGGTCATGGATTACAGCACGAGTGAATATTAAGGATACTTTTGAACTCATTTTTGAACACGGAACTTGATAGGATTCTTCCATCGCCCAATCAGTCGAATCATAGTGTAGCGGTGCTAGAAGTTTCTAGAGATTATATTCCAACTACTCACTCTAAAAGGACTGGAAAGGGAACGGACAGCGACTCAAAAGGAGGGTGATTTTTCTTATCTCGAATGGACTGCTGAGTGCCCTAGAGATGATATGTACCAGTCAGCAAAGAGTGCAAGCCAAAACTTTGTACGCAAAAAAAAGGACGGCTTGAATTTCATGCCTTGGAAGCCGACCGGTTAAAAAAGCTCAGAGAACTGCCAGCAGTGGTGGCATGGGAATAACATCGACAACACAAAGTAGGCGGGAGAGAAAAACCGCTGCGTGGTGCAGCGGTGGTACGGAGTTACGGCAGCACCTAAAACATGGGAGGAACAGAATCATTCAAATTAGGAATTATTAAACCTGTATTCAGAGAGTGCGCGGTGCAGTGACAAGAAGCGCTACTGATATCCGCACGGTCGAGTGACTGATCCTTGCCCGGGCTAATAAAAATACTGACTTCGGTACAGTGGCCGACACCTCTATGTAGACATTTTGGCCTAATTACCCAAGTTTGAGAACAACACACTCCACTTCTAGTACTACCTCTACTATAGGTTAGTCATGTCTTGATTTCATTTCCTATCACTTATGAAGCCATTCCTCCAATGCTGATGAGTCCCGGGAATGGCTTTATACTATCATACTATATAATAAGCGAAACCGCTATGTTTGTAATGGGTGGCTCATATGGGTCCCGCCGCGATAGTCTGTTACCGTAAACCAAGAGCACCCACAGCGACAGGGGAGCTGATGAAAATCTTCATTTCTTTTCAACCAAAATTTCCATTTCATTCGAGTCGGTCGATAGGCCGCTGGAGTGCTGGTTATAATATTAGCTCCTACATGGTGGGGACGATACGAGCTCTTACGGTTTCCTTAGTTTCTTATTATTTGAGTTTTCTTTCCAGTTTTTAGCATCCTGTCCATTTTGTTTCATTTTGAGTTTTCTTCCCTATTTTATTTTTATTGTACGGGCTAAATTCATATTCAACATGCCTCTGCAATCCTGCGTGGAAAACGAATGTTCGGTGCCTCCTTAATGGACTAATCAGCGATAATCACTTCTCTCAATGCCGACTAACCTTCTAGGCTTATGACTCAAACGACCTATAACTAGTGTCTTCCAGCTTTTCTTGGTTGCACTAAGCTGGAGAGGCCTTACCTTTGTTAGAATTATCCTAGTAGCTCCGAACGAAATAGTGATACAAACCGAGTCTCATCATAACAGGACCAGGAAGGCGTTCCTCGCACTTATTTGAGCACTATGGCGTTGGTCCCTCTCCTTTTGAAGACTGATATGCAGCACAGGTTCCCAACCTTTTATTTTGTTCTAGTTTTTAGTTACAATTATGCAATGTACGATTGTTTACGATTACACACGCGTTTTACTTGGCGCACGTAATAGTACATTATGAATAAATAATTTAAATAAATAAAGTAAACAACTTATGAAGTTCGAAACGTTACCAAGCACTGCGTAATATCATTAGGATAAAGTGTGTTGTGGTATTTCAATAAGGCAGAGCAGATACACTCAAGCATCTCGAATGGTGAAGAAGACAATGTTTCAACGAGAAACTTCAAATTCAATCAGTTAAGTATTGGAGCGCCGCAAGAATTTGAACTCAGAAATAAAATTAGGGGTGACAATATTCCGAAACAATTCTTCTATTTTTTGAAAACAGCCGTTCATCCAAGCGGAAAAGCAGCAGACGAGACCGTAGAGTGAACAACATGAGCGGTTGAGCCGTGGAAGTGATGGAGACCAATGAGAGTTCACAAACACCCAGACGCCAAGTAAGCCTCGTCGGCGTTAGTGAGGATCTTCCATGAGGATCGAAAACACTCAGACTTCACGGCGAAAATCCTTCGCCGTTCGCCCCCATGGGTGTGCGCCGGCAATACATTTTCGGACTTATGTGTTTACGAATTCCAGCTAACTGGATAAAGGATGCGCACAAAGAAAAGTTGTAAAAACGCTCAACAAAGCCCGTCAGGCGCTCACGACGCTTTGTCAGACCTCTTCGAGAGCATGAGTTTTAAAGCGTGTTAAGCCGTCAATTTCATACCATATAAACATAACACACGATAGGTTAGGTGTCTGGAGCAAACAGGAGAAACCCGAAGGGGGGATAGTTTCGGATCGACATCAAGGATTCAGTTCGTAGTTACGTAGTTCAATTCGGTTTACTTGTCGGGTTTTCTCGGAGATCATTTTGCAGACCTCATAGACGCATGCTTGTTTAATAAAGACGAATAAAGCATGGGAAATCCTTTATATCATTTTATACACCTTCTTATTCGATATGATTATCACACTCTAACTAGTAAGATGTCTGCTTCTGCCAAAGGACTTAAGGTGACATGAAACTTCGTTGTCCCCTGCCGTGAACTGTTGCAAGGAATGTTGTGCCAGCTCTTCAACCCGATTCTCTCTTTTCTTCTTTCTATGGATTTATTGAACTTTTAGACAAATTAATTTCCGTTCCGTTTAGCTCCTTTGTGAGGCTTTGCTACCCTGCACTTTCGGCTAATTCGCTGAATCCCTTGTGTTTGTTTTTTCCGATTCTCAATAGTTTTAGTTTAAGTTTAGCTTATGTTTTTATGGCATGCTCTTGAATTTCGTGGTTCATCTCCTCTTCTTAGGCTGAGTGTTGTTTTTCCTTTTCGCTTCGGTGGGATACGCCTTAATGCGGCTTATATAAATAAACAAATAAAGATTCTAGAGATGGTGGAATAGTGAACCCACAATGCTTCTGTTAGTCCACCTGTAGTTTGTCATGGATCGGTTTCCGTTTCGTTATCGAATTCTTATGACCGCCCCGACCGACAAAAAACTTTGATGTGAAAGTTTTCATTATTGAAGCGACAGAACCACTGTTGTGAAGTGCAGTTGGACATTTATTTGTAAAGTTATTTACTCAATCGATAACCGAGTGTATCTTTAGAACTGAAAGAAAAATCCATTTCAGAGTAGGAATACCAAATACTAAAGGCAAGTGAGTGGCGATCATACGAAAACCTGCAGTAAACTCTCTTCACAAATCTTGGAGGACTTAAATTTAAAATTTCGTGCAACGAATTTCTTTTCGGATGCATCCTCAAATGTTTTCCCACAGAAATCATCACTTGAAGAACGCCAAACACCACACTAAATAAGCCCTAAAGATTAGTACTTTCGTGTAGATAAACATGGTGGTGAACATGGTTCGTATACCTATGCAGTGGATGTTCAACATCCGTGTTCCAAAAATACACCTAATTTTGGATTCATTCATACCTACGCAGCCGTCACAACGGCATGCCGCTTCGGGCAATTTAATTCATTTTACGATACGAAGCGCATTTGATAGCGAATTGCTGGTAGATGAAAGCATTTGTAGGTAGCCTAGGCTGTATGTCAACTAGTATGAAGAAGAACTTGAATCTCAAAGCAACAACAGGATCTTCAAGACCAGCGTAGGACACAAACTTTCAAGCGGAGAAGAAACAGCAAGTATGGAGAATTCAGGTGCTGTTGCAAATCATCTGTGTAGTCAAGATATAGCCATGCTTGATGTTCGTCAACCGTAGGAAAGGTCGTATATGGACACGACTTCACAGAAGGATACTCCAATGGGATGGGCTTCATTGTCGACTGGCTGGTGTTCGCAGTCCAGTCTTCTGCCTTGGGCGCTGCTATACATAATTCCCTTTTATTTCCCTTTTACTGATGAGGGAGCGGGATGACCGAGAAATTAAGAGCTTAGGCTCATGATCTCGTTGAGCAGGGTTCCATTCCCGCCCCAGGCAGAAACCCTTGCTTAGCTTAGAAATAGCTGAAAAGGGTGTCGGTACCAGCGTCAGACCCGGCTGACAGGTCGGCTGATGAAGGAAAACTGTCACAGGCAAAAGGGGGATCAATGGTCAAATGCAAATAAGCGGAGCTCAAGAACGAGGACGATATGGCCATCCCACATGAAACCGTACACCGAGACAAGATGGCAGTGTGGTAACCTCAAAGAAGCGGGAGCAGCACCAAAGCGATGGAAGACGAGGCGATCATCAAGAAAGAGTACCGCGTGACTGATTGGGATAAAACGTTGCGGAATGAAATTCCCCTTTTATCATAGGCGACGATGATCCTCGACTCCCAGTTGAAAATGGGCGGGCAGGCCTGCTCATGGGAGGACGATGGCACTTAGCTTTTTACCGGCATACCGTGTGGACTATAAAGCTTCGCTTTCCTTCTCTCTCTCATTCCTAAACACAATCCACTGAACCATCCGCACCCAGCTTTCATAGATAACACTCACGAGGAGGGTCGTCGAAGTGATGGTGAGCTCTAGCGATGCAATTTCTATGGGATGTAGGGCTCCTCATCGGATATCCAAAAACATGAAAAAATTTTTCGGAATCGCATTGTGTGGTACTGAAAAAGGCCTGCAAAAACGAGGAAGCGCTACACATCAAAGCGCTCATTTCGCCCTTAAAATGTGGTCGGAGGCGCAGTGGGCTAGCAGTTGGACTCTCGTTCAGGTGCTCATGGGTTCGGATCCTGTTGGTGCAATTTTGTTTTGCTTCAATCGCACTGATACCAAATCGTGCTCATTTTGCAATTTTGTCATTGAGGTGGAAGAAAATCATGTTTAGAGCAGCTAAAATCCCACTAATTTTAGTAAATGGCGCCGTTAATACGGGTAGCCAATATCCACCGTGACTTACCTTAAAATTCAGAAACTGATAGTACATTCGTGATCAGCGCCCCTAATAACCCCCACAGACGAAGTTTGGAGGAAATCGGTTATTTTGACCTTGGCACCTCACTTACCCACCCGTACCATAGCTAACGCTCATCAGTCGGAATTCTAGAAGCAAAAGTAGAAAGAGTAGAATTGGTCAGCAGTTCAAGTGAGACTCCCATGCAATTTCTGGATTGAAGGTAGTGGATGCTGAAGATCTTCTGACAGCTAGAGTCGGAATGGAGGCATAATATTACCAGTAATTCATCAGAGACTGAACCTTGGCAACTCTACTGACACCTGACATGAGGCTCGATACATCATGATGACCCCTTTCGTCCAAACTTTGCTAATGAGACTATTTGAGACGCTGGTCATGAATATAGCACTAGTTTTGGGTTTTGCAACAAGTGAGGGTATCTAATGGTGGGTTTGGTTGTGTGTGGGCTTGTGATCCCTTGCGTGGGTAAGGGTGGGTAAGTGAGGTGCCAAGGTCAAAATAACCGATTTCCTCCAAACTTCGTCTGTGGGGGTTATTTGGGGTGCTGATCACGAATCTAACATTAGTTTCTGAATTTGGATCCGTTTAAGGTAAGTTACGGTCTCAAGGGCGAGATGAATGCCTTGATGAGTAGCCCTTCCTCGTCTTTGCAGGCCTTTTTCTGTACCATACAATGCGATTCCGAAAAATTTTTTCATGTTTTTGGATATCCGATGAGGAGCCCTACATCCCATAGGAATTGCATCGCTAGAGCTCACCATCACCTGAACGACCCTCCTTGTCAGTGCACACTGGTCGTGAATTATCTTTCCATATTAACGGATGGGCGTATCGGTGGACGGACACCAAACGGATACCAAACTACTAGAGACAAACGTGTGCGCGTAAAACTGGGGTGCAGAGGCACGGTAGTTCATCACTTGCTACTTCTACGGCGGGGAGGATATGTGAGAAACACGGCGGACACTGTCGGTAACAGTGAAGGAGTACAAGGATGGGCTGGAAGATCAAAATCCTCGACGCTCTTCGACGTGCATCGCCTGGTAAACAACAACAATGCACAGACTGAAGTGACGGTACGGATATCAGACTACTAGAGACAAACGTCTGCGCGTAAAATTTTGGAGGCACTGTGCATTCAAAACTCAAATTCTTTTTGTGTTCACACAAAAAGCCTCAAAATTAACAGAAAGGATGTCTGTCTAGCCGTTACCAGCGAGCTCGCTCCGCTCGTTAACCTCTGTGAATTCTGATCTACAGCGTCTGCATGTCAGGGCGGAGGCACGTTTTCTGGGTTACCGACCTCTCCCGGCCAAGATTTGCGGGCACCCATGCGGGCTGCTCTCCTCATTTCTGTATACCAAAGACAGGCTAGTTTCAATTCATTTACTATAAAGTCTTCCTCCTTGCTGATGAGACACAGGGAAGACTTTATATTGCCTTTCGTTTGCTCGTCCAAGGTTTGCGTCGAAACGAGCTTACGTACCTGTTTCTTTTGCTTTGCTTCTCAACCTCTCTCAAGAACCTGCAGTATTTAGCGTTTGTAGATTTTCAGGCATATTTGATCGGTAATTTGATGCGTATTCAGCACAAATACAACACCGACGGATGTTCTATACAGTTTGCCTTTTATTCGCTGATGTAACGAGAATATGCACAAGTGTTAGTAGAAGTTAAGCCAATAAACTTCACCGAATAGACCAGATCTGTGTACAGGATATATGATACAGAATGTGATAACCTAAAAAGCCAACAAGCATGGGTCATGTTTTGAAAAAGAGACCATGTGATGAATAGCAAAAAACGTAAACATGGAAGGCGGGTCTGGTTAACAAAGCAGACGTCACCTATTAGATGCCGAGCATAAGAGGAGACCCGTGAGAAAATGTAGGGAACTTTTCTAAGGGAAAACACAAAGCTTGATAGTCGCTTCTGCATTTCAACCTCCGAAGGAGAACTTGACTTCCACTACAACCAGAAAACTCTGCCTCAAGGGCAGACACGCGTTCGGCAAAGGCAAAAATTCACTTGATGCAAGCATAGGCGCGTGACTAGATGAACAAGAAAAGCGGACTTGAAACACTCAAATATACAAGGATAAAATAAGCCGCATAAATCACAGGTTCTTTCAGTTATGAATGAATTCTAAACTTCACGTACGATCAATTCTCATTTCAGATCGCTGATCAGGGTCGTTCTCGGGTATTTCTCTTTGAGCTGTTTCCACTGGACAATAATATCGTCGGCCAATCCCGCGAAATAAAGGATGGAGCCTGGAAAAAATTCGCATTGAATACAATAAATCCAAAGGCGAACGCAACAGCTATAAAAATCCATGTGACAAATGAAGTAGGCGCATAAACAATTGCCTAGCATCGAATGAATGAATAAACGTTGTACGATCGGATTAGGAACAACCGGCGAGACCCTTTTTTGGATTGAATGAACACTTTCAACGAGGGGATAACCCGGCAGCATCTACCGAGCGTTTTAAAATTAGGAGCAAACGTGCCGAGAATCTCAGAACACAGGCTATCGATGTGTGAATTCTAAAATGCGCCTCCACAAAAAATATACGATTCTAAGGGAAAAGTGAACAAATCAGTCAGAAAAATGAAAAAGTGAAGAATATGTAAAAATAGCCAGTTGAACAATGGCAAGAAGTGGAACTGTATGCTAGTTTTGTCTCTTTTGTCTCTGTCTCCCTTAGACGAGCAAACAATAAAGAAACCAATTTTATTCCGCGTTTCTGCAGATGCTTTTACAATGAAAAGAATAATTGCGGCTAACGCGGGATCAAGCCTCTCTATGAAACAAAGATGGTCGGAACTGAATCAGTCATCCGCGCTCCTCTGGCATTTTCCATAGGGTAGATTGTAAACACAAGGGCTATGAACGCAACACAAAAACGTAGCTGGAACGATAGCTGGTGTCTTTTTTGATATAGCGTATTCTTTACAAAGAATTTCGAAGAAAACGGACGCTAACACCTTGCAAAACGGGATTTCGAGTATCGGCCTAAGTTGAATCAATCTAAACGCTCGGATAAGCCGAGAAATGCTGACAAGATTGTAAAGGACAACACAATTTTTAAAAAAGCTAATAAAATAGTTACCATTACTGGAAAGGCTGTAAGCTAGTTCATTTGACGAAATTCCGAGCTTTCATATGGATAATTCCAATGAGGTTGTTAAAATACAATGTCTTAGACTGCTTTTAAACTTATACATATTAGGTGGTACACCTCGCGACTGATTTTTTTTCATCTCACAGTAAAACTATTGCTGAAGCTTCTGCATTTCTGTTTCGATAACGTCAGTAGGAAGCTAAAGCTCTTCAGAACTATACATCGCACATTCGATTTCGTTGGTATTCATTTGATTTACGAAGCCTAAACCATGAGGATCCAACTGCATCAGTTCAATGAGCTTGGACTATGGCGTTCTGCTGCAGTGTCCTATCCCGAAATTTTGCAGTTTGATGGAGTAAAATTTCGTGTGTATCTGTCCAGAACAAGTTGGTCCCAGGAAGTTATTCAAGACTATGATGGGTTCGAGAATCAACCGCTCCGTATAGGATACCTACCACCGATTAGGATGGGCTGAAAGCAGCCACAGAAGCTGAAACATCAACTACTACGCCCTACGTCGTAGAGGAGTTCCAGGGCTCATATACCAAAGCGTCCGACTGTATTGAAAAAAGTGCGAAAGTATGTCCAAAAGGTTACCCGCAATATATCGCCTACGCAGCTCAACGCTGAGGTCACTTCGCGTACGAAATTTCGAAGTTTCGAAAGGAACCTCAACCGGTAAAATAACTTGGCTGTAGTAGATGAGAAGTGAATTAAGTAGGCTACTCATAGCCGGAGACCCCAGTGGCTTTGTCCTTGTAAACAAGGAAAATCAAGGCCAAGTCTGAATTGCATTTTAAGGAGGAGATCCTTCGTATGCTGTGGAGTGCTTCTAAATTTTTCGAATAGGAGCTACTACCTAAAGATGCATTAGTGACTGTCAAACTATGTAACTACACTGTCAGCGATTGGATTGTATCGCTTGCAAAAAAAGGTAAGCAGGGCTGAATACGCTACACACCCAAAACTGTTTTCAAAAAAATGTACGGAAAACTTCTTGGAGGATTGTTGGACTTCGGTACCCCATGCAGCATAATCTTCATGCATTGCTATTACAGTATACCATTTCTCAGCGTTCCTATAAAAACACGCGGAAGAGAAAAATCTCAACAAGGCCATCTCAAACCGGGAGTGTAAAAGTTTTCGCCAATAAAACGTCAGGCTTCCATGCGTATGATGAACGGGAAGTCTACCAAAAAAGAAAGAAATTCTTGAGTAATGTGCTTAACATGCTCACCTGATAACGATAGGCTTTCGACACGACAAATCGATTCCTCATAAATGATAATTGTATCCCTAAGGCGAACCATATCAAAAAGAGCTGCCGCAAACACAACGGGAATGCAGCTTCCAGGGCCGTTCACCAGGAGGAGATCGGGACTGAAATTTGCAAAATGAAACAAACAGCAGATAACAGACAAATGAAAACTCGGAGCAGCCTTTTGCAGAAAACAACAACTTAAAACAATACTAAGCAAGCATAATGTGTAGCTAAAGTCAATAAAATGAAAATAAATTAATAATAAATATTAACAATCTAAGCAAACCTGGCATTCCAAACAACTTTTACGGCGAATAGGAATGAGTACAGCGTTGTCGGTATTGCAGTCACAAAGCTTTGGCCAACTTCACGACTGCGAGGAATCCTACACAACTCGAAGCTTCCGGAATTACGGCGATTTTCAAGCTCTATCACCTGGAATGGATAAAAATAGCCTCAAAAAAAGAAGACACGTAACATCATTTAGTTTGGGGGATGTGAAAAGGTACAGTCGCGAGAAGTTTAGGCCCAAGGACGGAATGAAAGGAGAGCTTTGAGACTTAGATTTTTGGAAATTACCTTAGAATGTGTATTTTCAGGTGCTATGTAGGGTGGGGGTGCAGCCATAGGAAAATTACTTGAGGCCGCAGTTTTTCACTGAAATGTGATCAAAGAGATGCTGGAGTATGAATAGTTCGAAATTAGGCATTTAAAAACAATTTGAGCACTATTTAACTTCACTATCGTGTTCTGGACACCAGAGAATCCGCCATAGGACCACCCAAGTAGTCGATATGGGTGGTCTGAGACCACCCAAGTGCAAGACGGACAGCAGATTCGTGTTCTGGACCCCAAATAACCCCCCTAGGAGAAGTTTCAGTGAATTTTGACGACTTAAAAAAATCGAGTACCGCTGTCCGCAAAGTCGTCGAAATTCGCTGAAACTCCTCCTATAGGGGTTATTTGAGGTCCAGAACACGAATGTGCTGTCCGTTGTGCACGTGGGTGGTCTAAGACCACCCATATCGACTACTTGGGTGATCCTATGGCGGATTCTCTGGTGTCCAGAACACGATAGTGAAGTCCGTTTTCTAAATGGCGGCCGAATACAGCAGTTATAGGTCAGTCTCACCCGGTAAGGTCGGTGGGTACTGCCTATAACTACCGTATCCGGCCGCCATTTGGAAAACGGACTTCACCCTCGTGTTCAGAACACCAGAGAACCCCATATGCAAAGCTTCAGCGAAATCGGTGATCCTGATCAGACCACCCAAGTAGCGATTTGGGTGGTCCAAGTCCACCCACGTGAAAAACGGACAGCAGATTCGTGATCAGCGCCTTCAATTATCCCCCCATTCAAAGTTCCAACGAATTTCGATGCCTGAAAAAATCGAGTACTGATGCCCCTTAAGTTGAATAGTGCCATTCAAAATTAGGCATTTAAAAACAATTTGACGTCTCTCAGAAATCTAGCAGCGTCATCGCCATTTTTGTTTTCTGTGAGGGAATTAGGCTTTGCTATTTTTTCTTTCTGTGACCTCACCACCAGCTGAGCACGGTTCTGAAATACAACAGATTGATAATATATAATTCTAAAGGAAGCACTCACCTTCTCTTCGCTCATGCTATCGGTATCGGCGATGATATAGCACCTTGGAGCGTACTTCTCACCGAGTTTCTCTATCAGTTCTAACATCTCCATGGTGTGTCCACCCGAGCCCATCACGCAGCACAACGACACGGTCTTCGAACGGACACCGATCTTCTTCCTTCCATGGTTTGAGTGTCGAACGAGATAGGATAGATAGCCGGTGGTTAGAAATACGCCGAATAGGATGAGGCTCACAATGCAGAAGAAGAAAACGAATACCATCTCGTGTCGACCGAAAGAATCCGTTCCAATGAGACTGTTCCTATGAAGATCTGTTAATCGGCAAAGCTGCTCGGATTCGAATTTAACGATTTGGCGCGGGTGCGGTGCAGCGCGGTTTGAAATGGGGCGCAATATTCCTCAGATTTCAAAGGCTTCCGTGCTGCATATGAAACAATCAGGACATTCACTTCCAAGTTCAGGACGTTTTGTTTTGTGTGGTCCCGTCTGTTTTTCAATTTGTGCTTCAGTCGTCTGTCGTGTTTTGTCACGAATTTTTTTGGCGTGGAATTGTCGGAGCAAGCGTACTTTTCAAATTCCATCTAATATGTACCGTTTTCATTTTAAAATGGTAATTTTTCAGAACCAGAATGGACGTTTTCTAGACCAAAATGGACGGGGACCATATAATTCGGCTTAGAATACGTTGCAGAAAGACTCCTTGTTCTAAAAACCATTCGGTTTGCATTGAATGTTGATGCAGGGCAAACGTCCATATTGATCTGAAAAACGTCCATTTTGGTTTGAAAAACGTCCATTTTTGATTTGAAAAGTGTCCACTCTAGAATGAAAATGGTATATTACGGAGTGAACCTTTTGCTACGATACGCTCCGGAATTCCCTGAAGGTAGAGGGCAATACGGATAATTGACATTATTCAATTTCCTGTACATCGTTGCCTCTGAAAACTTTTGATCGACTTCTATGAAAGCTTATCATGGATGTGAGTTGTTTGGGGTTGCTTGTGCTGGATTTGGTGGCTATTTTTGCACTTCTGAAACGAATCAGCGGCTGATTAGTTTCGAGAAGTACCTAGAAGAAGTTTAGGGCAAGCGTGTTTGTCTCGTGAGCTAAGTTGGAGTTTCAAAATGGCTCTCAGCATCCCATCTCACGCTGCTGACTATTGAGATCTGTAATACCTGTGCCCTGTTGTCCACGAGAAAAATAAAGGAATTCCTCGTATAGTACCCTTCATATTTCCTTCCCTTCCGTCCATTCACTCCATATTTGTTCCAACATTTCGACTAGTGATCTTCTTCTCTTAAAAGGATGTGCTTCCACGCGTGAATTTCATTTTCCTGGATATTAATGCCTGAATGTATGGAACGTTTGATCCTCACTGGTAATTTATGTTGTTTAAACCTCTACATTCTCTTTCTTTTCCAGGTCTTTCTGCATCGGAATGAACATTGCCGAAATGGCAACAGATGGTACGTTTCCTCTTTATATTTTACGAACAACATTTTGCTTTGCTGTACGTGGAGGGGATTAAGCTATCTATTTGCTTTTTGAAATTGGTGTGACCCGTGTGAAATGACATTCTTTGTCGCTGGAGTACCGCTTCTGGACATGTTCCTTCTTCCCTTTTTGAATTTCTATTCTATAGAAGAAACAGATGAACAAGAAATCAGTTACTGGTATTGGATAAAGCCAATATTTTCATAGAAAGGTCCCTTAACCACGACGCAATAAAAACGTTTTAACTCACTATTTCAGACATTTACGAATTGGACTACGATGAAGAGCCAGTCATTGAGAATCCAAAAAGCGCTGCTGTGGTATGTCACTGTTCACATTCTCTTTTTTTTGGAATTTCCTTTCTTCGTCGAATGCAATTCTGCGGTAAGTAATTTATGCGCTATAAATGTTGTGCTCTACAAAGTTTTTCCCATATTAGTGTTTGCCACTTTTTCCGTGAAGGTATCTTGGCAGCTATCTGTAAAAAATGAATTTGAACAAAAATTCTGCGTCTGGTTTTCATGTCTGTTGCCCTCAATGGAGAACATAGGCGTTTGAATGATTTGTTCATCCCTGCATGCCTCTTTAGGGCACTTTTGATTTCGAATAGAAAGAAATGTCGCACGACATTTGGCGAATCCCTTCATCAACAAAACCTTTACTGCTGGGCATACTTGAATTAAAGGAAGCGAGTAAGTTTGGAAGTACTCAATTTTGGTTGGAAGTGCAGCGTGCTGGTCTGTAATATTGCGTCGACTCTATGCTGGTTAACATGTTAAGGTGTGAACAATTCTGAACAGTTTACATGTCAAACATGTCAAAATCGATCGAGTTGATCGTAAACAATGGCGGATATAACAATGATAACACGTTAAAGTCGACGTAAAGTTGCGGACCACCACCCTGCACCCCAACCCTTATAGCGTCCTCAAATTGAATCTCACACCTTCCAATAGCTTGTCTCAATGCTGTTCTTTTTCCGTTGTTCACTTCTTTGAACTTTGCTCGAGCTTCTCGTGATGCTGTTCGGTTGATGTTCTGGCGACCTCGCCTCTTCACTTTATCAACATTTTCAAGTCTCTTATATCGTGTACCTTTCCTGATCACAGGCAGATGTTGGTGAACAGAAGGAGTTTGTGAAGAGGAAGATTATTCTCCAGTCTGTTGCCGTGATTTCACTGTGAACTATGCTGTGGGCTTCATCTAACCAACAATATAATAGACAAGTACTTCGCTCCGAGCAAAGTGGCCTATGATTTGGTGTGATTCAATTGATTTTTTCAATTGAAGTAAATTAGTTCAATTCAGTTTTTTATGTTCTACCAAAGCCGTTCCTTTGTTCTAGAATGACTAGCCTCACCACAGGACATTTTGGAGGGCAACTGAGTATATATTCATGTTGTGTTCGAACTAATTTCTGCTCAAGATTTGTGGTGTCGAATGCTGCGCAAATGTGATATTTAAATAGAGTTAACTGTTTGAAGACTCAAAATTTTTTTAGACCATAGCGATTGTGATCCTAGCACTTATTTCGTTTTCACAATTGTGCTTCCTGAAAATCGGTACTTAATCTTCCTTCTTCTCGTCTCCGTTTTATTCTTACAATTAGTTCTTTCTCACTTACAAAAATATTTCAAACATTGGTAGGAAAAGTATTTGAAGAGTAACGTAGCGAAAGGTAATACGATGTGTATTGCATCTTTGTGATTCCATGGGTGATTGTTACCCTTTTTCCTCTTTTGTTTTTCTCTTCGTTGGATGCGAACTTCATTTTTTAAACGAAGCCCCAATTTCTAGTTTTTTTTCACGCTCTCTTCACGATAAGACAGTTATACGGAAGATATCAGGCTATTCGCGAGATGTTTTGAACGCTGTTCTGGTAGGAAAGAGAAAATAACGTGTTGTCTCTTCCATTTCCGACAGCTTTCGACATGATTTCAACCAAACTCTTTACGTTCTTGTTGTTCTTTTTATCATCCCCACTTTTCTAAAGGATGAAGATTTACATAATGTTTGTTGTAGCACCTAAATTGCAGATGGTGGCGCATTAGATTTTTCATACACTCAAAGTGACATGGGACGAATATTTCTGCTCTAAATGCGTCTTCTTGTCAAAATCTGCTGTTATCATACAGTGTAAGCGCCCGCAGAGTGAATTCGGTGAACTAGATTGAGTAATAGGTAATATATTTGCTATGGGTAATTATACTAATTTCGCTACAAAGGACGTTTTATTTGCGGTTTCATTTCTTACCGATGTTTGAAATTTTTAAATGGGCGGCCTGAGCGCGCGTGGTGCAGTGGTAAGGGGCGCTACTGTCACCCGCGCTGTCGATCCCTACCAGGGCTATCCAAACATTCAATCCCTTCGGGTTCACGCAAATTGGTGTTAGACTTGCCTGGGAAGGTAAAGACACTGATCTGGTAGAGCCAGTGCCCCCCCCCCCAAAGTCATTGTATAAGCTAAATACGCATTCACCATGTGTCTACGATTCTGAATAGAACACAAGTGCGTGGCGCGTCCCTAGGGGACTGATTAACGCAGGCACCTCTATCTTTGCTTTGAATAAGGTTGGGTGGTCCCTCTACTAGCCCTGGTGTCGTGATCGTACAAGAGTGTGGTGTTGACGTTCTGCTATGGTAACGAAGTCAACGATGTGATTACGCAATAGGTGATGCGCTGTACCTGCGTGGGTAATTATATTTTGAAAGGGCGAAGTCGAAAAAATTGCGTGGTTCACTTTTTTAGCGCTAGAATGTGCTAGAATAACAAGTCTATGAAACGCGATCACGGCAAGTGTTAAATGTTCTTTTCTATCAAGGACTACTCAATATGGTTTACTTTTGGTTCCTGCTATGATGTGGGACCGAATACGAAAAAGAATAAGACATTTATCCACAACCATTCGAAAAGAATAAATTAAACCATTTCTCGACTACGCTTATCTTAATTTTTTGTTCCATAGGGTGTGGGATATTCTGCAAGTTCCGGTTTTTGTTCCTCGAGCGGTATTATAGGGTGTTCCATTTCAGCGGCCTTTTTATCTGAAGCATCGAGGGGAGGCATAATCTGGTGCGAGACCAGGCTCTTAATGTTGTGTATACCTGTCTCCATCGCATAGTTGTCTAAAGTGGAAGTATTTCGTTCGTTGAACCTGGCAATAGGAATGTGAATTTTCGTATATAGAGTATGACTTATGAATGATCAGGTACCACTTTTCTATGGAAGACCTTGAGCTAGCTCGACGAGAGAACGCTCTTATTTCGTCGAACCTCACCTTGAAATTTAAACATCGGCAGAGTTCAGGCGGTTGTTATGAAATTTTCACTCGAGATGAATTTCACGTATACTGAGATATGACCAGAAAGGTCTTAAATGTGGAGAGAGGACGAGAGGTGACTATTTCTTTTCTTAATTAATCATTTCTAGTGGATGTTTCAACGGGACTTTGTCGTTAGATCGTGGAGGAAAACAGCACTTTTGAAATCTAATTAAGTTTTCCAAGGACCTTGACAAGAGCAAGGTCGCGGTTTTTGGCTCACCTTTGTAATCATTTGTACATTCGTTGAGAGATAACAATGGTCTGACAAAAACCCCGATGATAGACCCTGACCAAGGTCTTTTCTGACCAATCATGCTATAATTTACCGTAAAAGCGCTTTGTTGACTAACATTATTTATTGAGCTATTGCGAAACCACAAGGTTATGTCCTTGTTTGAACTTGTTAGGACATTTTGAATGCAATAATTTGCGTAACGGTCGTTTCTGATTGGCCAACCTAATTTTCGGTTTTGGGAGATAATTTGTTTGCAAAGCAAATATATTTAGAGGACCGTTGCTGTAGCACAAATATTAGGTTGTCACTAATAAATTCTTTTTTTAATGCGCCAACTATCAGCTTCCTGTTTCACATGTGTGATTTATTCGTTGCACACGCTGTTCCATATCATTTTGAAGCTTATTTTTATGGTCTTTACAACCCAGCATTGGTTAACAGAAAAGGTGCGATCCTTCTTCACGACAACGTCGGACCACACATCTGACGAAAAACACTCCAGAAATTGAACGACCTTGGTTGTAAAACCCTACCCCACCCACTATGTGGGGTAGGGTTTTACAACCAAGGTCGTTCAATTTCTCTAAACCTGTCGCCAACAGATTATCCTATTATCAGGCATCTCAACAACTTCATCGAGAGCAGGGGGTCAAGAAAAGACAGGTGCTGAAATTGCCTTCGAATAATTCATCACTTACAGAAGTCCAGATATCTACCGCGAGTGGTATATGATCTCGTAAAGCGTTGGCAATAATGTTTAGATTCTAACATTGCTTACCTTGTCTAATAACGTTTCGTTTGAGCTGAATTGTGGACGCTTGAAGTTACGAATCGAAAAACGCAGTTCGTTTGTAGACAACTTAATATATAGAAGGAACTTTCTCGACTTGAACAACAACAACGGATGAACTTTTGTTCCCGTTCTGGTAGACATCGGTGTCTCGATACAAAATTTTCTGTAAAGCTAGGAAAATTTGGAGGACCTATTTTTCGTTATGCTAATAGAAGCCTGGAAACCGTTGCTATTGTTTGAGTTGGGACAAGGTTGGCATGCTACTTCTGCAGCGAAAGAAATTTTCCGTTCCGGTGATCGTTGCAAGGTTCTCGAGAATTTTTTTCTTGAGGTCAGCGTTTCCATCAGAGTGAGTAGTGGTGCCTGAAATGGTGGGCGTCCGAGATGATGCAGGTATTTGCCGCACTGAATCGTCAGATCGTATCTGAGACTTGACGGTTTCGCGTTGAGTGTCGCCTAAAAACGCAAGCGCAAGGTCACTTTTTACTGCTAACATCGCTGATTCGATAATAGCCGCAGTGAGTGTGGTGTGTGCATATGTGTGTGTTGCTCTCTGACGAATCAAGATGCACTCTGCCTATCAGAAATCGTTTTCGTAATCGTTCCGGGTTCGATTTTCACCGGTTCAACCAACGTGGTGGCTGAGCCGTTGACAGATTACTGAAACTGGAATTGATGAGTGGCTGGCTGGCTGCGGATGGTGGCGGTTGGCGTTATCGGATTTCTGAATCGTGTACGCAATGGGCTCGAGTGCAGTTGGCCCTAAAAATGGGTGAATTATTGACAAAGGCGGATCGAATACGTCCATCGTGCAGATGAGACCCCATCGTACTTGAAGGTTTTTCTGTGCCTGCTGGATAAGAGCAATTTTCCGCGGCTAAAAGTCACTGTCGAAAAGAACAGTTGTGAAATATCACTTGAATAATATTACGTATATATGATGCGTGCTGAGGTGAGGCGCTGCTGACTCCTGCACGGTCGAGAGATCGATCCCCACCCTTTCTCACCGAGCCTTCCATTCCTCCGGAGTCGGGTAAATCGGTACCAGACTTGTTCGGGAAGGTAGGCATACTGACTTGGTATAGCGGCAGAGCAACGCAGGTGACTGTATTTATAAGCCAAGTGCTCATTCGCCATGCCTCTGCGATTCTGAACGGAAGACGAGTGTATGGCGCGTTCCTAGTGCACTGATCAACGCAGAATGCTTCAGCTTAAGCTTCTAGCCAATGAAACTTACACTTCTACACCACTTTCAAAGTGCAAGTATATTTACTTAACAATTGATTTTTTGTGGTTCGAGTTGATATTTTCCAACTCCACGTAGCACTTTGTTCGAAAAACGTCGTTCAGAAAAATGTTGTATGGATTGTTCCTCTTCGTCAGCACTATGAGCTGCACGAGACACAAAGCGAAGCGCGTGCTTTTCCTCTGGTTCGCAGCTCTAACAAGAGCTACGAACTACGAGAGCTGAATTATCTACAGGGTGTGCAAAAATTACCCGCACAAAGTTATCGCAGTGTAACTTCAACACAAAAGCGAATTTTAAAACGAAACTACACACATAGCTTTCCCATCTACTTACCAATCAGACTTATTGAAATTATTCGGTGCAGTCGCCTTTCGTACGAACACAGGTCCTCAGACGAGAAGCGAACCCATTACACGTGGCACGGAGCTAGTCTTCACTATATCATTCCTTGCTTTTGCCAGGGAAGCTTCAAGTGAAGCCAAACTTGCGTGTTGAGCAGAGCAAACTTTGGTCTCAAAAACAGACCAGAACAGAAATTGAGAGGGTTTAATTCCGGTGAGTACGAAGCCCAGTCATCTTATACGGCGAAGTGTGGGACAGCAAAACTGTGAGTCGATGCTAGCTGGTCTTTCTGGATTTGGCTTTGCCATTCGAGCATTGTAAGCCCAAATGAACTCAGATTTAAAATACATTTGAGATTGGCGTATTGGTACATAATACTCCAATATGAAGTTCGTAGTCCAGCTCTGCCTGTTGTTATCAACTGTGCCACACGCATAGCTCGTGGCACGCAGGTAGTCTTCATCGAAATCATTCCATGCGTTCGTTAACGGTGCTATCAGATAGGACAAACGTGCTCATCATGCAGAGCACTTCTTCTTCTTAAAAACCTACCAAACAGAGAAAACAGTTTGCTCAGAAAAATTGAGAAAAATTGAAATATAATAGCAGTACGATGAGAAAGATGCCGGCTTTTGATGCCCGATCTTTTCGGATTTCGTATTGCCATTACCACTATATAGGCATTCATGAGCTCAAACTTTGTAATCACTTGCATACTGCATAAGTGTATAACATATCCTAGTATGGAGCTCAGAATCCAGGTTTGCTAGCAGTTATGGTCTACGTCGTACCTGTGCGGGTAATTTTTGCACACCCTGTAATAACATATGAGTTCTCGCCATAAGTAAAACGGTAAGATGGGATTGTGTGGCTTTACTTCTGTTTCTTCGAATGATGCAGGATTTATGCGGTGAAACTGTTTCGTGGGATTGCTGGAGGATATTAGTGAATTTTTCCAATTCATTTAAATGACAATATCTGGTATTCTTGTAATATCATAAGACATCCCTAACCAGCCGTTGGTGCAAGTTAGTGTCTTCACCTTCTCAGGAAATCTGGGGCTAATTCACCCAACCCCGTGAGATGTGCGCTCGGTTAGCTTTATGGTGGATCGATCCCTCGGTCGTACGTGTGGAAATGGCGCCTCTTGCACTGCGTGTAGCGCCTCCATATGGTGGATCGGTCGGAAAGTTTTTTGTTCGCCGATGCTAAGTGATGGATTGATAATTGTGGGTTTATGTATATCTGCCTTAGATTATTTTTCCATTTCTTGTTGTAATATTAGCGTGAATTGTGTGAATGGCGCCTCTTGCACTGCGTGTAGCGCCTCCATATCCAACAGAGGCTGCCTCGGTCGGAAAGTTTTTTGTTTGCCGATGCTATGTGATGGATTGATAATTGTGGGTTTATGTGTATCTGCCTTAGATTATTTTTCCATTTCTTGTTGTAATGTTAGCGTGAATTGTGTGAATGGACACTTTCCTGCCTATTACGGTATATACGACCTGGGGTAGCTTGGGAGTCTAGTTCTCTCTTTCCATTGAAACTAGCCTATTTGTTTCTAGTATGCTACTCGATGGACTGTTTTGATTACTAAGGGTCCATAGATTTCGGAGTTCTAACTTATTGTATAACTTCTGTACGAAATAAATTAAGCTAGCTGTTCAGGATCTGCTCCTTGTTTAGGGTTCATCTGATCCCATACCAGCGGTGGTTCTGCGTTAGGCGTGAGGTTTAGGAACACCCTAAAGTCAATCTAAGACTGGGAAGAGGTTAAACTAAAATTTCAGTCTCTATCGTCGAATGAAGAATCTCAAGACTTCTTGTGATTTGAACGAAAACGCTGCTTGTCATTTGCAGCGATTCCTGTCATTTAGTGGGGATGTGAGTCGGAGTCTAAAAATGGATCAGACGGATTATCTGAGCTCAGCTGAAATTCCCTGGTATATCAGCAGTTCTGCCCGTAATGATCTACAGCCAGATCTGGTCTGTTAGCGGAAAAGCGTACGAATATCCATTCAAGTTGCATTTCTATGTGTGTCGTTTTATCTTTTTGAAGAATTCCTTTTTTATCATCTGTGGTCAGATTATGATGTGAAGAGAAAACATGCAAGAATTGACTGAATAGAGTCCTCCACGCTCAGTAGTTGTTACGGCTCTTGAGCACTGACATATTTCGGCTCTACTTGAGCTTCTGTTGCTTCGGTCATCCCATCATCCTTTCCTCCGCTTCTTTTTCTTTCCTTCTGCGATATTTCCAAGCCTCACAGTGCGAAAAGTTAGCGTTTTGTCCCGATCTGTTGTTGCCCGCCGCTGTAGATAATCTTGAATGCTCTGCAGCTGCATCCTGCTAGTCAGTTTGAAACTGCTGAAATAGTATCGTATAC
Source organism: Nippostrongylus brasiliensis (assembly GCA_030553155.1). NCBI lineage: Eukaryota > Metazoa > Nematoda > Chromadorea > Rhabditida > Heligmosomidae > Nippostrongylus > Nippostrongylus brasiliensis. The sequence goes on along the minus strand of CP130736.1, from coordinate 32,708,247 downwards.
AGGGTGCGCAAAAATTATCCGAAAAAATACATCACAGGCCACAACTACTGGCAGCACTGGTTTCTGAGCTTCATATTGGAATATGTTATACAACTATACTGCGTGCAAACGCTGTCCAAGTTTGAGCTCTAGAATGCTTGCACAGCGGAAATAGCAAAACGAAATCTGAAACTATCGGCCATCATCAGTCTACACCTCTCTGGTCGTACTGCTATTTTTACCTCAATTTTCTTTATTGCTTCTGAGAAACTGATTTTCTAGTCTAGAAGGTTTTTTGAGAAAAAAGTGTGCTCTATCTTATGTTCAACTTTGCTGCTCCTCAGCACCGTTAACCAGCACATGGAATGATTTCGATGAAGACTATTTGCGTGCCACGAGTTATTCGTTTGGCGCAATTGATAACAACTTTTAGAACTAAGCTTTCAGCCTAATATTAAAGTAGTGGGTGCGTATACATTAAACTCGAATACATTCCAAGCCTGAGTTCATTTGATTTCACAATGTGCGAATGGCAAAGCCAAATCGAGAAGGATCAGCAATCATCGACTCATAATTTTGCTGTCCCACGCCGCACAGCACCAGATGGCTGACCTCTGGACTCACGGGATTTGAACCGCCTTAGTTTCTTTTCTGGTCAGTTACTGGGAGCGAGAATTCCTCTACACAACACAAAAATTTGGCTCCACTGGAAGCTCCCCTGGCTGAGGCAAAGAACGATATAGTAGAAGACTACCTCCGTGCCATGAGTTATGGGTTCACTACTCGTCTGAGGACATGTGTCCGTAAGATAGGGGGTCACATTGAACGATCTTGATAATTTTCTATTAGTAAGCGAATAGAGAAACTGTATGTCAAGTTTCATCGTCAGATCTACATTTTTTGTTGAAGTTACAATGTGATATTTTTTTCCGGGTAGTTTTTGCGCACCCTGTAGTATACGGAAATTATTCCAAAATTCGAGTAGAGACAGCCCTTAGTTGTGGTAAGAGGTCCTACTTCCCCCATACTGCCGTGCGATCGATCTTCGCCCGGTTAACCAAGCCTTCCATCCCTTTGGGATCACGTCAATCGGGACCAGACTAATCTGGAAGGGTGAAGACACTGGACTGTACAAGGGCTGGTCTTTGAAAGTGTTTCTGGCGACGAAGACTGGTGCATGGCACGTTCTCTGAGGACAGATTAGCGCCGAACACTTTCAATTTAGCTTTTTCCAGTTGGAGATAGTTGACTTTACGTGAACGGTGCCTCTCTACTGCAATGCCTTTCGAAGAATTCGTGCATTTTTAGCTTAATAATTCTTCAACGCCAAAAAATAGAAGAAGGATAAGAAAGAAGGATAGTTCGACTATTCACAGTTCATCGGAGAGGTAGAGTCGGCGGACATATAAAGGTAAAGGTAAAGTGATCGGTGTTGATCAGCTCACTAAGGACGTGCCACGTATTCGTATTCTTCTCGAATCGTAGAGGCATGGTGAATGCGTATTTGTTCCATAACTTTCAGATGTAACTTTATTGGAAATATACACAGGGTGTATTTAGCGAGGATGGCCTAATGAGGTTGACCTTGTGTGGCCGTTGCCTTGATGAGGTCAAGGAACACACACACATGGAAATCAAAACTTCTAGAATTTCATTACACTTTCTTCACTGTTGGATAGATCACGCTTTCCTGATTCCGGCCATGCATTTTTTATTCAATACAATTAATTTTTAAGTGATTTATGGCGGCTGAGCGATAAAAACAATCTATATCGTTCATATGGCAGTTTGGCGGAAATTTACCGACGGTACTGTATAATAGCCTGCGGGGCCAGCTGTTTCACCGCTATACTTACCGCTTTTCAACTTTCCAGACAAGTGCAGTTTCATAGGGATGGAGGGCTCGGTTAGCTCGCTTGAGAATCGATCGCTCGGCCATGCTAGTGTCAGTAGCGCCTTCTACCCCTGTAGGGTGCTCGTCCTCGGCTAGACGTGTAGGTATATCTGAAACACTCACGTGGTTTTTCGGTTCCTTATTTTTGAAATTTCCCTCGTTTGTAGTGATAGCGTTAGGCGTGAAATGACACGATATGATGGGACGCTGTCCAAATAACTGTTCTACATTTAAATTTCTCGCTATTTACACAGAGGATGAGACAGCGGCTGGGTGTCAGCACACCTGCGCGCGCCAGCTCTACCTGAGCTGTGGTAACCGCCGCGGTTGTGCAAATACTGTAAGGTGAAGGTGAGATGGGATGGCGCGATGACTAATATGTAGAGCTCGTGTGTCCGGCTAGTTCACACACACATACATGAAACGCTGTTCGGTGCGATGTGTGACCTCATCATCATCGTCAGCAGCGGCGACACGGCTGTGTGACACTCACATTTATCAAATTTCAATCCAATCCCCGTTTGTCAGCCTTCAGAAAGTGTGGTTAGAAAGCGACATAGGATATCGATTGCCGATAGACTGATATACCACTTATTTTTCATTTTATTTTCCCCAGTCCCTAATGAGGCGGGCGTTGAATTCCAGCGAGTTACCTCCGACTGGGACATTGTTGTTAGTAACATTTAAAAAAACATTAGCACTATAATATTGGCAACAACATGGAAAGGTGAGTTTGTAACATCACAAGTAGGTGGATATTTTGATCTAATCCTTTCCCGTAGCTCTTGAGTCGGGGATTGTTATCAGCGACAGGTTTTGAGACGAGAGAGTCTGAAGAATACTCGGGCTGCTCTTTTCTCTTCCAGGCTCTGACGAAGGCGAATTCGCCGAAGCCTCGATGACGATTAGCCCTAATGAACATGCCCTATCAGCTTCAATCTACTATACAATATAGTTGATAACGGCATTTTTTGACGATCACTTCCGTTGCTGTGATCATTTGCGCAATTCATAAGTGGGTCAGGTTCAGAAGATTTTTAGATTTTTTTGTTTTTATAATCAGTATCAAAAAGCTGGCGAAGAGAGCCGAGTAACCATTCTTGTCTCACTACTGCTGGTTTTTTTTACTGCTGCTGAAATTTTCAAATATTTGATCGAAATCGCTTGCTTTTCCTGTCCAGTAGGACACTTACTTAGATTTCTTCGCCGAATTTGGAGAATGTTAGGTTTCAAAAGCGAGTTTCATAAGTTCCTTCATATCAGCTTGAACTTTCTATTTACAGTGTAAGATGAACACAACACGTAATTATCATCCAAATTCTCTCACTTGAAACCCGCTGTTGCTCGTGATTTATCTTTCTGTGTTTTATTTTACTATTATGCATACACTAGAATTTAGACAGCAAAATAATCAGAACCATTAGTCGTTAGTCACGGTGATGCTCCCTAAACTTTATAGGCTGAAAATTGATCGCTTCCTCCTAAAACTGACGAGTGTGGAAGTCTTACAATTAGAGTCAAGAACTCGCTTATCGTGCTTACAACGTCTTTTGCATGCGGAATTCTGAGGATTTTTCTCACCTATAAAAGTTTCCAACGGGACTGAAACAAGTGAATATCACAGGGGCTCTTGGGAAGGTTTTGGGAAGATGCGGTGTGCGGAACCACGGTGTCAACCCTTCCAATCTTCTATGGATCACTTCAGCTATATGGGACTGAAAAAACTCATACGTTCTTTAGTGGAGTCGATATTGCAGTCAAAAGTGATAAGGTCCGTCTAACTATTCATTCTCCGTCACAACGAGACTTCGCCACTAATACCTATAACATGTTACGTCACAGATACGGTTAATCGAAAATTTTGAACTTCAAATAATACTTGAGATTTTCTACTTCTTATCGGCCTAACGTTTCGACCTGCTCGCTGTCTTCAGAGGCACCACCTAACAACCGTACCAACATGCTAACACGAGAATGATATCATCAATGCTGATGTTCAAAGAAGAAAGAACTTGGAAATCCGTCGGGCATTTTTCCCTCCGGCAGAACCCCCCCACCAAATTTTTATGAAGCTTGGAGCACGGTTGTTTTAACAAGTCTCTCATTTCATAAAAGTTGCATAATATCGGTCTATTACATGCGCGAAACGTACACGTACAAGTGCTCGTTTAAAAAATAAACATAAACATAATTTATAGTAACATCTATATCGATTGATTGATGTTGTTCTCTGATTGTTGTTTTACTCAAAGGTTTCCCCAAAAAAAGTCAAATTGTTCCAAAAATTGCATTGTTTTTGTGTGGTTCTGAATTCTCCATTCTCGAACACCGTCGGTATATTCCCTCCAGGTGCATCAGTCACCCCATACAGCAGCTACCTTGCATACAAAAGCTGATAATTACATATCAATTACGCGCTGTGGAACGTGGTCTTTGATTCCAACGTGACTCTTCTATTCTTACATTTCGGTTCTTGAGAGAGAATGACCTATGGATGATTCTTTGGGTGACTGACAGCTAAAAAGAATATCTTTCCAGTCTTTTGGATTTTGTGAAAAAAGGAGCAGAAATGACGTCAAAGCTAGGTTATATTGTGGTGCTTTCATGATGAACCATCATTTATTCATCCAGACAAAACTCGAATTATATACTGGTTTGCAGGTGCTCAGCTCTTCGTTTCGTTGTCCTGCCGTTTAGTAAAAAACCTTTCAATCTGTGTTTAAGTTTTCATCTGTTTATTTTACATAAACGTCTTGTTAGTCCCTCACTGGCTATCATTAGGAACGTTGCGCCGTTATTACTAGTATCTTTTCTATTCATACCTACTTCAGCGATGAAGTTGTGATTTTTTAAAATTTTTCGAGGCTTTTTGCAACGATTCAGCATCTTCGTAGCCTCGTATGTCCTTATCACTGCCGGGCCACCGTGACATTTTTACTTCCATTTTTTACATCCAAAAGTGGGGCGATACGACTGTAGAGTAATAAAAATCTGTGCAAGCTTGCCACTTACATACATATGTATCTGCTCTGATGAAGCTAATTAAACTTTCAATTAATTGTAACTATAGAAAAGATCTGAAAAGTCCTAAATCTGAAATGCGTTGTTGTATGTTCAGTCGAAAATTTATAAGCAGCTTTTTTTATACAAATAATCTCAAAATCTAGGTAGAGGAAAGGATCGGAAGATATTGTTCTCACATCATGCATCATAGAAGCGCAACAAAAATAATAAGGGGTATGTTTGTTGTTTCGTATTGCGTAGGTCAAGATCGGGGTTAGTAGTCGGCAATCTTTTCGGTTTTCCCCGCTCCACGGATTCTTATAAGTCCGCCTGTAGATTTTCGATCGATCTTCCTTGTGTACAGTGAAACAATCGAATTTCCGATTTGGGGTTGTGATGACTAGTGTTACCGACAAATACGTTAGAATGTTGTTTATTTTTGAAATTGATAATGAAGTTGCCCAGAAAGAGATAAGCGGAGCCTGTAGCGATGCATTGCTGGACCCTCAAACAAAAAAGTATTTTTTCTATATATGACTCTGTTGACATTCCCTCAGTTTGAAGGAGTGGAATCTTCAAATTTCTCAAATTCATCATATACGGTAATACCACACGCGGCTGTGAGAAGTACTATAATACAATAATCAACCACAGTCCCTTTTTTCCACGTCCGACTCGGTTTGAGGGCGACCACCGCGAGCTATTCTCCTATTTTATAGGCTCCAATGAAGGCAGGTAGGCCGAAATGTCACCCGAATAAATCTGTATCATCTTGGCCAGCTCGAATAATTCGATCGAAAATCGTATTGCCAGTTTTTAAAAGTAAATAGAAACGAGTTTGAAAATGTTTTCGAACTTTGAAAGCCCTTCTGAAGTTATCTGTATGAGATTGTGAGCTGTAACTGCATCATTCTCGCCAGCCAATTCTTCACCGGGTTTCAAAGATAGTTTCCAACTGAGTCCGATAACAACCAAAGACCCTTTAATTGGGGTTGCTGTCGATACTGCGGGGTATCTATAATTGAGATCTCGCAAACGTTACGCGATGAGAGAGGTTACCCACAAGTTCCGTCATCAATTGTGAATCAATTTTTGCATACTATAGAAAAACGAAAACGTTAGGAAGGTGGGAGTGAAGTTGGAAGTTTGATATAAAGTGAAAATGCTTAAATATCCGGTATCATCTCGTTCTCAAGGCAGTTAACTTTACATTTGTCTCACTATGCTATGAGTGGTAAACCTTGGCTTGGTTCCTCTAAACTGGACGTTTAGTAACAACCTCTACGTCTTCAGTTTCTTTCTGTTGAGCTCTTTTACAACTAATTATCTCGCTCTATTTCAGCAGTAGATGTACGAGCGATAAACACGACTTCGTACTGTAAGGACTGTCCGCTTCGAGCTTTTTTCGGTGTTTTCTGCAGATCCCGATCTGCAGCGTTAGGACGCGTTTCTACTAAAAACAATTAAGTCCTTGGAATGGGACGTTTACTTCCCAGTTTTTACTTCTTATTATCCGTTCTTGCACCGAGCTAAAAAGCTTTGTATTATATGGACCACGTTGGAAAGGTTAAGAGATGATCAACAGTAGACGCTACTAATTACACCAGCATCTTTGTACAGTAAGCTTCGGACAAAAAGGAGGATTCCCATTCGTTTGTCAGCCTTCATAAAGTTCCTCCACCGTAGTTTGTGCCCATAAGTAGTTTTTCAGATGCCTCGGTTACTTTCGCCTTGAAGCATTTATTTTTGTTTATTTTTCTCTATAGTTTTCGTTCACTTTTCTTGTTCTAGTTCTCGGTCTGGTGGCTAGAACTCCTCACTAAGATACTGTTGTTATATATCCGCACGCGGTTATTCTCCATGTACGAATCAAAGCTTGAGGTGGCTATGGTTTTTTTTCGAACGAAATTCGATGTACTACGGTTAAGAAAGAAAAATGAAAAAAGAAAGGAAAAATCAATCTTAAGCTGGCTACTATTTCTCACTGCAGGTCTTTTGGTTATGTACTATTTCTAACCGAAATCCACTTTGTTATGAAGTTTAACATCTTTTCTGGGTTTCATGAGATTTAATCGGGCAGATTTTTTACTACAGCACTGTCCATCAGGAATGGTGCTCGGTGTCAGCTTGTTGTCTCTAAGGCTAGTTTGAGACTTTTTCGTCGGTGGCGCGACTGCTACATATTTATATAAAATTCATTAAAAGACGTAATACACCGGTGCTAGCCGCTTTTTGCTTATTCTAATCTGGTTGGTTCCTTTTGCTGCTATGTTGACCTTCTTTAGGCTCTCCATTTTGTCAGCTTTTTATCCGTGATCAAGTTGTAGTCGCATGCCCTGTTTCGTGATAATACATATACAAACCACACTCCTGGGGGCGAGTCTAGAAAGAATAGAAACACCCATTACAAAGCGATCTCTTAGGCTCACTTTTGCACTTATTTTGACTTAATCTCACATCAAAAATCTTTTTGCTCTGTTTTACAAAAAGAGAATTCCCCGTTCGTTGATTGATGATCCCGCATCCACCACGCCTTGGTCATCTCCGGTCTTTATCGTCTTATTTCAAGTCCTCCGTAACTTTAAAAAACCTATACGCCTTGAGCTTGGCATGAGGTTACCAAGATTGTGATATCTTCGTAAAAATCAGTTAGGGTTGTTGCACGGACCATTTGCTTCTTTTCTAGTTTTTGGTGTGTTGCGTTTCTGCCTTGTTTCTGTTTTTTGTTCTACTATAAGTTAGCAGACCTATGAGCGCATCCGACAGATAAATAAGTCTAAATAGAGCATTACACGAATTATGCAAGTCCAGCACAACTGTATAATTGCTTAACTGGTAGCAGCCAAATGGAACATTCATATTTGTTTTGTTCTTCCTAGAACTTTCCTACAGTTTCTACAGTTGCACCATTACCTGTTTTCCTACTTTCTTATGGTTCTCGCGTTCCTCATGCCTTTCATTCTCAACTTCATCTTAGCTTTACTGTTTCATTTAACACTCTATCACAAATATACATACATAGCTAAACCCGAATTTATGCTTCTTCATTCCTTCTTGAAAACCTTAATTTGAACTTAAACTTGACACTATTCACTCCTAGTCCTGCTGATGAGCTTTGGAAAGTGTTCCTTGCTTTATTTACCCGTATAGGGTTCTAGTATCGGAACAGGCTCTTTCTTTCGATTCTTTATACCCAATATAATATCCTGTTTCCTTACACTTCTTTTGTTTTCTACAATTCCTAATGTTCTAGAGCGCCGCATTCTAGTTTTCCTACGTTCTTTACCAACAACTACTCTCTTCCTGTGGTTCTAATGTTTCTCATGCCTCATTTTCCCAAGTCATTTCAGCTTTACTCTTCTACTTCAAACCTATGCGAAAAATATACATAGCTAAATCCGAATTCATGGTGGCATAATACTTTCTAAAGCTTTCATACATTTGCACCACCATCTAGCTTTCCGGTGCTACATACATATGTGGGTTGAGGGTTCGAGCCATTCGATGTCTTGTACTTACTGTACCTATTGAAGTCCTCAAGCAAGTCAATTTTTCTGCAAATGTATATTCAGAAATTTCCATACTTTATCAACAATCTGAACAGGTTTCTATTGAAAAACATGTCGGCGAGAATTTTTTTTCTCTAGCTGCACCCAGCGAAACCCATTTAGGACCAGTTTTCCTGCTTTCTTATGATTCTGAAGTTCCTCATGCTTTTTCGTCTCAGGTTATTTCTCATTTTCATTTCAACTTTATTGTTTCCGTTGTTTTAGGGAGCGTGTTAAGTTCCTATGTTCATTCCTCTGTTTTCTATGATTTCCGAGAGCGCATACATATTTAGCTAAATCCTAATGGCTATTCATTTCTAGAACTTTCCTACAGTTTCTTGAATTGCACCACCGACAGCACATTCATAGGTAGTACATTCGAAACCGGATAGTGTGGTTTTTCTACATTCTTATTCTTCTCGTGTCCTCGTGCCTTTCACTGCTCAAACAAGCACGCATGCAAAATTTCGTTACGTTTTGTTATTCTTTCTGTTTTTAAGGCAGCACGAATGTCGACGTTAGAATTTGTTTTAGATCCTATTACCTTCTTACATACCTAAAGCGTATAAAAAATGTTAAGTTAAATTCGGCTAGCTGTGTCCAGTAAGGGATTAACGATTGGTGCTGCTGGTGGCGGTGGTGGTGCTGATGCAGTTTGTATTGCTATGCTCTCTCTCATGGAGCGGCGGAGGCTGCAGGGCCGTGTCGAGTCATCGTTCCACTAGCTAAATCCGAACTCATGGCTATTTGTTCTGTTCATTTCTAGACATTCCTTCAGTTTCTAGAATAGCACCACCGACAGCACATACATAGTTAGTTTATTCAAGACCTGACAGAGCGGTTTTTCCACATTCCTATTGTTCTCGTGTTGTCTTTCACTTCCGAAACAAGCACGCAGACAGAATCCGGCCAGCTCTGTCCAGTAAGGAATGATTGCAGTGGTGCCGGTGGTGGTGCTGATGCAGTTTGTATTGCTTTGCTCTCTCTCATGGAGCGGCGGGGGCTGCACGCAGGGCCGTGTCGAGTCGTCGTCGTTCTACTAGAATAGAAAAGCCGGGTGGCAATCGATTTCATTGGCAATGCGAAGAGCGGTCATGTAAGGGTGGGCGGTCTGTGGGCCCGCCCTACAGGGGCGCGCACATCCCGCCCTCCACCCCCCATGGAGAGCGCGCGTCGACTGCCTTGTCTGTGCAGGCGCAGGCACCCCCAGCCCCCATCTACCCATGGCTCTCCTCTCGTCCTCACTAACACGCGCACACTCCTCCTCTTCCTCCTCCTCCTTCTCCTCACTCATACGCGTACATGCGTCGTCGTCGTCGTAGAACACGCAGCACAACCCGTCCTTCTGCTCATCCTCCTCATCATCATCATCCTCATCCTTGTTTGACCTTTCGCGACGCCGAGGATTCATCGGATTCGTCGTCGTTGCAGCTGCTCTCACCTGGACAGTCTGCAGCCATCTCGATGCTCTCCTCCCGACCGATTTATCGTTTCATCGCGAAAAAAGTCGAAAAATTCATCGAGTAGAGTGAGTCGTCCGATGTGCGTGTGTGTGGTATGTGTCTAACCAACCATGAAATCGATGGAGATCGCGCTGCTGCGCTCTCAGCCTCTTTGCTACGTCTCAAACAGATGTTGCCATTCGCGCTCCTCGTCGGCTTCGATTTTTTAGCTCTTCAGCAGCACGAGCAATGCTTATTATGGTTCGACACGATCATTATTGAGCTATCAAATGCAATCGATTCAGTTGTCCCAGTTGTTCTGTGCTGCCCTTCTTAGCGAACATTTTACAAACATCGAGCTCTGCCTCGCCGCCTGAACCTTTCGTCTCAACCTCTATATCGGGCAGGTGAGCAAAGTTTCAGGTGTGCGAGCGGTCTCGCGTGTGTGTGCCGAGTAGTGATTTTTCTTCTTCTTTCTATGGTTCGTCGTGTTTTTTCAGACCCTCGAAAGGGCTGATCTGATTCGATTTTCAGTGGTGATAAGGCTGATGTGTCATCGAGGCCAGGACGTTCACGACCATTTTCCAGATTTTTTTCATGATTCAACTTCCAATGTGTTATAACTGTGTATAGATCTGTATTGCAGCAATCGACTACGGGCGCAATCATTCGGCCAGCCGAAAAACTCTTCGGAATAACTCGTCCAACCGTTACTCAGGTGGGTTTTTCTCAGCTTTTGTGAATAGAGAGCAGTGAGAGCAAGAATGAGGAGTTGGGTGTGCGAGAAACTTCACTTTTGGACACTTTCATTTATGTAAGCTTTTGTGGACAAGTTCTTGTTGGAAGCTCTACTCCTTATAATTGAGAAAATGGTAATTCTTTCTAATTTATAGGAGAATTCATATTTTTATCCTCTGCCATAACGAATTTGCCGCCAAAATTTCGTAATGTTGCTGGAGGAATAGAATAATGAAATTGGAAAGATGTAGAAGTTCGTCATTGTTACCCATTCTTGCCTGGCAAAGACAGCGGCGTCGCCATCAATCGTTGTTCGGCGTCAGCTTAGGACTCTGAAAAGAATTCAATCGAACGGCGTCTAAATTGTATGTCGCAGTCTGGTTTCTTAAACATCCTTTTTCCAGACATTAATTTTTAAATTTTGGAGAAAATAATCAAAAGTGTCTCGTAATTTGAAAGTTTTGATACCGAATATTGATCATAGTTAACTAAATGTGTGATGGTAGATTAATAAACCTTTCGTTTAAGGCTTTGCGACTTTTGGATAGCTTTTGGGTCAAAGAGTAGCCTTCTGTGTCGATGATCACATTTTGGTTGTCGCTAGAGATTTTGCCCGCAGATTTTGGGGCAACTCAGGTCTGTAGACCAAAGGACGAACGCGATGCAAAGCTGATTGACGCTGCTGGTACTCACACGGTCAAATGATCGGTTCTCATCCAGGCTGACCAAGTCTTAATCGTTGCTCTGGGGTTATTTAAATTGCTACCAGACTTGTCCGATAAGGACAGTCTGGAACAGTGGCTGGCTCCCGCAAGAGATTGACGCATTCGTAATCGATCTACGATTCTGAATGAAATGCGAAGGCGTGGCGCGTCCTTGGAGGGCGGATAAATGTTGGCCACTCTGCAAATTTTTGCTTTGGATGTTGGGCTTTCCGTGATCCACAGTTGAGAATCCTCACACTCCTAACCATGTCTGAAAGGAATGAAAGTTTTATCAGCTATAGATCGAAATAGGTAGAAAATTAAAAAGATCTTTTAGTCATATTCAGTTGTGATGTCCTATGACTATCTTTGTTGGTGAACATCATCCTCGCTGTCTTACTGATTCGGGGTATTTTCAGTGACCCACTCTTTATTTCTTTATTACCTAACTTTTCTTATCGCCATAGTAGCTCAGTTACTCCACTTAAATATGAAGGTATGAAGAAGTCGGTGTTGATCGCTCACTAAAGATGCGCCATGCATTCGTTTTCCATTCCGAATCGTAGAGATACTGTGAATGCATATTTCGAGGACCAGCCGCTGTACCAAACCAGTGTCTTTACCTTCTCAGACAGGCCTTGTATCAATTCACCCGATTTGGGATGGTTTAGTAGCCAGTTTAGTACGGGTGCTTTGATTTTCCGCGCGTTAAGGAATGATCAGAGAAATTTTCACATGTGCGTTTCGTTCAACCCTTAGGAAAAGGTGACATTCTAGTTCAAGTCTTTTGGAGCGTTTTATGTATCACGATTCTCCACAGACTTTATTTGTCTAGACAAAGCGGAGAATACAGCGATATGAGTCATATTCAGAAAACGAGCCAGCGGTGCACTGTGGTGCCATCACCACCACATCGTTATGGAAAATTGTAGACCATTTATGAGATACGGTAGGAAGACGTCTAGCGTACTGGTTGTCGTGTGTGGGTATACGACGACGTCTGAACCTGATGGTTTAGTGTCGGTTGCTGTTTTTTTCTTTCTCTACGCTGACTGGTGTATGTAGTTGTGGCTGCCAAACGATGGCGCTGTCACTCGTAAAAGTGGAGAACGGCCGGCGTGGCGTTATTGTGGTGGTGAAGGAACGTCTGAATGAAAGTCCATTAGAGCGCGGAAATATCGCTCTCCGCGTGCGAGTGTGTGTGTTTATAGCCGTTTCTAAACATTCGCTCGTCGAAAGGGGTCATCGATGGATTTGTAAATTGATGGAGTGGTGCACTCGACTACACACAGTGCCGCAGAGAAGTTTGAAACACATTACCAATGACACTGTTTTTGGTATCTTTGGAGACATTGTAGCTCTTGGAATTGGTCTTAATAGTTAGTTGGATAGATAGTAGAGAATATGAACTCAATGAATAGAAGGAGAAGATAGGTTACATTATCATGTATCACCTTTTCGCCCTATACAGAGCAAAAGAATTAGCAGGAAATACATATACCTGTGGGCGGCTAACGCTTTCTTAAGATCGTCACTATGCTTAGGAGTGAACCATATGTAGAGTGGGGTTGCTTGGGTTCTGTATCTGCCCGAGGTTAAAAGAAAGAGGGCGGGTCAGAAGGTGGGGTCATCTAATCCATGTGAAACTTGGACTTGTCAACCGACAAAAAAAGCAGAAAGTTTTCTTTTGAATTTTCAGACGGAGGCTCGGGCATTATGAATTGCGAGATGTGTTTCGCAGCGACGCTCCGTAGCCTAAGGAAAGTCTATGCGAAGGAAGACCTCCAAAGTTTATAGTTTTTCAGTGCTTAAAGTCTTCGGTAATAGGAGAGCTCTAACATTCCGGTTGTTCTATTCAGTTAGAAATTCTAGCGAGAAAAGAATGAACGCCACGGAGTAACCAATGAATTGATACGTCTCAGAAATCTTTCCGTTAGTTTCTTTATGGTTTCTATTTGTTCATTTTAAGGAGCTCTCATCAGAAAGGAATGAACAGAACGGGGAAATCAGTAGACTGATGAATTTTCGTTTTCGATTGGGTCCAATTCTAAAAAAAAACGTTTCTCCTCCCGAGACCTCAAACTCGTAATTACTATCAACTACATAGATTCGCCCTTAATATCGTTTGCTAAGGCACTACAACGTTGTTATAAAGCGCAGCTAGCCACTCTAAATGTCAGAGTGCTCCTTGCTTCCTTTTCGAAATGCCTAGGTACAACATTCCTTTATTCTGTTAGGTGTTATGCCCTTCGAGGTTGTTAATCAGAATTTTTTTCAAGAGCATCCGATGGGGGTGCAGTTTCTCTCCTGCTTTCTTCCCCAGTTGCGGTACAGTTCTATTGTGGAGCCCGTGTGATGCAGGTTCAGGTGTACCTAGCTGTACCGATCTTTTGGTATATCCCTACAGTCTTTTGTAGAAACCACAATCACAGCAAATTTCGCTTGTGAGACTGCTTCCTTTGTTTTTTTTTTCTGGGTTTTCAGAGCTTGCGGGAGTGAAATGGAAAAGACTAGAGATGTGCAGAAGGAATAATTCAAAAAATTCTCACTAAAGTGGGAAGATCTTCGCTGGCAAAAAAGATGCCATCAAGCCAACGGTTTACTTTCACCTCCAGGCCTTGGATCCAGGGGAGAATTCCTAAAGTGGTGGCCAGAGAAGGAAGGAAATGGGACTGTGGGGCTTCTTGTGTATATTAGTCGTCTTTAAAGGATTTCTTCTCATGATTATTGTTCTTTAATCGATTAGAGAAATGGTTACCCTGTGCATCAGCGGCAACTGATCTTGTTGCAGCTGTAACGAATACTCTCGTTGATCTACATTCTGTATTAGGTTATGGAGCTTTTGGCGTGCTATGTGGGTAGGGGCTTCGCCTGGAGAATAATTTCTCGATGACGTGTTTTTCCACAGATGCCAGTTCGTATTTATATATGAGTTCGGAGAATTTGGAATGCACATTTGAGGACAATCTGTTTTTCTTGAGGACTCTACTAATTCCTGTCAGTGTCACACTTCTACAGGCTGCACCCCCGACCCACATGGCAACTTTTTTAGAAGTTTTCATGCCTCGTAAAAAGCTTGACTGGCTTGCTTTCGAAATCTAATCGTCAGCTCAGCCGAACATCCTGAGTATGACTCGGAACGGTGCTTTCCTCATTACTTATTTAGTGTGAAGGAAAATACTAGGTTGTGAAGAAAGTTGTAAAGGAAGGTTTGTCCATTTTTGCATCTTACTTTGAGATAGAGCAACACAGCTCATACCTATCCGTTCGTCTTAATTTAAGCACCATTCAAAATAAGCACATTTTTCCCTGGAAAGAGCATGGTCGACTGTGTCCCTGTCACAAAATCCCTAGTTGTGGGCTGACTGAAAATTCGTAAAGGCGGATTCATAGTGGAATTCTGGAATTCTGGAGGATTATGTCGTGCACAACGGTATTGGGCGCGCGGGGTACAGTGGTAGGAGGCACCCGTACGGTCGTGCGATCGATCCTCGACCGTGCTCACCAAGCTTTCCATCCCTTCGTGATCGGGTAAATTGGTACCAGGCTTGTATGGGAGGCTTGAAACACTGACTTGGTATACCTTCTGGGCCCGCATCTCATTGTATAGGCCAGATACGCGTTTGCTATACCTCTCCGATTCTGAATGGAACATACAAATATGTACGGTGACGCGTTATCCAGGGACTGATCAACGCCGACACCTTTACCTTTACCTTTACGACGGTATCAAGAAGTCGCGCGAACAGACAGTAAATTCTCTACAACTTAATAGTTTGTCAGAATGAGCCGCGTCACGTGTTCGATGTTATCGTTCGCGCCATGAACTCGCATTTTGTCATTAAATGCAAATTAAAAAGTCATTCATCGGTGTCGATCGTCGTTACGACAGCGTATAACGTTCCGCATCCAACAACCATGCCCGATGTGATTGCGAGCGAACGAACGATGTTCCTTTTTGTTTTAAGCGCCTAATAGGCTCAACGAACAACACGACACGCGTCGTTGATGTGGTGGTGGTGGTGTTGGCGAATGTCATGGCAATAATTCGATGGTGGCGTTCTGAAAAGGGGCAGAGAGGCTGGTGGGAATCGATCTCCATTAGTGGAGTGCTATTCGCATCGCTGGGTCGGCTAATTGCTACAGGTCCTCTCGCACACATCGGTGTTTTACACGTCCGCTCTCCTTCGTGTGCCCTATTTTCGGCAGAGAAATTTACGCAAACATACATACATACACTCTACACAAATTGTTGTGAAACAGCGTGGAGGGGACATTCTTTTTTCCTTCTTTATTACATGAATGCATCATGTGACGTTACAGTAAAACCGATAAACCAGCGTTGGATAACACAAACATATAAGTTAGCGGCTAACATAAAACGAACATCTAGGGTAAACGTTAATGTTATAGGAGTTATGAGGGTGACCTAAAACTTCGCATGTATTTCAAATTCTAACTTCCTTTGTTCATAACTCAAGGAAAACAAATGAATGACAAATAAATTTATCAAGGTTATGCAAAATTCATTGCCAGCGATCCGGTAAAGAATCGTGCTCAACTATGACACCTTATTGATCATTTATTAGTTTTTCCCCAGTGTATGTATGAATGAAGGAAATCAGAATCTGAAATGCACGCCAACTGTTGGATCACCTTAATGGAAGGATTGGAGAATAACATTTGTAGAAAATTCTTCGATCCAACCGAAATGCCTATTTTCCTGCTCAATTTGTCACACTCATACTCTACGATCCGGCACGGTTTGTGAAAAAGAAAGAAACCTATCTGTTTTTCTGTTCTACCTAGAGCGAATCGAAGCTTATTAACCCCCCCTGGGAGCGAGAGTTATTATATTGTGGTTTTTAGCAGGAATAATTCAGAGAAATTCAAGAAGTTCTCTTTAGAACTGTATAGTTTCTAAACCTTCAGGAGCGTTGTAGAATTTGGTATCAAATTGAGAGCCCTTAGGTCTTTGTACTGCAAAAAATTCAATAAAATTAAGAACGTGCACGAGCTATATTCCCATATCCTTTCTTTTTCGCTTTTCATAAACTCATCCTATTTTCTGAAACGTTTTTCCAGTGTTTTTGGGGTGTGGAGCGGCAAAAAACTGTGCCATTACACGTGTTACGATTAAAATGCCTTTCATAAACTCCCCCTATTTTACAAAAAGTCCGTTAGTGTCGATTAAAATGAAAAAGTCCGTTAGTGTCGCAAAAATGAACCTTAGCGTATAAGAATGTTGTTCGCATTTCAAGGCAACAGAGAGCTTTCAACAGTGATCTTCATTTATCTCATTAATTAGTCCCTTATTTTATATTTCAAAGGTTATCGTTAAGTCAAGAGAGTTGAGGTTCTACTAAAGTTACGCTGAGTTATCGGTGAAAATGGGTAAATGAGAAATGTTTAGAAACGCGAGGGAGAAGAGAGGGTCTAAAATGTCCAAGAAGCCATAGTCTGTCCTTTATCATTTTCAATATTATATCTGAGAAGGGTTTGTTCTATTTTTAAGTCTTTTTCTCATCTCGTTAAATTACGTTTAATTTTGAAACATACATTTCGAAGCTTTTGAAAATAGACTATTCGCTAGAAAAAGTAAATCACTAGGATAGTTTGTATGTTGGAGACATCAGAAGATCAAAACATCAGAACTTCGACAGCGTTCCATTAGCGAGAAGATATTCTCCAGATTTCTTCAGATGCAAATTTTCATCAAATGCCTATTTTTTGCAATTTTTCCGGAGCAAAGAGCAGAGCTCTAGATTTACGCTTGCGTGAATTTTCCAATCAAAAAGCGTTACAGCGCTGGGTAACCTTCGCTTTTCACATCGTTTTCAATGTCTAATTGCAAATCATTTGGGGCACTTCATCTTTCACAGCGGCGCGTGGCGCAGTGGCAGGAAGCCCCGCTGTGACACGCACGGTCGAGTATCGATCTTGGTAACGGCGAAGTGTTGCGCCTCGTCGTCAGAGTGGCTTAATTATTAAAGAATCGCATTTTAGGGTCGGATGTTGGGTGAGTGGTGCCAGTGGGAGGTAACAACCAGATAATGGAGAGTTCCTTCCCGAGAACTCCCAAATCTTGCAATTTAGCTGGATTCAGAAAATTTTCAATTTTGAGAGATGAAAAACTTACTGCGTACTATAAATGCTATGACCGCCGGATTATATTCAATTTCGGTAGGAGTGTGGTCGTTTAGTTGAAAGCTTCATTTCTGAGCTCCCATAATGAGTTAAAAGTTGATCTCGTACGTAGCCAAAACTGTAATTTAGAAGCATTTCAACAATGGAAGGTTTTGAGTAATCTCCGAGTTCTCTCCGATTTCAGTCATAGTAGCGTTAGTTGAATTTTTCGCTCTAAACCACATCTCGATCTGCAACCGTCGCTTGACACAAAGAAAATCGAAGGTTTCGCCATTTATTATTGTTTTAGGTGCCTCTAGAGGCATATGTGCTTTTGAAGGAAATCTGCCGCCTCAGCTTGACGATCTAGATTAGTGAGTGAATGCTCCCGGACTTTCATCGGTTAGAAAGGGAACGGTCACGTCTATGATTCCGGAAAAGAATAATTTGTTGGATTTACCCAGCGACGAAGGATAACTTGTTGATTTTTTTGTGGACTTTTTTCTGAAAGAATAATAGAAGTGATGCAGGAATCTTGCTTCCAGATACCAATTTTGAGCGTACTTCTTGTTCAAGATATTCAATACGAAGTGCCAAAACTAAAGTTTTGAAATTTTGTGTTTCAAAGATTTTTCGTACAATTTAGCCAAAGTGTTGTAAAATGCGATGGTAGAATGTTTCATTCTAATTCTGACATAAAGCTATTATGGTTAAGGTATTTGGTGTGTTGAAAGTACCCTATTTTAGGAAAGCTGGGGCAATGTTTCGAGTAAAAAATATGTTTGTTTTATAATTACGGTCACTCAAGTAGTGATGAGTGGGGTGGAATGCGGAATCGTTCTGCCAATTCATGTTATAAACTCGATGACTGATGAAAAACAATTAGTTTTTTTTTCACGTAGAACCTCAACTTGGAACAGTTTAGTTCTTGTAGTGTCTGGTATAGCGTACCAGTGATAATATTTAACTGACATTTTGGTGTGATCGTCTTTTTGAGAGTAGAAAAGGGTCATGACGTTTGATCACTATTCAGTTAATTCTCGCTTCTTTTCGGGGGAAATTTGGGAACTGCATTCCTGAATCAGTCAATCAGCCAATCAGTGGTTCATTACCTCATCCCAATAGTTTATTGCGGAACCTTCAGGCAGTCCTTAACGACATCTGACTTCGATTTGTCTGACTTGTTTAACCTTCAATGAACAAAAAACCCAGTGGGAAAATTACTACCCGTGTTCTTGATTTATGTGAAGGGTGCGATGAAGTTGGAGGCGTAGTGAGTGGATAGGTGCTGGGTGCATTTATGTGTATAGGAAGATACTAATTGAAGGAATACTTATGATTTTTCGTGTACAAAGTTATGATCTATCGTGTTTCGTCTTCTTGCCATGAAAACGATTCGAGTAATTGTTGTAAATGTAATATATTTAGAGATGGGTAAATCTGTTTCGGCTGAAATCTTCAATTCCTCCTTTCTAGGCTTTACTATCCTCTCTTCAGTGCGTCCATCATTAAAAAAACACATTAAACACCAACGAACACCAACCAACACCATTTAACCGAATACCCAACCCCCGAGGCAGCGTTATCGTTTGAAAGTTTTAGAAATGAATCGTGAATTTGCGTACAACGGTTGCTACGATATTTGTATGAATCTAAGATAGGTAGCTCTGCATAGTTGTGTCGTAACATTGACGGAAGTTTGGTGCTCTGTGTTCGCAGCGATCAATCCCTATTAGAGCTTATGACTATTTCCGAAAGCTTCTGAACGAAGAAATTAGGCTTGGCTGTGCACATTAAAACCATGCAGCTGCAAATGACGCTGTGAAGTGCTTCACATTTATAGGCTTGCCGAATGGCTTGCCTGCCTGCCTAGTTAGTGAGGAGGACAGATCTCCAAAGATAATGAGGGTGTGTCTATGAGTATGTGCGTATATCTACGTGTGTGTGTCTATGAGTGTGCGTATGTATGCGGTGATGCATTGATCTGCCGTGGCTGTCGGTTAATATCGTGAAATTGCGCTGCCATGTGGGGGTGCCGGCTCGCTTTAATAGGGACCACCACCACCACCGTCGTCGTATTTCCTCGTGCAATCATCCTATACGGATTGCAGCGTTTGGAAGATGTGTGTTTGTAGGAGGAACGTTGGGGGGGGGGGGGGGGGAAGAAGTTTGACGCGCTGAAATGGGACAATGAACTTCAGCAAAAGGCGAAAGATTTTCTCGGTTAAATGCAGAGGAGCCAGAGATGAAGATGAACTGGACGAGTTTTCTCCCGCCTGCTTCGTTACGGGACCTAAAGCCCCGAGAAAGAGTCTCGTACGTGGAAATAGGCAGCGTTATGAACAAGATGTTTCCACTTCCACTGTTTCCACTTCCACCAATGAACAAGATGTTTCCACTTACGACAATGTCTTTCTAAGGGACGACGCTGAGCCTCTGATGCATTCTCCTCTGCAATACAACGACCACTTGTTTTGATAGCAACTTTATTATTACCAGCTTTCCATCGGCCTACCGGCTCCCAACCGTCTGTTCGCCAACTTCGTTAGGAAAACAACTATACTAACCCTGGCGGAAGTTGGGACAGCCAAAAAGCGCAAATGCCGACAGAAAATTTGGCCTTAGCGAAGGCTTAAAACCACTGAAAAAATGAAATTAAACGGAAGAACATCAGTTAGCAGAGGAAAATGAAAACAAACACTCTGAAAAGTGGAAGGAAAACAACGAAAAACGAAAACAAAACATTCTAAAAAGTAGAAGGGAAACAATTGAAGTAGTTTCATCAGCTCCCCTGTCGCTGTGGGTGCTCTTGGTGTACGGTAACGGGCAATCGCGGCGGGACCCAAATGAGCCACCCGTTACAAACATCGCGGTTTCGCTTATTATATAGTAGGATAGGATTATTACTATTATTTATTACACGGTAAAACACCGTGTGTATAAATCAAGAAACATCGAACAATCAACAATCAAAACATAAGTAACACTGAAGCAATTGGGAGCACTGCACGTAACACCATCGATATTTAATAACTGATAGTAATCAGATTATCTAAACAGCATAAAGCTTGTCGAATTTTACGTACTCAAGTGCCGGTCTAACGCACTCATACTTGTTCGTGCTCAATTTTAAAATTACCCTGTTCTTGTTAACATCCGAACAACAACATCAAACGTTAACTTGTACGAAACAAGCTTTACGACACTGAATGCTTGTCGGAGAACTGTTTTGTTCGTTTTTACGGTAAGAATGGAGATTGTCTGAACTCGGCTGTGGTATAAGAAATTCAATGTAGAGCTTGCGACGGCGAGTACAGGGCAGTCGCGGCGGGACCCATATGAGCCACCCGTTACAAACATCGCGGTTTCGCTTATTATATAGTAGGATAGGATTATTACTATCATTTATTACACGGTAAAACACCGTGTGTATAAATTAAGAAACATCGAACAATCAACAATCAAAACATAAGTAACAGTGAAGCAATTGGGAGCACTGCACGTAACATCATCGATATTTAATAACTGATAGTAATCAGATTATCTAAACAGCATAAAGCTTGTCAAATTTTACGTAATCAAGTGCCGGTCTAAGGGCTTGTTCAGACGACGCGCGTCGAAAATGCAAAATCGAAGCTCAATCGATAATTAACGCCCTTGATCGAATTTGCTCTTTTGCATTAGTGGCGCAGTCCGGTTGCGCCTCATATAGGCAGACTTACTGGTCGCTCGGGTTTTTTAGAAGGCTGCTATTCCTTATTAATGGAAATTTTGACAAAATTCACTTTTTTCGTTCAATTTCTTTCCTATGTGATTCTAACGCAAAGGAGCAAATTCGATCAATGACGTTAATTATTGATTGAGCTTCAATTTTGCATTTTCGACGCGCGTCGTCTGAACAAGCCCTAACGCACTCATACTTGTTCGTGCTCAACTTTAGAATTACCCGGTTCTTGTAGTATGTAGTCAAGTACATTGGAGATACCGGTTGTGTGTTGCTGGCATGTATAAATGAACATCTGGCCAGTTTACGACAAAGTAACATATCAGCACCGCTGGAAAAGCACAGAAATAATCTACATGAACCGAATATCATTATGTCGTTACGATGTAAGAGTATAAAGAACAAAGAATGAAGAACCAAATGACTTCGACATCGTGTGCAGAATTCTATTGTATGAGACCAAGATAAAGTCTGGAAGGGCATTAGAGGTACTTTGGATTTCCGCTAGAGACCCGGATTTTTAAATTTTTTTTCAGGTGAATAGAGAGTCAGTTTAATTCAAAGAGTCTGGGTAAAATCGAATCGCCTTTGTTAGATAAGTTATTGTCTAATTCATTTCAGAGCACTTAAGAGTAGGCCACTGAAGATGGCTCGGCAGAATTCCAAGTTTTTTTAATTGCAGTGGGAGGTCTACGACTCTTGTAATATCCTCTGAGATATTCTCTATATATCAGCAAACACAGCAGTTCTTTGAAAATTTATATTGTCTTTTTTTCAAGTTTTCCTGTAGAAATAAGTAGTGTGCGTTGCCCGATTGGTAACATTTTGATTGAAATTGACGACAAGGATAAAATTTCTTTCTTTTTTTATGTTCTTTGGGTAGATTCTTCTACCCAAAGAACATCGCCGGTTGAGTAATCGATAAGCCTAAGGTTCTTCCAGCTTTGTTTAGTCCTTATTTGTTTTTTATTCATGTGAATATTTGATTATTTTTTGAAAGAGCTCTGACATTTTGAAATGGCTATGAAGCAAGTGCACATACTGATCATCTCTACATATAAGCCGTGAAATTTTTTTTCGACAACCATCCAGTTAGGTCGTTTCAGAGAAACATAATTAACAATATTTTCTGCTTTTTGGATTCCCATATCCGTTTTGTATAGTTTTTTCTTATATTTTTGATGGCGTCTTCGTTGAAAATCGTTCGTCTTCGCATAGCTTTCTGCACGATTGAGGTTTCCACTATTCCAGAGGATTTTAGTATGTGTTAAATCAATATCTGCTGCGTGTTCTGTTTCTCTGTCTCTCGTGAGAACAGATCGATTTGAAATTCATGAAGTAGCCCGTGTGTGAAGTTCTAAAATATTAAATGCAGATGCAAAGTGGCTCAATTCATTCTTCAAAGCGCATCGACTAGGCTCTGAATTCGGTGCGAATTTTTCTAATGAGGATTTTCTCAAGAATACGATGTAATAGTGATTTCAAGCGATTTCTCTTGAATTCTTGATTCTACTGAAGCAAAGTTCGATTTCCTAAAGCGCCCGCTTTTGCTGGAGTTTGAGCTGAGTGCCTAATAGAAGATGTCCATATTTTCTCTGATGTACATGCTTTTCTCGACTGCTCTCGAGGACGTGTACGAAGGCAGTGGTTGAGTGTGTATGTGTGTGTGGGGGTGGGTAGGTGGGTGGGTGTGCTTGAGGAAATGCCGAGAGGAGGAAAGAATGAACGGTTGATTTCAGTTGTCGCAGGCGGACATCGATTGCCTCTACCGCGAGCTGAGAGTCGCTAAAGAGAGTCACAACGTTCGTGTGGTGTATGTGAAGGGAACCGACGACATGTCTCGCTTCGCCGTGGAGAAGTCTCTTTAATATTTCATTAGCCCCCCACCCTCTCTGCCTCGCTGTCGATGCTCGACGCTGGCTAGCTAGCTAGCTAGCTATGAAACTTCTGTAGTGGTATTTCAGCGAGGACGAGATGGGTGCAGAGCCACTTTTCTGAACAGTTGGGAAAACAAAGGGAAAACTAGAGAAAATGAGAAGAAGCTCAAGAAAGTCAATTCTAATTCTAGATTAACATTGTTTTGGTTTGAGCTTTTCTGAAGAAGCTGCAACGATGTTTAGATGTTGTATGATATATACCATTTTCAGGCGAAAAGCAACATTTTTCAAACCAAATTCAACGTTTTTCAAACCACCAAACTCGTCACTTGATTTTAAAACTGTTGAATTTGATCTGAAAAGTGTTGGGTTTGATTTGAAAAATGTTGTGCTTGGTTGAAAAACGTTGACAGCGGTCTGAAAAACGTTGAATTTGGTTTGAAAGTGATGAATTTGGTTTGAAAAACGTTGGATTTGGTTTGAAAAAAAATGTTGTTTTTCGCCTGAAAATGGTATAGACTGAAGCCAATTAGCCGAGATGGTACATGCAGTTGTTGTTTTTTGGTTTTTGGGGTTTAGATGGATGCTGTTCCTGTGGATGTTTTACATTTAGATTTTTACAGATATAAATAGCACCCAATCATCCCCCTGCGCATAGGGTACACTCCTAGCACTACTGGCGATCCTAATGGATTGTTACCCGTCTGTAGGTATAATTCCTGTTAATCTGGTAACCTTTCTCAATCTGTAGACTAAGTATATTCCACTATTTACACTTTCAATTAATTATTGAGAGGTTAAAATAGGAGTTGAAAGGAATCAGACCCACCGAATGGGGTCCCGAGGTTGTTTTTCCGTGCTTTCTCAGTTTCAAGTAAGAACGAAGTAAAAAGTAATGATGTAAGTGAAGCTTAGAAACATTCCTTCCGTTTCTTTTACAGATTCCTTTCATGTGGAGGTCTTCTAGCTTCTATGCGCTTTGAGTAGAATTGAGATGGTTGCTTTCCCAACTCTGTGAGATCACCAGGGATGAAAAGAAAAATCAGGAATTATTGTAAGGCCTGTCACGGAATCTATCACCCGTACCGCACTCATACTCCATCTGTGAGATACCGTGCTAAATTAACATCTTCATACGTAGAAACCGCCTGATTTTTCAAATAAAAATTGATTGACCGGGTTCAAACGATGTATTTGGGGTAAGTCCTGTCAACTAGTAGTATAATCTCTGCAGCTTTGAGCAGTTGCAGCTTACATCGTTGAGCTGTCTGAGATTTGAAAAAATGTAAAAATGAACAACTCCATAATGCTGTAAACTTGTGTTGTCTACATACATACAAAATTGGCTACATTTCTCAGAAATTGAAAAAAAATTCCCAACTGTTCTACACCTTGTGAGTAGTGTCGATAGAAAGTTCTTATTTTCCAGAATATTCGCCGAGTATCATCCGTGTCGTGTGGAGATTGTGGATAAATCGTCATGCCTGGTGAGCTTCGCGAGTCGAGCCGATTGTGTTCGGGTAGGTAAACGTGTATAAATTTTTATTATTTATTGAATTATTTATTCAAAATGTTGAAAAGAATGAAAAGAGCAAACATAGGCGAAGGTTATTCCAATTCGTAAGATTTATACAGGCTAAACAAGCGTAGATTTCGAATAACTGGAGGACAAAGTTGTTCCTACCTAATTTTCATTCTCTCTGTATTTCCTTTGTATCTCTTGTAGAACGCTTCTTTTGAAGCTGCTTTTTCTTCTAGAACGAGGCGAAATAAGTAGATAAGCGAGTGCAGGTGATGTTCGTGATTAGTGGTTATTCACGACTAAGCTGCCCCCATTCTCCTCGACTTCGTAGTAGAGATTTCCGGAGCTTGAGCTTGTACCGCTTCGAAGCGAGAGAATAATCCAGTAAAGAAATTTGGTTTGAAAAGCGGGATCGAGCCGTGAATTATTCATGTTTTTCTTTTTGAAATCATAGGTGATATGACTCGGATCATTTCTTTTTCTTTATCATTTTTCTTGCTCTTCTATCTTCAATAGACCAGTTGTTGCTTTATTTGTATGCCATATGGAATTGTCGTCGTGAATGTTTAATTCGACGTAGCTTAGAAATCAGGAGTGCCATTTGAGTTCGTGGCACAATCCTCCTAAAGTTGTTCAGTTCCACAGGATGGTTCTTTCGCCCGATTTGGTCGACAGTTTCCATTTGGTTTGTCCGTTTCCGTTTAGAACATCTGCCACGCTCTGCAATTGTATTCAGAATTATTAATTCAAAATGTTGAAAAGAGCAAACGTAAGAGAAGCTTATTCCAATTCGTAAGATTTATAGAGTCTCAACGAGCGTAGATTACGAGTAACTTGAGGACATAGTTGTTCCTAACTAATTTTCATTCTCTCTGTATTTCCTTTGTATCTCTTGATTAATGCTTCTTTTGAAGCATCTTTTTCTCCTAGAACGAGGCGAAATAAGTAGATAAGCGAGTGCAGGTGATGTTCGTGATTAGTGGTTGTTCACGACTAAGCTGCCGCCATTCTCCTCGACTTCGTAGTAGAGATTTCCGGAGCTTGAGCTTGTGCCGCTTCGAAGCGAGAGAATAATCCAGCGCTGCTCATGTGAAATTTACAAAGGCCATAGAGAAATTTGGTTTGAAAAGCGGGATCGAGCCGTGAATAATTCATGTTTTCTTTTCGAAATCGTAGGTGTTGTTATTCGGATCATTCATTTTTCTTTATCATTTTTCTTGCTCTTCTATCTTCAGTAGACCAGTTGTTGCTTGATTTGTGTGCCAAATGGAATTGTCGACGTCAGGGAATGTTTAATTCGACGTAGCTTAGAAATCAGGAGTGCCATTTGAGTTTGTGACGCAATCCTCCTGAAGTTGTTCAGTTCCACAGGATGGTTCTTTCGCCCGATTTGGTCGACAGTTTCCATTTTGTTTGTCCGCTTCCGTTTAGAACATCTGCCACGCTCCGCAATTGCTTTTGATTCGGGGTTTTCCTCTGTGCGGCTTGAAAGTGCAACAAAATCTTATACAAGCGAATTGATGGCTTCGTATGCGATAAATCCACATCGCGAACGATGTCGACGGGTGTACATTTGTTGCCAGAAATAGAATTTCGATTTGCCGCGTAAGGATATGGTTAGGAGAAGGAAATTGTCGTGAATCAAAACGCGCTCCTACTCGAATTCACGTTTAGAACGAGCGGGAAAGTGGGTATGTATATGCGCGTTTGATAAGTGTTTCTGTGTGTATGTATAGAATGGTAAGAAAATCTTGATTTGGTCACAAAGTAGAACTTAGTCCATATATAGCTGGGCGCGTTTGGTACAATGGTAAGGGGAATCACTGATACCCGCGCGGTCGACCGATCGATCTCGAATCGGGCTAATCACCATCCCTCCGGGGTCGGGTAAATGTCTGGGGAGGTAAAGACACTGGCTTGGTATAGCGGCGGCTGCCCTTGCGAGTTACTGTGGCTAAATACGCATTAACCATGCCTCTAGTGTTTGAATGGAACACGAATGCATGGCGCGTCCTCAAGGAGCTGATCAACGCCAACCCTTTCAAAGTTACCTTTTACCATTACCCTTGAATTCAAGAAAGTGGTTCTCGGATGCAAGTTGTTCTGGTCATGAACAAAGCATGTAGTCGTAAATGGGCAGGATAGTTCTCTGCTCTCTCAGCTCTCTTCTTATTTTGGCAAATGTTGTGTTATGCTTCTCAACGATTTTCCAAATCATATTCATCAGTCAAATTTTTAGACATTTGATTTTGACGACAAGATCATAGCATGGCGCCTCTCTAAGGGGATTTATCAGCGCTGGCGCCTTTAACTTTCACCGCTTATCATAGATCGAAAGTTGTGCAAATTTGAAACAAAGCTGCTTTAAGCGTTCTTATATGTATGTAGTTGCCATGTTCAACTCTGTATGAATCTCGGCGTGATGGAGAGCAATTGTAGGTTTCAGGTTTGAGACGTCAGTCTGTTCAATAATTAATTGATTAATTATCTGTGCCAATCTCGGTCCTCAGCTTTGACCTGGAACCTACAATTGCTTTCTTATATGTTTGTGCGGTGTGAATCGTAGGTATGTGTCCAAGCATCCTCAAGGACATGTGCTTTGTGCAGGTCTACCCAATAAACAGACTGCTGTGGTGATGGTTAAAATGTGGCCTGGTGGCTGGCGGCTGTCCGGCTGCCCTTTCGCTATAATTCGGTCGCTACCGCTGCAGCAGCAGTGACGTTGGCGTTCGGTTTAGCGGCCAGGCTGGTGCTGGTGGTGGTTCGCATTTCAATCATGTTTTTTGAAGACGAACAAATAGAGTTAGGAGTAATTTAAAGCGGTTAAGAGCCGGCAGACACAGCAGCTCGGGCTTCTCGTCGGTCAGCCAGCATAGATTGGACGGAAAAAATTAGCGCCACGCCACGAATCGATAAGTTTCTGCGTTCACGGGGACGTAGTGTGTTGCTGAATGTTGACGAGAAGCTGTTCTTTGGTGAAGGATGGTTTTTCTCGTCTCTTGGAGAACTGGTCCTCGTTGGAAACGTAGCCATTTTCGTGTTAATTGCTGCGTACTCAGGTACGAGAAACGCACACCTGTTGTGGAAAAGAGACAGTAAGAATGACAGAATAGTTTCCTTGCTCTACAGTACTTACTGGATATGGCGGGAAGCTTTGCCTATTCCACTAGGGCTGAGATGTTTGAATTTAAAGTTCTTTATCCACTTTTACGATCAGGTAAACATGTCATGATATGTGCACATCGAAGGATCGCATGGAATGTATTCGGACGAGGGGTACAGAAACAGAAAAAAAAACGGAAAAAAGAAAAGAAGAAAGAAGGATGAACAGGTGGTGTGCTGCCCAGGAGAGAGGTACGAAAAGATGTCGATATGTCCGTGGCGAGAGGTGGAAAAATGTTAATGAGATTGATAATCCTACTGGGGCTAATTTGTTAGAGGATGCTATTTAAATACAGGGTGCTGGTTTATGAGACAATTTGCCGTGATTGTGGTATACGGTGAAGGTAAAGGTGCTGGTGTTCATCAGTCCATCCGTGTTCTATTGGAATCGTCGGGGCATGGTGAATGTGTGATAAGCCATGCGCATATGGTTAAAGGTGAAAAGTAAAGGTGTCGGGGTTGATCAGTCCCCGAAGGGCGCGCCGCCGCATTCGTGTTCAATTCAGAATCGTAGAGACTTGGTGAATGCGTATTTGGAATGCGTATACAATGGCTTGAGCGAACCAGCCGCTATACCAAGTCAGTGTCCTAACCTTACCAGAAAACTCTGCTATCAATTTATCTACCCCGGAGGGATGGAAGGCTTGGTTGGCCCGTGCGAGGATCGATCGACCCTGTGGATGTAAGCAGCGCCTCTTACCACTGCACCACGCGCCCTAAGTACATATATGGTGTACGGTATAACAGGTATGGCGTTGATCATTCCGCTCAATTCAGAACCGTAGAATCATGGTGAATGACTATTTGGCAAAACTTGCTGGGGCCAGCCGCTATACCAAGTCAGTGCCTTCACTTTCCCAGGTGACTCTGGTATGGTACTAACCTACCCGACTCCGTCAAACGATCGCTTCTCCCGGCTCCGATTAAATGGGAGCTTGGGAAAAACGATCGTTTGACAGTGCGCCAGTAGCGCATCTTACTACTGTACTACGTGCGCCCGTCAGTATATGGTATACCATGTTCTGTTTATACATGAGTATAAACTTTTCAGAGAACTTTTTGATGTTAAGATCGTCATCGTAGTGTTCCTAGGTAAAGCAACCTATTTCAAGATTCCCGAACTATCGCATTTGCTTTCATTGATGCTCTGGTTGTTTTCGTTACTAAAAACTGTCTGGAAGAATAGGGCTACATCTAAGGATTGCTTAAACATGTCTTAAACCGTTTTTATCACTTTAATGCATGTACCCTTTTACTTTGATCATCAATTAGTACTTGTAACCGTTGTATTGTGCAAACAATTATCACAACATTTGTTGATGAGAACTGATTCATCAATGTTGACAAAAACGCTATGTAGAGTTGATTGAGCCTAATCACTGGATTGGTAACTCACATCGCAACGTTTCTCGCACGTCACTGCAAATTCTAAGGGAAAAACTCTTTGCAAAGTTTGCAAAGTATGTAGTCTCGATAATTGATCGCAACACCTATGTAGATCCAACTTTCGTGAAGGCAGAGTTCATTATTGAAGTGAAAAAAGCGAGAAAAATGTTTGGTGGTGATGTCACTTTGATTACCGAGTACCATCCGCCACGTCCAAAAGAAAACGTCTGATGAACGAAACAATAATTTCCGTACCTTTAGCATAATTCGGTCTATTTTTCTTTCAATTGCGAACATATCGTTGAAATCGTAAGAGCATGGTGTTTTCAATGATGACGAATATGATAGGAAATTTTGAAGTGTTCGGTCCTCATGTGCACACAATTTCAACCTCTTTCGGCCTTCGACGATAATTACTTTCTATGTCATTACATGTATTGTATGTCCGGTGTTTCTCGTATAGGTTTTCTCTTACAATAATTTTATTTGGGAAGTCCAACTTCATTTTTGCAGTCGTTATGAGAGTTTTTTATCTAAGAAATAGTTCATCAAGGATAAGGCAGAGGCGCACATTGCGTATGTTGCACTACATAATTTCCTACCCATGCTTAATGGGCATAATTTTCTCGGTCGAATTGGTCCCCAGAAAAGTGTTCTTGAACACTGTTTAGAGTCGGTAGTCTTGCCGGATTTGGAATCTCGGTCTGAACTTGTTAAGGAATTTGTTAGCGACGTAGGGTAATTTGCAAAGCGACATTTTGATCGAAAGCCACTATAACACCTAGTAAAGGTTGTTCATTTTTTGGTTCATTTGTTCCCAAAAGTGATTTTGCCGACGATTAATGATTGAACTTGAGAATTTTCCATCTGTGTATTCACGTCATACGGCGCCTTGGAATTCATGAGAATGGGCTTAGAACTTTAAGTTTTTCTTTGGTTTTCTATGACTGAGAGCATGCCTCATGCGCTCCACATCGGACGTAAATTGTTGTCGGAAGAGCAGTAGCCGACCGCCGCCGGCTCATATGACAGAACATTTCTCAATTATTAGGCTCATAATGAAGGCATGACGAGATTCGCGCCACAATCCTAATTTATTCCCATTTCCTTGTTGTAGTATGGATATGTTAGGAACGTCAGAGATTAATGACTATGAACGGAATGAGACGTGTTGTATAGATGAGAGCTCGCCGACGGCGGCCTCGTCCAAATGTGATCGATCAACATCGTGCTCATTTCTGACGGTTTTCATGGATGGGTGTACTTAATTTCGAGCTCTCGATTTTGTTGAATTCCAGATGATGATTGGAATGACAAAGCGGCTTCGACGTTTCCGTGCCACAAGGGCAGCCGAAGATGGCGAGTTAACGGATTCGGACGGCGAAGAGGAAGAGGGTCAGATAAAGCGGGAGAAGGGAGACGATGTGGCGCTGGTTTCCGACGCAGGTCCGTGTGTTTAGTTTTGGAATTTTGTTCGGAATATCGGAAATTTGCATTGCTATGATAAGCCGTAACAATCTGGGGCGCTTTTTTCACTTAGAAGTCGGGGGATGAATGGTTGTGTCTTCTATTAATTTATTAACGGCCCATTAGCGTACTCAACCAAAATATAGGCTTTGAAATACTTAGACGAAGAACTGAATTGATGTGAATGGTGAAATTGAAGTGAAAAATACAAGGTAAAGTCATTATTCGCTTTGCTGTTGTTTTTTGTGAAAATATCACCGTTTTTCCAAGCATGAGGTTGAGATCGTTGCTGCCAGCTATTCTTTTATTACAATGAATTAGCGTATCTGTACCGTTTTCGAACGAAATGTATTTATTTATTTAATTATTTATTCATTCATTTACAACAATCCAATCCACAGAACGCAAGAAAATGTACCAATATTTGAAAAAGGTGCTCGGCGTGGAGCAGTCCCTTGAGTACGAGCCACGCATTCGTACTCCATTCCGAATTGTAGATATATGATGAGTGCGTGTATGGCCTAGACAAATAAATTGCCAGGACCAGTCTCTATACCAAGTTTTTTTCAGTTTCTTTATTTTCCCTAACAAGTCTGGTGACATTCTACCCAACTTCGGAGGAATGGTTGACTTGGTTACCCCAGACGAGGATTAATCGAGGACTAGTAATCCTACAAAAATTATAGTAAGATGGAAATAACTTTGAAAGATGACTCAGGAATATACATTTCTCAAATGAAGTTCCGAAAACTTCGAGCGAATGGAAGTGGGGTAGAGCTGAAAATTCGAGATGTTTATTGGAGTGGGATAGAGCGAATCTTAACATCAGATTGAACTGGTCTAGCATACTGTTCAGATCTTGATAGGTGGTCCTAGGCCTCTGAGTCTAACAGCTTCGATTTTTCTGGTAGTCTATAAATTTTTTACTACTAGAGCTTGTTCAAAAATATCGTTGTTCTTGTGTGTTTCCGTCGTCTTCTGATACCCTGCTTTAGGGCTTGTTCAGACGACGCGCGTCGAAAATGCAAAATCGAAGCTCAATCGATAATTAACGTCATTGATCGAATTTGCTCCTTTGCGTTAGTGGCGCAGTCCGGTTGCGCCTCATATAGGCAAAAAAAATTAGGCATATAATCACATAGGAAAGAAATTGAACGAAAAAAAGTGAATTTTGTCAAAATTTCCATTAATAAGGAATAGCAGCCTTCTAAAAAACCCGAGCGACCAGTAAGTTTGCCTATATGAGGCGCAACCGGACTGCGCCACTAATGCAAAAGAGCAAATTCGATCAAGGACGTTAATTATCGATTGAGCTTCGATTTTGCATTTTCGACGCGCGTCGTCTGAACAAGCCCTAACGGTTTCTCGTTAAACGTTTCTGAGAAATGTGATGACGGTCACCCTTCTTTGCTGATTATGTTCATGGAATTGCCTTGTTTGTCAAGATTCTCGTAATTATCCCTATTTTCATATGTCCTTCCTGATTCGACAGAAGCCGATTGCCTTGTAGCTGGATTTGTGAATGGCCTTAATAAGTGTGTAGTGAAGTTTAAGTAGAGGCGCTCAGACAGGTAAAGAGGAAAAAAGAGAAAGGGGAAAAATTGATAACTTCTGGCTTTCTATAATTCTAAATTCGTATCTGAATGGCTGTATTCGTGAGGGTAGAGAGGATCGATGACGTTTTCAATACGTTTCGTGCCTTGGAGAGTAGTTGAACGCGACAATAAAGGACCATTAACCCGTCTTTCCGCCCGTGAAGAAGTGTTATCCTCGCTGTATGGCTTCTCTTGTCTTTGTTCCCAACAACGATGTCGTCTAGGAATCCAGGGGACTTACTTGAGTTATGGTTTGCCTAAGGGGAAGTGTAAATTAGGTAGCGATGCAGATTGTGTGAGCTGTTGAATATTCTCCTTTTTTAAAATGTTCTGCTTCAAATTAGAAACATTAGAAAATCAAACGAATTTGAGTTTGCTTCACTGAAGTAAATCCAAAATGAAACGAGAACGCGCCAGGGCCATTGACGGCGGTTGCTGGTTCTTCGCAGCAGTCGTTGCTTATGAAAAATCGAAAAACTGAGATATTTCTCCCTTTCTCAACGATATTTCTTTTTCTTTTTCCTTTCTAGCGAACAATCGACTTTCAAATTAATTCAAAATTCAAACACTTGAAAATAGTGATGGAACTACGTAAAAAAGTTGAATATTTGCAATGTAAATACTAATTCAAAAGGTATGGGATCTGTTCCTCAAGATTCCATGACAAAATCTTGGAATGCTATTATTTACCTGTGAAATACTAACAACTCTGCTATCATTCCATAATCAGATAGCGCTCAATTTCAGTTTTTTTAATCGTTTTGTAATATCTCTTTTATCATCCAAAGAAGCGTTAACACAGAACATCAACATTAATTTAGAGCCGTATAATACGTATTCATATTATCAATCGTTCCCGGATTTGATTGATCTGGGTTGGGATATCTGTAACCTGCGGATAAAATGAAACTACGATGAACTCATTGTTAAACAAAAATATGGTTGTGGACGACTACTTTTTGCGACCGTTTAATTTAGTTTTCCTTCTGTTCATGCTTTTCTGTCATGACTTTTAGTATGATTCTCGATTTTTTTTCAAATTACCGTATGCCGCATTCGAGCATATATCGGATATTCGACGAGATTTGCTTCCTGAAGCGCGAGTAAGAGTGTTGGATTGATTCTCGTCTCCGTTGTTGAGGCGACTGAATGAAACGACGGCAGCCACCGAAGCCGTCGTCTTTTCAGCCGTCTGTTTTCAGTCATCCGTGGCCAAAATTGCTATTAGAACGGGACGTGGGGGGACGTTTGCAATGTGCTTCGATCGTGCTGCCCGGCTGACTCGGAGAAACTGGACCCGCTCGGCGTTGAGAGGTGCAGAGAGGTGGGAGGAGGTTTTCCGGCTTATGAGAATTGGGCCAATTGCGTTAATGCTGTCGAGGGGTGTGAATGCCCGCTGGGATTCTGGCCAGCAGGCAGCGGTCGCGACGGCGTCGGCCT
Source organism: Nippostrongylus brasiliensis (assembly GCA_030553155.1). Taxonomy (NCBI): domain Eukaryota; kingdom Metazoa; phylum Nematoda; class Chromadorea; order Rhabditida; family Heligmosomidae; genus Nippostrongylus; species Nippostrongylus brasiliensis. Next base: position 32,674,640 of record CP130736.1, on the reverse strand, counting down.
CTGTTGCGATGATTCAAAGTATGTCGAGAAGGGTGCGGAGAGTGCCTATGTGGCGTTGGACGGGGACCAGCTGTTGGGGCGCAATCTTCTCGAAAGGGATTTATTGGGTAGCAAAAACTGTTCTGAATACAGACCGCTTCTAGAGCTACCAGTAATTAGCCACCGTGAGTTCCCTGGGCGAGATTCATGAACGGTTCACCGGCCGGTTACAGTGATATTCACCTCGGTTACCCGCCAAAAGGTGATTCGTCAACGCGCGGTGAGTCAATTTGCCGGTGAACTGGCCGGTGAAATTGAACCACTGGTGAAGTTCAACGGCGGTTTCGTTCATGAATTCCGTCCCAGATTAGAATGAGCGCAATCTAACAATAAGATATGTATCTATCGAGACGTCTCCCCAGGCACGACTCAGCGGCGCACCGCTGAGTGAGCATTTAGGAATCTAATCTGTACAAACACTGTGGTGCCGTCTGAAGATCTTCTTTTCCTCTGCTATCAAGTACCTTCCGCAGATCAGAAACTTTAATAAAATAGTGCCAGGTTTCCCAATGAAAACGTTTCTCATCTTTCAAATGAGCATTTGCGGTGGATTACCAAAGTGGATTTCTCCCACGCTTGTCTATCAACGGTATATATTGTCGTATATAGAGAATATCAGCAGTGACAGCATAGCCACCAAACAATCCAACCAATCCCGCTACATACAGAACCCGAAGGATAACCACAGACGGCACCGCACTTGAATGGAGTTGCCACAGTACTGTTTAAATTTCCTTTTTGCCGTTGATCACCACACACAGTTATGCTTAAAAAATCCCCGTCTGAGGGAGCCATGCATTTTTAGCTCCGCTGTGACGGGCCCGTTGACGGAGTATACCATAGGCCTCAGATTTCTAAATGATTACCGAAGAGTTATGCTTAGCGAACTGTTCCGAGAGAGGAGGAACGCCCGGTAAACTGCAGCCATTGTGTCGTATGAAACACCGGTGGGGTTTGCTTGATAACAGTACGTTATACACCCAACACCAGCGGAGTTGTGCAGGATTTCCCAGATATCATTTTGAACACAATTTATATGTCTAACCACTTTGTTCGTAAGCCAAAGTGTGAAATTCAAAACTAACTTCACTACCAATTGCCGATTTTGGAACCGAACCTCAGAACATCCACACTATTTTGACGAGTTTCTTAGAATTTCATTTTATTGTGTTCATTGGTTAATTCTTTCCTACACACGAGGACACTTGTGATTAATAAATAAATTAATAAATGAGTAGATTTGTATATATGTTTTTCGCTTTGCAGTTTTTCTATCATTGGAGTTATTAAGGGAAAATCGAACCGTACGCTTTACCGTGTATTAACCTACCGACGATTATGACCTTACTGGTTGTGAACGTACAGGTCGCTCCGGTTACTTTTCTTTGAACCATCTGCTCCGTGAACAGATTTTACGCCATATCTCGCTTTTTTATTTGAAAGCGGAACTCGAGGTTTCGTCTTGAGCTCGGTTCTCGAATAAAGTGGAAATGGAACACTACCGTGTTCGTTCTTTCATGTCTACAGCTCTCCGAAGTTGTTAAAGGAAGCACTCTTTTTAACGACCGAACGTTTCGATTTACCATCGCTATCAGTGCTCTAAAAAGCACAGTTAGCGAGGTTAACGACTCTTCATGAAAACCCAACCGCAGTCGTCTCCTGACGAGTCATTAACTTCGAACCAGGTCTGTGACCAACTTTGTAAAACCACTTGGGAATCGAAATATTAGTTCATGCCAGTAAGTCCTACACAAAGCAACACTGAAGAGAGAAGTGGAAGAAAAGATCATCAAGAGCAGTACGTTTTTGGTTGACAGAATTTTGAGATTATTTCTTGCCCTTTTGCAGTCCTTATGATTCGTTCAAAATTTGATAATTTTGGACAGGTTTTCGAAATTCACTGGAGACTTGTTTCACATTTTTGATCAGCGCCATAAACGACCCGAGTAGGCGAGATTTGAGCAAAAATTGTTTTCTGACCGTAGTCGGATCTTTCCAGTCGGAACTTTAAATACTGCCAGATAATCGTCAAATTCTCTCATCTTCTCGCCGAAATGACTTCAGTTTTGGTCCATGGGTAGGGACGAAACAGGCGTGTAGTTCTACTTCTTGTCATTGTTTTCCTAGGTTGCTGTGTTTTCATTTATTCGGTTACCAGGCATTCAGCGGCCCTAATGAATAGTAGGAAACATATATAAAACATTTATAATAACAAATAAAACAAAGAACAAAAAGCATGCAGCAAAAGACGGTGAGGAACTGATGAAATCCGTCATTGGGAGTACAGTAATGGACAATCGCGGCGGGACCCTAGGGTTGACAAACAGACATCGTGGTTTCGCTTATTTATTAGTAGGATGTATTAGGTGACATTTATCTAAAACAGGCTAGTAAATTTCTGAAACCACACGAAGATCAAGGACGTTTGGCCTCGAACGTAAAAATGCGTTTATTCTCCCGAGGACTTCTACGAAGGAAAAGGTTGTTCCAATTTGCGACTTTGCCACACTGCGTTCACCTTTTAATATTGTTGGCGGTTTTGTTGCCCTTCCTATTGGATCCTGTTGCTGTCAGTGAATCGTGCCCCTACTTGCTTGATTTTTCATGTAGTTTGGTGCGGTAGGCAGTACATCGTGTGACGTATTCTGGTGAGCATTATAATTGCTGCTCTCAACATTCGCGTTTCAGTGGGAAATTATGATTTTTGTTGCGCTCTGAGTGCGTTTATAATGAGATATTGAGCGAGGCGGCGGCGGCGCGCGAGAGTGGCACGACGGGTGCGGTGTGTGTGTGCAGCCCCGTGTGCCGTATTAATAATCTATTTCCTGACTGGGACGTGTGGAAAATTGTCTTCCTCTCGACCTCTGCCGGCGGCTGGCCAGCACTTGGCGCTCCGGCCGTCCTCTCTTCCTCACCTCGTCGTTGTCTCGTTCTCGGAGAGGTCGGTCGGCCAGCCATAAGAGGGAAGAAGGCAGTGACGGACGGAAGAGAGAGGACGAGCGTGTGTGTGTGTATGCGAGGTTATTATGTTGTGCGACTCCTCTCCATACAGACACAGCACCGTGTAGACACCATTGTTATCAGGGTGGCATTGTTTGACCTTCTAAGTCGTACTCTATTCATTTGCCGATTCGGTATTGTTCGCCAACCTCGAGCACTACATGTCATCGAGTCGTTAAGGTTGAGTGAAAGAGAAACTGCCGACATGGCGTATATGACGGTCGACGAAAGGAGGAAGGGAGGTTGATTTTCAGGGATGGAAATCAGGGAGAGTAGATCTTCTGCGATGTTGCGGTTTATTAGCTGTATGTTTGTTGTGTTGTGGTAGGCCTGTTGGTGGATGCCATTATGCCTAGTTGTGTTTATCTTCTTTAGATTCCTTGAACACGGGTGATAACATCCGTGTATATAAATAAAAATAAATTGGAGCCGGTAAAAAAACACCTCCTGCCAACAAACTAGGTTTTAGCGATCTAGGTTTGAAATTGAGTCAGCTACTGTAAAGGTTGTATGAATTTAACAATGAGTAGTTAGACATCAAACATTGGCACTATATTGGCATTATGTTGTAGTGTTTACATTCAAGGATTGTAAGAACTGAGAAATAAGCATTTAGGACTGAAGTGTAAGCAAGCTAATGCCGATATAAATACTTCCCAGGTTTGAATTCCTGTCCGTTCATTACGAATGAGCCCTTACATTTTTCACATCACGAAAGAACACAGGGATTGCTAAGTGTCAATGTGGTTTCTACTGTATAACTACTCAAAGCTTTCTTCCGCCTTCTGAAACTTGTTGGGTGGAAGTATTTTTAATATCTCCGTTTTTTACTATAAGACCGTCATAGTAAAACTTGCACATAGCAGCCACGGAAGGCAGCAGAAAAGGCACAGTGCCATCAATGTCAAAATTTTGTTGAAGAGAATACTTGGAATGTCTCTTTCTGATCCAGTTCTTCTTCTAATCTTAACCAGTCCACCTTCTTTGGAGCCTCAAAGAATAAAGAAAATTGGCGACTACTTGATTCTCTCAAATAGATCTGAAATAAATCAATGCAACAGAATCTAGATCTTGAAATCCTGTGAGGATCGAGAGGATTTATGAGCTCACACCAATCCGCACTCCATCTCCAATAGAATTTCAAGATCTAGATTCTGTTGCATTGATTTATTTCAGATCTATTTGAGAAAATCAAGTAGTCATCAATCGTCTTGATCCTTAGAGGCTCCAAAGAAGGCTCACAGAATCATCTGCTTGGTTTTGCCGAGTGGATTTTGGTTGAAAAATAAGCATTTAAAGAAAGTAGCTATGAAAATTGTTCAGTTTCATAATCGGTACTTTGGAAACTATTTCGCATTAAGAATTGTAACCAACCTTTTATCGACATGTATAAACACATCGGTTCTGGAACAAGCTGTCGTTTTGCTTTCTCGTCATTCCTATGTCAATGTCATTGTTTAATACTACATTCCATTTGTCTCGTAAGTACAAAAATTGGTGTAATCGTAGATTACTGAGCTCGATGGTGAGAGCTCGGAAACACGAATAGCCTAATGAGAAACAGATGGCGTTAGAGCAAACAACGAATTTATCTCGGTACTGAATTCGATTTGTGATGCTAGCAGTGGACTGCGCAGTAACGAATCCAATTATCAGGGAGTTGTGGAATATTTGAGGCGTGGACGCCTTTTTCGACAGACTATAGGGCCCTTCAGACAGGCTGCCTTTTGCATCTGCTCGAAGTGCAACGTTTTTATGTGTACGAAAAGGAGATTTTTGGCGCACAAAGCAGCGATGGAGATCAGAGTATTGGCGGAAAATTTCATACATTCAGTACCGATCAAAATTATGTGTCACTTTACATTTTCGACTACAAACAGTCGAAACCAAAAGGAATCCTAGTCCACTTGGCAGTATTGGTAACTTTCCCCCAAAGTACATTGACCAATGCGCTTGCTGGAAAATCTGGCATATTTTTAAAATTTCGAATGCGTTTTATATGCATTTTCACACGACTATGTCTCACGAATCGCTGGACAAGAAATCAATCCAAGGTGACATTTCGATAGAGCATGATTGACTTCTCATGTAAGGGTTTAAATGAGTAGTTTAGATTGCCAATAATTACAGATTTTGAGCGAGGATTTTTATAGCTAAAAAACGACAAAATTGTGAGACCTCACTTCAAATGAAAATTTCTGTATCAGTAGAGGGTTCACCAAATTGCACCAAACTTGAGGCTTCTATATAACGAGATTTTCTATTTTCAGTGCATGTGCAGGTTTCACACAACTCTCGAAAGTTTTCGAGAAAATGGCTCATACATTTGTACTTACCTACACTATGATATTCAAAAAATTTGAGGTGGAATCGACTTCAATTTTTCCCCTGCGTAGGAGACCTTCTAACCTTCAAATAGTGAGTTAGAAAGAATATGAGTCCAACTCCTTTGTAGAAAAGTTTAGAAATCTAATTTGCACACGTTGAGAATGCCACACTCCACCGGTACAGTGTACCGTGACAGAAAAAGTTATGAATACCCGGACGAAATACAGAAAATGATTGGATTGGTGGTTGATCACTATGTCAAGTTTAAATGTGTTCGGCTGTGAACGAGAAAATGGAACACGACATTTGTTTAAATAAACCAAATAAAAATGGTTCAACTATCGAAGTGCTTTCCAAAACGGAGTCAGTATCTCAAAATTCAAGCGTGGTTAACTTCCTGTGAAGGTTATGAACAGGCCAGTCGTGGTGTTTGCTTGATTCGAGTACTGCATGACTTGGACCTTAGGAAGAGTAATGAATTCTGTTGGTGTAGTTGGTCTTAGTAGCCCTGGATTTTATTAAGTCGTAGTCCAGGTGCCCTGGAGTTTACGAAGTCGTAGTCTAGGTAAGTGTTACAAAGGTTTGGGTTGATGATTGCCTAGTTCGTCTTTCACCACCGTTAGCACCATGTCTCCGGTGCCATATAGAGCAAGTAAAGACAATTGCTTCAACAAAATTCGTTACTAGTTCTAGGGTCCAAAGCATCCGGTACTCGAATCAAATACGCACCTTGGCAGGTATGCTCGTAAGCTTCAGGGAAAGCAAACCAAGCTTTAATTTTCAGAGTCCGGTCCCTTTCCGTATACAACTTGTGTGATTGAACATCTTTGTTTTTTTAAAGTCCAATTGTTATCGATTTGAAAGATCAGCCCTCTTCTTTTCCTTGATCCAATTTGTTTCATGCCGTCGGTAACTAATACCGTACCCTATTCCCACGGTCGTCATGGATCCGAGCCAGTTGTGATTGGCACGATGTTTGTGCTAAAGATGTTGTCGATGAAGAAAGCCGGTCGGGTACGGCCATCGATACGACCAGCATCCTCACCTACAAAGCTCTGTGGTGCCATCCCAAAACCGACCTCTCTGTCGGTCTACATGACTGTGCGTGTGTGTGGTGTTTGTGTGGAGTGGTCTGTGAAGACAGCAGCAGCAGAGAGTACATGTGAGGAAGGGGGGTTGTTTCACAATGAGAGATAGATTGCCGACCAGCACCTCTCACCTTTCACAAGGCATTGTATCGTGCCAGTTGAACAAATATACACGTACACACACACACGCACACTACCACTGAAACCGATACAAAGAGCACGGCGCGGCCACGTCTGTCTTCTGTGGGGTCGCGACCGTGATGGCTCTCCACCTACGCGCCGAAACCCACTTGAGATGTTATTTCGGCCATTGTACCGACGGCCTGTCGATGAGGCAAGAACAGGGAATCGACGGAAATGGTTGTGAAACATCTTTTTTGTCTACGCCTATCATAGACGTGCTTAAAAAACAGATGCATTAGTAAAAAGAGACAGAGCGATCCTAGAAAGCTCATAGTATAAAAATTCCAACAACACAAGAAATTTGGAAAAAAAATATTTTACCACCACATAGACCAAGACTACTACATGCTTAGAAATTGATCATCATTAGTTCATGACTATCAACACTTTCTTTTAAGTAGGCGGAAAATTCCCAGCTTGTGTCGAATTTCCTTAACTTAATTGCGTCAAAATAACGCTTCCATAAGTGATTGTTCCGTTGGAACCAATCCCATGCTAGATTTTATTTAATGACTCACCATCCACAGCGGGTTCCGTGTTCCAGGAGCCTCTTTGAATTTGATATTGTTGTGGCACTAGGTTCACCAAAAAGGATGTCCTCTAGATGGGTGGTCCCTAGACAGGAAACCTCAGCAGCCCACGTATCCTACCAGCTACGGGTGCTCAGTGGGCCTCACTAGGCTCTGAACAAGGCGAGGACACCGGAAAGTAAGCCCAAGCAAGGATTTCGTGTCAATCTTGGTTGAGCTGCGGAAGTCAGACTCTAATGTGCCAAGATTTCGTTTGATTTGGGTCGACCGATAGACAGCTGGACGACCGGTTAAACGGATTGTAGTGGTGTTATTGTAGAATGTGATAATCAAAGTGACTTCAGTGATAAACAGTGATAAAACCGCCACAAACCGCTCTTATTTGAAAAATGAAATTCACATCTATCTGGACAGACCGCTCTTGAGTTTCGCGTATTACATAGTAGAATAGAGATTTAGTAGTTCGCAAGAATTTATTTGTTTGTTTGTTACGCCACATAGCGCGCCAATCAAAAATGCAAACGTTAACAAAACAACATCATGCCATAACATACAAAGGAAATAAATCAAATGGACTGTTGGAAAGTGCAAATAACGAAAGGTTAGGGAACTTCGTGCTCTAGACTGATATTAGATACAATATTCCACGGCCTAATACGGTTTTGAAAAAAAAAACATCGCAGCAATTAATTACGAAAACCTATCGATTTTAAGCACATGTAACAAGTCAATCTTCTCCAACTTCTTGAATGCAGAACAACTCTTGGAACTGGGAACTCCTCTCGGCAAACGGTCTAGCCACCTCACCGCGCGAAATAAAATAAAGTTGAATAGTTGTCCATATTTTTTGGGAGAAATCTTAGAATACTGATTTCCAAATGCGATAATAAATGCGGTAGGTCTGGAGTAGTAGCCAAAAAGTCTGTGTGGAGTCCATGATGTTGTTCTGCATGGCAGTCTTTATTCACATGCCAGTCCACCTGCACGCTCCACTACTACGTCTTAATCAAGCATTTGCCCTTGGGAAATGGAGACTCTGCTCTAAACTCTTCCCAGGCCTACTACGTACGAGTCAGCTAAGGCGAAAGAAAACACATGCCTCGCGTCAACGTCCTTCATGTGAGCTTAATCTAGAAAAAGCTGTATTTTTTCAATCAATGAGGTCTCTAGATGAAAGCAAGTAGTATTACATAACGAAAGCTGGCATGGGGTACGGGGACAGGATTAGTTGATTGTTTACCCAAAATAGTGTGGCGCTTGACCTTTATCGTCGCCGGAGTCCCTGGCAGTATCGGCTCTTCGTTTCTCTGAAAGACCTTATCCTGCAGGTAAAGCTCTATCTAGATAACCGAGGCTTTACCTTGATAAGCCAGCATGCCCAGCATTGGATCACTGTACGTGTGTGGTGTGTGTTTGGCGAGTTGCCGTTGATTTGCGGATCGCAGGCTGTATAAACCTTTTGCATAAACAAATATCCTGGAGTTTATTTGGTCCACGCAACGCTGTACACAGCACCATAGTGACCGAAATCAGTGGGAACGGAAGGGTACTGAACGTGTTCTGAACTCTCGTGTTCCGTATGCTAAAAATGCTCCTGTCGCGTATTAGAACTACATACCTGGCCGCCGGCTCGTGTTAAGGTTATTAGGTTTTTTTTTCATTTAGAAAAATTCCTTTGCCACTGCTTAAAATTTGATGTAAGTTTTAGCTTACATTACTGTTGTTAACTCTGTGTTATGAGTGATTATCAGTATTTTACTTTCTCACGTTTGCCTTATACGGCTGTAACAAATAAATAAACAAAATTATGATGTTCGAAGGGATACAATTAACATGCTTCTCACCAAATTTTCATCTCAAAATGACTGATCACACAATTTTGAACAGCGTTAAGAGTTGAGTGGGTGTTCCGAGACGATTTTATTAATCTTATGATACATTGAAGCCACAAAAACGCAAAAATCGGTGCTGATTTTGTCCCGTATCTTTAGGAGTATGTTTTCATGAGCTTTTCATGAGCCTTCATCTTCAACAAAGGTTGCTAAATTTGTGGTTGTGCACATCTTTCTATCTGTTCTTTTTTCTATTATTACACTCTTATGGGCGTGCTATAGACAAACCTTGTTATTGGCGACAGTAAAATTCCAAAAAAACCTAAAAAAAACCGAACCTAAAAAAAACAAGGAAAAATCTAACCATTATGAACAAAAAAACGCGACCGCATACAGCTATTATAGGTTTGTTACCCTTTCGACCCTCTCTTTTTCGAAAACTTTTGCAATTGATTATCAAAAGTATCGCAGTTGGAACGCATGAGACAACCTGTGTTGACTGACCCAATGTTGATTGTTGCGAAGACTTGCATCAAATTTTTAATTATTCGAGAGCACTGAACGAAAAATCGATGTCGTTTTAGGAGATAAGCCAAAGCGAATACGTGACGATGTGGTCGAAGTGGACGTGGACGCCATCGACATTCCACACGGTTAGCTGATGCCGTCTTTTCAAATTTTTCTTGATTTTTTTTTGATTTCCTTTGACGTTGATCTTAGACTTGTTAAGCGGAGTCCGATATTATAAAAATCTTTTTTGAAGCAAACATTCGACGGTGGTCTTCGCCATAAGTAATGAACATTCCAAACCTACTTCTCCGAACACCATTTTCATCAGAGGAACAGAATGGTGTTTGGACGAGTAGCTTCCAAATGTTCCTTAAAAGTTGGCCTAACTAAAGGTTTCAAACATTCTTAGGCTTCTTCTAATAAATGAGTTCTTGAAGAGCAACCATGCCGAGATTTATTGAATATTGAACATTGAGCCGTATTCCGTAGTTAATGTTATCATGTTAGGATTGAGTTCATTTCATTAATTTCCTTTATCAGCGCCGCAACCCTATTGTGTTAGAAAAGATATAGGGCTATTTGTAATTGTTGATTGCATGTTTTGGAGTTTTTGTTTAACCAACGCGGTGGTGATGTGTAGTTTTCCTGCGAGCCACCGAGGGTATCGAAATTGAAGAGCAACTTCGTTCCTGAAGACGTCAGGACATCACTGCTGGAAAATGATTTCATTTCTGAAATGCAAATAATTTGTTGTTCTTGAAGGGAACTACAGAATACCTTTTTAGGCCGATGGCGCGTGGTTACCTCTCATGTTCCGGAACGTCGTTTTATGATAGCCAGATTTGCGACTATTGCGGAAATAGATGTAAGCGTTATCTATTTTCCATTCACTTTACCTAATAGGGATGAGAAAGCGTCACTATATTTTCATTTTATTGGGGTGATCCAAAAGTTCGTGTACATTTCAAATTCTCACCTTCCTAATTCGTATCTCAATAAGAACAAATGAATGAGCAATACGATATGTATCGTGGTTAAGCCCAACTCTTTGCTGGCGATCCAATTAAGCATTGTCATTTCAAGAACCTTTGGATCCGTGACTCAGTTGAGGTTTGCAGTACAATTTCGGCAAGGTCCCGCGTTTTGCTTCCCTGTGCAGTGGCGATTCTACGAAATTCTCTACAAAGGATTAGCGCTCAACCGCGGTGCACAAAATCCTCGTCATCAAACCCCTTTTTAAGCTTACTCGTTATAAGATTTCCAGCGGATTGTAGTGTGTGATACTTGCATGGTGAGATGTCTCGACTATATAGTGGATGTGGAACAGCGCTGATTCCGAGATCCTCAAGAGTGGCGTGGGTGTTTGAAGATTTGTGAGGTAGGGTGTTAGCCTACTACATAAGAGGCTTGGTCATTTTGGAGGCAAGAAGACAGCTCTGCGTCTCAACTTCGCGAATTTTCTAGGAAGTTACTATGATGCTATCAGGTAGCAGATAGTAGAAGAGAAAGTGAGGCGTGAGAGCTGGAACGAAAGCATGAACTTCTTTCCGTAGACGTGACGCTGGCCATGATTGGAAAGCTGTGCGGAGGTGTCAACCGATGGTGGTTTATGGCTGCAGTTCGCGTAGTAGATCCGCTTTTCACCTTGGCATATTACTGTATTCAACCGACTCCTGGGCTCAACTGCGAGGTTCGAAGCACAGATGTCAATTTCAGTCGCCTCTTCACTGCGATCTCACGGTTAACCACTCTTGGACTACTTGCCCCATTCCCAGCTTGATACAGAACACGCCGAACAATTTTCCGTGGAGCATAAATAGTCTTTTCGGAACCACGAAAAGATTATCGTAGATCCCCGTTTTAGTGCGTGGAGAATATTGTCATCATCTGCGAATGAGGAACGGCCCAATCTTAGACTGTCTTCGATGTTAAAATCGCCATAGTTGGAGAGGCTCCACCACTTTCCCGTCCGATTTTGGAAGGAAGATCCAGATCGAAAGGATTGTGCATCAGTTTTGTCGCCTGCCTTCTTTCTTGTCCAGAGCGGAAGTAGTCCAGCAAAGTGCGAAGTGCTCGAAAGTGATCATCAAACTGTTGCGGCATCTTCCTTGTAGAGCTGTGCTACTAGTTATCAACAAGATAGGTGAAACATCTCACCTCGCATCTCAGGCGGGATTTGAACCCGCGTCTCAACCTATCCGGGTTTGTGCACTAACCACTATGCTATTGAGACGATCATTTGCGAATCCCTAGCACCTTCCTCAAGCCCGAAGGCACAGCTCCGGATAGGTTGAGACGCGGGTTCGAATCCCACTTGAGATGTGATTTTTGCGATGAACCTAGCACCACCATTACAGCATCATGTTCTACTGGAGCAAACCACTGCACCTCCAATCACCTTAAAACGATGTGGCATCGATCAATCAGATAGAAAATACTGGTTCAACTATAATAGTTGCACACGAACTTTTAGGTCATCCCAATACCTAACACCTTATCGATGACAACATCACGTTCCTAAAAAGAATGATGACAGGGTAAAGCTGCCTGACGGCGAAAACATTTCTTTGAATTCTTCACGAAGGATTAGCGCACAATGACGCTACACAAAATCCCCAACGTTAAATCCCTTTTTAAGCTTTCTCATTATAAGATTCCCAGCGAACCCTAGTAGGGAGCTGGCACGACCGTTTTGGCTCAGTAAATTTTTTGACCAAAAATTTAAAAAGAATGGTTGTTGAATTGATGGTTGACCATCCATGTGGCAAATAGTTTCGCAATTTTCAATTTTTGTGATAATTTTCAGGAGGCTAGAAAACGTATTGCGGCCAGCGAAGAAGACGGCAGCAGAAAGCGTAAGAAGGAGATGGACCCGCAAGGTATTTTGGTGATGTGATTAGTGTCGCTCGAATAAAACGGTGTCTTTCAGGCTTCTCGTACTCCTGGTCAACTGAGCAGAAAGTGCGACCCGGCCTGAACGTGTTCGATGAAAAAGGCAATGAACTCGAGTGGGACTATGAACACGATACCAGGTAGAATAGTTCACTTAGAGGAGATTTGAAAAAAGTGAACGAATTATTAGGATGAACCAGAAGTCCTCTCGCCTTTTTCCTATTCCCACATCACGCATTGCTTTCCAAGAAATGTCGAACCGTTGGGTTTTTAGATGAAGTCGGCTTCATTCACTGATTCGAGTACATTTATTAGCAATTCGTTTGAGCCGGTGACGGAATCACTCCTTGTTTGTAGAAGCCAAAAATTAGAGACACTCGTTCTTGGCATCGTCCACTTTGTTAAGATCGTGATCACTAAGGAAATACGCCTTCAAATTCGCAAAGTGATATTCGGATAACGTAAAATCCGGATTATTGATTTGGTTTGAAAATAGTCCGACAAAGAGTTTTGAATTTCTGAAGATTTGCTCGGAATGGTGCACCTTTTCGTTGTGTTGCTGAGGGAGCACAAACCTGCGTTTGGCTAAGTTTTGCAATTCCTTGTTTCTTTCAAAAGGGCGCAAACAGCTGGCTATTTGAGTACCTTGGAGTTTGGCCAATCATATGCAAGTTTTTTTTGATGGATTTCGTATGGTTGTTTTCCAGACTACTTCAGAATCCATTATCGGTTGGTCTTGTCTTATAGCTTTCTATTCCGGTTCAGAAACAAAGTTTCCACATTTAACTTCAAATATCGTTACTATTCTACAGTCGCGTTCGAGCTTTGTTCCCATTAATACGCAGATATGACACCGGAATTTCACAGCAATTTCCATTTTATTTTTTTAATTTTCTCCAGTTCCAAGTGGGCGAAACACTGTAATCCAGTGGGATACAGTCGGCTGAGATATGATGTTAGTGATATAAAAAACAAACAAAAACAAAAAACACGGTTAGTAGCGAATCAAAATGAAAAATTAGTGATTTCCAAGTCTTGAAAAATGATGAAAGACATGCATCATCGAGATTTTCCGAAGTAGTTCTGATGAAGCGGAATAGCTTCAAAATCATCTCGAACGCGTCACCAGAGAACTTTTCATTTACCCCTATGAACGTACAACAGCTGTCAAACCTGTTTTGGTCGTTTATTTTCCGGGACATTCTCTGGTTGTGATTTGCGAGTTGTAAACGCTGTTGTAACCTATGAGTTGTGTACCGTGTGTCCTATTTTCTGGTTCCGATATTCAGGTGAAAAAGTGGGTAAATGGTGTCAGAAATGGGAACTGCTGGCAGTTAAGGGTTAACGAACCGTGACCGGATGAAAAAACTACACATTCAGAGCGCATAATTCTAAATCGTAGGGAACATTTGTGAACTGACTCGACATGAAATTCCGCCTAATAGAGGATGGGGGTGCTGCTCGACTTCGTCTTTCTCTTAAACTAATGGAGTTCGAGGGAATGTTTGTTGATTGTCCTGAAATATCATCTGTATTTTGTAAAATGACTTTTGTTGTTTGTGTTTGGAAAATGGAGTCAAACATTGTCAAACATCGGCTTGCTTGTGTTAGTTGTGTTTATAGAAATTTAATCATTTACAATCCTAACACAAACCTCAATACAGCTATTGTATTATACCCCTTGGTGGACGCGGAAAGTACACACTGATAGGGTAACTAGTGACACGGTAGAATTGATAGGTTAACATTGGTGTTCTGCCGAAATGGCCTGGGTCGTGGGTTCGAGTCTTCGTTGAATAGCGATATTTTTTCGCCAATTTTTCCCACTTTCCATATGTTTTCCACGAGTGTTTTCTGGAACTGTCCTTTACAATCAGATTGAAATGTCACTGAAGGGAAATGAGTATTGGCTTCAGGTTCTTTGATGATCCGAACGCCAGTGAGGGCAAAGATGAGAAGACGGCGTCACCTTCAAAGGAAGCTGGAGCTCCACAAGCTAAAGTCGTCAGGGTACGTTTACACACATGAAATAGCACTAATCTCAGTGATTTTTGTATTTTTTTCGTATTCTTGTTTGCTGTGTCTCGATGATGGGCTGATAGACGATTTTATGGACCGGCGTTTTTTCAAATTCGCCTTCTCCAGAGTCTGGAAGGGTAAAGTCGATCGAGAACTATTCGAATAAACGTTTCATCGACTCTGTGTGAAATTTTCGATATATTCTCCAGACTGCTAAAACAAGGGAGAACGATGGATTCCCTACCTCAGCTTGATCGACAGATCAGCAGCGAAAAACCTTATTGTATTTCTTTGTCTGAGAAAAGAGCTCTTGTCGTACAATGGATAGTTTTGTGAATCGTACGATAACGGCTATGTCGTTTACTATGAACCTGTGGGTCAGTACCAGTAGCGTATGTTTCCCCAACATGTTAACTATCAATGCGCTACTCTAGAATAATTTTTTTCAAACTTTTTTTTCAAATTCAAATTTTCAAATTTTTTCGTTCCGAGGTTTTTTTTTCTACTTGATCAGATCAGCAGCTAAAAACCTTTTTGTAATTTTATCAGAACAGAGCTCTTCTCGTGCAATAAATAATTTTGTGAATCGTCCGATAACGGTTATGCCGTTTAATATGAGCCTGATGGCCAGCTCCAGTAGCGTATATTTCCCCAACTAGTTAAATATCAATGCACCATTTTGGAACATTTTTTTTTCAAACTTTGTCGCAGTTCTAGAAACAGCGTTTGTGTTCTGTTCCGAGATTTTTTTTTACTTGATCAGAACAGTAGTGTAGAAACAGTGTGGTGTGTGTTGTAGTTTTTTTTTCTTATGGCTGTTTCTGTGGTGTGTGTTGCACAGGTTTTAAAACTTATGGCTGTTTCTGTTATGAATTTGATCGTCGATTTCACAGCAATTTTAAGATCCTTCTTATCGTTCGTAAAATAGAAAGAGTTGTTGCCTATGTCAATAACATATGCTGCCATCGGAATAATTGTGACAATTTTCAGGGGCGAGGCGCGAAGAAGGGCTCGTTCCTTTTCAATGGTGCTGGTGGAACGCTCGCGTCTGACGAAATCGATGAGACCACCATGTAAGTGTCATGTTTTTTAGGCGGATTGAACTTGAAAAGTTGATGAAACTGCGCCCATCGCTAACGCTTGTTCATTTGCTTAGGGCTAATTTGTTTCAAGCTATTTGAAGACGTGCCAGCATTTGATGAGGGTTATCAGGCGAACAGAATCACGATTTGCTACAAAGAAGTTTAGTCTTTTCAAAATTTTCATGCCATAAACAACCAAAAACCCTCCTGATTGTTTTTAGTCTGTTCGTTCACAACTCAAATCCACTACTATTCAGAAAACGTCGTCGTTTGGCAGCACGATTAGCGGTAGAGGACGAGGACGAGGAGGAGGACGATGACGAGGAAGAAGTGTGGCGACAAAAACCCTCCTCACCGACACCGCAACCATGGGACAGGCCCAAGGGTAGACTTGCCAATAGAGTCTCGAGGATATAAGCTTAAAAACGAGGATTTTGATTCTTTTTCGCGAGGTTATTTATCAATTTGTATGTTTGAGTAACAGATCTCTCCTATGAGCATCCAAAACGCTCTGACGAGGCTATGTTCTGGGTTGCTCTGATCTTGCTCCATTTCATGATGTTTCAGAATGTTCCTCTGTACTTTCTGTGGTGTAGTAAACCCATGAAGATGCTGTTGATGGGTTGTGGGTTAGTGATTAATCTAACTAAGTTTGATTCACTTTTGAGCGAATATGCTGTCGGAAAGGACGCCTGTTGACACCTAAGTGATTGTTGCGGTCGATCAGGTTTCTGTTTTTGTAGATGGATGAGTATGTCTCAATTTACTGTGTGCTCGCCTCTGTCCGCTTCGGCGACCGAAAATATAAATGAATATTGGCCCGGAAAGTTATGGATTGCCGTCTGAGTGAAAGAAGAAAGTTTATTGCAAAAAGCCTTGAATCTACACCTCAATCTAAGAGATATTATCCATTATGACCTCTCTCTATGACCTTCCATTATGACCTCTCCTATGACCTTCCTCCACCTCCGACGCTAGGAACGAATCCCATCCGTATAAAACTGGCTGCCCACATCCGCACTCCAGTGACGTTTCCCCATCTGTTGTCAGTTAATGAGTGCTGCATCGACCGAAGTAAATGGTAGTCGGACGGAGCAAGGTCTGTACTGTAAGGCGCATGGAGCAGAACCTGCCAGCCTAGCTTATGGGGTTTCTCCCGGGTGATTTTCGCGGTGTGGATTGAAGCGATGTCGTGCAGGATTTTAATAGTTGCTGTCTCCACTCCTTGGCGGCGTTGCACTAGTTCGATTCTGCACAGCTGCTGATAGTATAGGTCTACCGTAACCTTCTGACCAGGATTCAGCACTACCTGGTACACCACGCCTTTTGTATTCCACCAAATACACAGCATGGTTTGGGGCAGTGTTCGTCAGGTTTAGGATTCGGGTTGGGATTCGGGCTCACCCTTGCTTAACCATTGACGTTTTTGCATGCGTTCTCGAGATATGTAGATCCACTTTGCATCCGACGTCAAAATGGAGTCAAAAATTGCTCCTACTGGCCATGTTGAGGAGAATTCCTGCGACGCTGAGTAGGTGCGGCACCCATCTACAGCACCTGCTCTCTTTTCCAATTGCCTCTAACAAGGGAGGTTGCTCAGCATGCTCCGAAGATTCACAACGAGACCCATACTGTTTTGTATAGCATCGAATGGCGATTACAACCGTATAGGTTGTTTTTGCTATGGGCAAGTGGATGGCCCGAAAAAAGCAAGAAATCTTCACCACTAACTAGTAGCGAGAAACTAGTGGCGAAAGCACTTCTAGGTGTTAACTAACGGAAACCGTATCATGATGGCTCAGTGAGTAGCATGGAGGACTCTCAATCTGATGGTCGGTAGATCGATCCCTTTGCTGTCCCTTTTTTGCCTTCCTACGCTAGATATCAAAATACGCCCTTTTTGGAATTCTGTCGCAGTTGCGGGATAGAATCGCGTTTGTGAGGAGTACGGCCAACAAAGTACGCACAAACGACGATGTCTTCTAGTACATACAGTAGCGGTCAAAAAGATATGTCACTTTTCGTTTTCATTCAAAAATAGCTCAAATCGGAAAGAACCTGATACCAATTGATAGGTCTGAGTACTCTATTTAAAAATATGTTGAAACATACCGCTTTTACTAATTCTCTGCTTTTTTAAATGTTTTTTAGTGATTTTCATATGCTATTTTGAACAAAAATATCTCAAAAATCGCTGAGTGTAGGATCAATCTGAAACGATGCTCTGATAGAGCATGTTCTAAATATTATAATGTGCTGAAATCGCTTATAAAATATAGATTTCTTTGTGCAAACATTTTGGTGGTCAAAAACCGGTCAAATTTTGGGACCATGTTTTAAACAAAATTTTATCTCTTCCTAACTTTTTGAAAAAAAATCAAACCAAATTTGAAAGTGTTGTAGAGGATGATATTCTCTTCAGGGTGGTTGACTTTGTTTCAGGACTGGTTCCTCATTTTGGGCGAAAATTCCTTTTAAAGTTGAGTTTGCGTAAACTGTTGTATCTAAAAAAGTTTAAGAGGGACCGACTCAATTTTTTCCACGTTAATAGTAGATTTGTAGTTCTTTCAATATCACACGTAAGTTAGAATAAATCAAAGTTTTAATAAAAATATAACGCTTTGACTGACGCACGCTTGCCCGCGCCGTGCACTATACTGGTAGTGACGGCGCCTACAGCGTGTGTCAGTCAAAGCGTTATATTTTTATTAAAACTTTGATTTATTCTGACTTACGTGTGATATTGAAAGAACTACAAATCTACTATAAACGTGGAAAAAATTGAGTCGGTTCCTCTTGAACTTTTTTAGATACAACGGTTTACGCAAACTCAACTTTAAAAGGAATTTTCTCCCAAAATAAGGAACCAGTCCTGAAACAAAGTCAACCACCCTGAAGAGAATATCATCCTCTACAACACTTTCAAATTTGGTTTAATTTTTTATGAAGTTAGGAAGATATAGAATTTTGTTTAGAACATGGTTCTAAAATTTGACCGGTTTTTGACCACCAAAAAGTTTGCTCAAAAAGATCTATATTTTAAAGGCGATTTGAATCAAATCTTTGTAGCACATTATAATAGCTAGATCATGTTCTATCAGAATATCGTCTCAGATTGATCCTACACCCAGCGATTTTTGAGATATTTTTGTTCAAAATAGCATATGAAAATCACTTAAAAATATTTAAAAAAAAACAGAGAATTAGTAAAAGCGGTATGTTTCAGCATATTTTCAAATAGAGTACTCAGAACTATCAATTGGTATCAGGTTCTTTCCGATTTGAGCTATTTTTGAATGAAAACGAAAAGTGACATATCTTTTTGACCGCTACTGTATGTATGTGACCCATATCTACCGTACCAACCCAAATCGACCCCAAATTCAGAAACAAATGTCAGATTCGCGATCAGCGTCGCGAATATCCAGTAGACAAAGTTGGGGCTGAATCGGTGATTTATACCCGACTACCCAACTTTGTTACCACGGACCATAGCAAGCTCACGCTAGACACAACGGGAAAAGTCGATGTCAGAAAAGTTTGTGAATTGTGGATTTGTCAGCTACCCAAGTAATCTTTCTTGATGAATATGAAAAGAAACTCATTCAAAATGGAGTCTCTGTTCTTTAGAGTCGAAAAAGTAGTGGCGATAGAATAAAGAATATTCTCGCTAAGTGGACCTTCGTACGACTACTCAACACTAGTAAGGCTGATTAGGTCAAATTCACCGATTTAGCTCAAACTTCGTCTACGGGGGTTATTTGGGGCGCTGATCACGAATCTGACATTTGTTTTTGAATTTGGGTCGATTCTGGTGGTATCTCTGGTGTCTGCGATCTAGAAGCCCATTTGCAACTGGTTAGTTTTCAAGGTTTTTTGCCTTTTTTTCGGGATATCCACTTGCACATAGCAAAAACAACATATGTATACCGTTGTAATCGCCATTCGATGCTCTACAAAACAGTGTGGGTCTTGTTGTGAATCTTCGGAGCACGCTTAGCAACCTCCCTCGTAAGTGGGTTTCTATTGTTGTGTAGCTACACCCGAACTGTGCTGCCAGTTCCCTTGCGGTTTGACGTGGATCTTGTTCGATGGCTTTGCTGAGGACACTATTGTTCACCATGTCATTTCGAAAAGGAAGTGGTATTGGTAGGTTAACATAGGCATTCTGTTGAAATGGCCTGGGTCGTGGGTTCGAGTCCCGGATGAGTAGCGATGTTTTTCGCTAATTCTTCCTTTCCTTTCCTAGATTTCCTTTTTCCGTCGGTAGCGTAACAATGTTGAGATCGAGCTTAGATTAGACTTTCGTGAGCAATTATCATTAATCTTCCTGAACCAATTCTGAACATTACGGTAGATTTAGTGCAGCAGAGCAGCTTTCGGGTAACGCTGTGATTGCGGTTCCGGCGTACACTTTTCGCCATAGGCTTTCATTTTTCTTGAACCAGCTTTTACATCACGTATCCATACCAATGTTGGCCGTTTTTCTTATTAAAGCGACATCTTCATCGTTGCAGTGCAGTGTGATATCCACGTTTTTTTGCCGCCGAACTCGACTCTCTGGAGCTTCGTCGGCGTTTTCGTGCTGCAGAGCGCGCCATAACGGTCATTTTACAGTGAAAGTGTATCATGAAACCGGGTGCTGTTAGTCGACGACGAATTTTTTCTGTGTTAGACGAGCTCAGCCGGTTTCTAACTGTCAGTGCTCGAATACTCCCCGATATCAGTCCGAACGTCGACGCGCGGCTACGTTGACGCTGGCGCTGACCTTCAAGCGTTCGTCCGTTCCTAATTTCATAATTTCATCGATTCGACTATTTTCAGCGTTCATTTTGCTCATCATTCGAACACTCTAGAGTAAGAAATCCACAGGCTCTTATGGTGTTATGAAAACTTTACATAGCCTTGTACACTTTACACTTTACATAGCCCTACATAGCAAAGATAATCTTTCCTTCTACAGTCAATTCATCAAAATCATGGCAAAAATTGAATGTTACTGGAGCTACATTTTGGAACTTTGACGACCACATTATGTATGTATAATGTATACATAAAATTGAGAATTTATTGTTTATTTATCACGGTCGTTTGAGAGAAGAATCTTATGGTATTATGAAAACTTTACGTAGGCTTGTATAAGCAAAAATAATCTTTCCTTTTACAATCAATTCATCAAAACCATGGCCAAATTGAATCTTACTGGAGCTCCGTTTTGGAAGTCAGACGACTACATTATCACGGGTACGTACGGTAATCATTACGTGTATGCTGTTTACAAAAAATTGAGAAATTATTGATTCTTTATTACACTCGTTTGAAATAACCGTGAGAAAAACAAATACAATGACTGGCAACTACTCACAACAAAAAATTAACAATAATATTGTAGGATAAAACTCTAAACGAAGTTACACTGTAGAAAGGCAAAGATTAAACGGCGGCCAGGGACCTCTAATATTCGAGAGGAGCACTTTTAGTAATTCCTTTGAAGGTTTTGAAGTTCCCAGGAGAATGGGGAATTTTGCTATTTCGGCTTTCGGTATTCCGATCAGTAATCAAGTAACTCCGTTGTCATTATCGTTTAGAGAAAAATGGGACGAAAATAAGAGCAGAAATTTTCAGCAGTTGTGCTAATGGATTCTTTGCTCGTTTGACTTGCGAATTGCTCAGTTGTCATGGGACCCTTTGACTTTCGAATGTTGCTTTTTTGCGAGCAAATCTTGCAATTCCTAGAAGTTGCGGCACCGGGCAGTTTGAGGCAAAGTGCATGTTCAGTTGCCTACCATCCCGTCACAGACAGAACGCCTAGTATCCATAACCTAAGAGGACATTGTCATCACTTCGTAATGGAATGATTCAACACAAATCAATATTGGTTTTCCTTTATTTTGACTTACATTTTTTTCACTCTGGGATGCGAAAATTCATGACAGATGACAACAAGTACGTTGAAGATTCAAAGTTCTTCTAGCTCCCACCTTCCGTGTATACATGTATAAATTATCACAAAAACATAGGATACACCCAATAAATTGAGTGTAAGATGTGGGATTTCAAACGAATGCATGGCGCGATCTTCACCGTTCGAATCCTGTGAAATTTCTATTTTCCTTGGCTTTCATTTTTGGCAAAGGTAAGGCTTTTCAAAAAGCTCCTACCAATACATTTGAGTACTTTCTGGGTGTGATTCGACATATTCAAATATAAAACACTATAAGTATATAATGACGCTACTGCAAGACTCGATTTTGGAGAAATTGGTTGCTACCCGTCTCACTCGGAGACCAGAACATCGTCCGTCCACTTTGAAAAAAAATGTCTGCAGAACGAGCAGGCGTGTGACGTAGTGTTGATTCAACAGGGTTCTCTCTACATCTGTAGGCTTTGAGGACAAGTAACACGTCTATGACCGTTTTTCATTGAATATTTTCTTGGACGGGTTCATTCATCTGTAGGGCATCAGTAATCGGTCAAACAATGGTTGACGTAGAGGTAATCAATGGTAAACACTGTGTTCTTCAAGAAGAAAGTGCATAATGCCGTGCGAAGCATTGACGTCTTAGAAAAACTGTTGCAAGAAATACAGTATCTTAGACCTGCTGCTCTTGTGGCCCTAATACGAAAGGAGTTGTTAAGGGTATTGCAAAACCACAAGATTTCTGTTATCTCAGATCCCTTCCTTTTCCTTCGACACCCGAATCTATCTATGCTCGGAAAATCGGATTTTCACGATCAACCATCTGACCGGTCAGCTAGTCGATATCGGCCAGCGTCATTTCGGGCACGAAATATCAGCTCCGTTCGGTGACTGCATTACGTTCTAAGATTGTAGCTGCTAGCGGGGCATACGAAATTTAATTGGATTTTCTTAATTGGATAGGTCGAGAATTCAAGAATTCTGCTGTAAGTGTACTAATCTTTACCGAGAGCTGTATAGGTAATTGGTCTTCATCAAAACGATGTTCGCTTTGCATCTTTTGCTTTTTGTAGCAATTATGTTGTCGAAGCATATCCGTAATTTTGGGCTGAGATTGAATGCACAGCATATTCCAGATCGGTCTATAGTGACTTCCACTCCCCATTTCCAGGAAAGGGTGAGACACCTAGTCGAAATGTAATATTTTTAGAGC
This sequence comes from Nippostrongylus brasiliensis, assembly GCA_030553155.1. NCBI lineage: Eukaryota > Metazoa > Nematoda > Chromadorea > Rhabditida > Heligmosomidae > Nippostrongylus > Nippostrongylus brasiliensis. The sequence goes on along the minus strand of CP130736.1, from coordinate 32,652,004 downwards.
TGCCCTAGGCATACCATCTGATAAAATCTCAGTTGGTTTAGCGATGGGATTTATTCCTGGCAGATTTAAAAGTTTGTTTTGGAAAGTCCTATTTTTAGAGCAGTTGCCCTTTATTGTGTGCTCCACAAACCAATCGGTGAAAAATGACCGGCTGGTCTTTATAGGAAACTGAGTCTCCTTCACCAGATTTTCTCTACCGTATTTTCATACCGATGCGCTAGTGGCAAGAGGCGCTGCTGTCACCCTAGCGATCGATCCCGGCCCGGGCTAACCAAGCCTTCCATCCCTCCGGGGTCGGGTAAATTGGTACCAGATTGGTTGTCTGGGAAGGCAAAGACACTGACCTGGTATAGGGACTGGCACCCGCAGGTCATTGTATAGGCCAAATATGCATTCACTATGCCTCTACGACCTGAATGGTACACGAATGCGGCGGCTCGTGCTCAGGGGACTGATCAACGCCGGCACCTTTACCTTTACCTTTACCTTTTATTATGAGATCGATTTTCTTCTGCTGCACACGCAGCGACAATGCGCCGTTGTAGATGCAAGTTCATCTGGGTATACCGCACAACACCTATCTGAAACCTAAAGAATGAGCAACGGAAATAGAAGAAGTCCAGAACCTTTTAGGCGAAATCCCACACGAAAACTGGTTCCAGTAGTGCGACGCGGCCTGTACTTCGCCCAATGCATTCATCACTCTCCATCCTTTGATCAGTGATGGAAGTCATGAAGAGATGAAGTGCAAAACTACAATGTAGGCATTGCAGAACAACTCGCGCGCGCATTGAGAACGTGCTCGCCGAGTGTGCGCCGTGACCGATCGACGATAATCGGTGATATTGTGCCCAAATGGGTTAGTGTGTGTGTGACATGTGCCCCGATTTTATAGTCTAGTGATGTAGTGGAAATGGGTGTGTTTGTGTGTGTATCGGTGTCCTTGGTCAACATATCCGTTATCATCTCGATTTTGGGTCATCACTGTCGTCGTCATCATCATCATCACCACCACCCACACCAGATCAGTCGCTGACCGTCGGAGCGATTCTCTCCTCCATCTGATCTTCCTCTGAAAAACCCGCTTCGTTGTTGATCACTGTCATACCTTAGCCAAAGCAACGAAACTACGTTCTGCTTAATCATTTTTTAGGTATTTAGTTTACCAAACGACTAAGTTAGTTCAATAGTAGAATGACCGCATTACCTGGGTCGTTTACCAAGTTTTTGGGTCGTTTACCAAGTTTTTTTCTGAGAACCTCCAGGAAACCTTGCTACCTCTCTTGTGAAGGTGAGCGGTAGAGACTGCGTAGTGACAAAGAAAGATTTAAACATGTTCCTATAGAATACCACCAAAACTTGTCTAGTTTTTAGACTTGGAAAAAACGTATTCAGAAACTGGAAAATTCGCCCAATGTTCAAGAAATTATGCCTTTTTATGAATAGTTCATTCTAACCATTAACCATCTCCCTCTCAGCACATAAACGATGTCAGCAAGACGATTCCTAGAAGACCATTGTAAATTTATCGAAAATTAAATATGTATGTTGTGTTCTTCGTTCCGATACTATGTGACCGAAATTCTCTTTTTGGATGACGCTTATTAGGCTGACGCAAAAGTTCTCAGACATTTGTGATGCAAAACAGTTTACTTTGTACATAATATCTGAACAATAGCAACGAGTCATTTGAAGTAGGCACCGTTAATGTCAATGGCCTTCTCATCTCTATAACATTTTTTGACTGAAGCCGAAAATGGCGTTAAAATCTTTTCAAATTCAAGAAGTCACAAATGTCCGGGAACTTCTACACCAACCTAATACTAACCTTCACAGGATTCGACACATTTCTTCGTTAAAGATGACAGTGAAGTCGAATCAGATTCTCCAGCGTTATCAACGTTCTGCGTCTCGTCGCGATCGAAGTATAAACTAGGCCAAGTTCTAGGTCAGGTTTTCGGCGCTTCGTGCGGTCGCGGCGTGTTTTTCGGTCGCATGAGTCATAGCGTTACCCACAGACACTTCTTAGAGGGTCTGGCTGGTGATGAAGTCGATATTATTAGATGTTGCCTCTAATGAACATGATATCACCTGCATCACCTGTCGTCACGTAGATTTATATATTTATCGTCGGTTTGCTCGAGGAACACAAAGAGCATCGAATCAATCGTTCGATTTCACGAAGATGTCCGATCATCGCAAAGGTGGGTGACCTGATGTTCTTCTGAAGCCCGTGTAGTCCAGCCACAGACAGCTCTCGTCCAACGGTCGTCAAGGAAAAGCATTACTTACCCCACCCGGGCCCGAATTTATGAACGAAAATTTGGGGTATATAACACCCCGGGGCGAAATAAACCCACTCTACATCCCCAATATTCTGATTCATGACAACAGGGTTTGCGATACTCGACGCAGAGCAACGACTGCAAAACCAGTTTGGCACTGGAGCGCTCTTGCTACGCTCTTCTTACTGCGGGCCGCTCGACTGCGGGCCTCACCCTTTATTTGGGGAATATTGCGGGTGGAATACACCCGCAATATCCCCCAAATAAACTCCGCGGCGCGTTCATGAATGCGAATACGCGCGCCGACCGGGGTTTATTCTCGGGTGTACGGCGCCGATACCCTTAATGAGTCTATGACCTGGTCTTCGACAACCTGGCTCATGCAACTGCGTCTCTCAGTTTTGACTGTCGACGTAGCTCGGATCTTTGAATACCGGCCGTCTATTGCCAGGGCCCAGATTCATCATTGGTAAACCCCGATAAACCCCGAGATATAGCGCGAACGACGCACACCTTTGCCTACTTGTCCTAAACTTCCTATCTACTTGTCCTAAACTTCCTATGTTAACCGCAATCTCTCATCGACTCTGCCATCTGGTACTGGCTGCGCCGCGATTTCGGAGACCACTCGTCCGTTCATGAATCTGTGCCCAGGTTGAAGAGAATTTACAACGAGCATCATTCTCTTTATACTTCGTTGCAGGACCCAAAGTGCATGTTAATCTTTCTTGCGTAACAGACATCTCCAAATACATAAATCTGAGGTGTAAGTCAATGCAGGAAGAACCGTGGAGTCGGAGAGATAGACATAGGCAGTATGTGTTTTCGAGCATGACGTACTTTGTAGCACCTGCCGTGGTAGGGCTCGAAGTGGTGTCCTACTTAGATGGTCCCGGCACGAAGCCGCGCCGCAGTCGCTGGCGTTGACAGCACTTGTAGTTTTGGTCAGCGCGGCCAATTTATAGGTGACAGAGTGATATCATAACCGGAGCGGATCGTTGTAGCGAAAATCGCGAACATTCGAGTCACCACTGTTCGAGCGGTTGGTGGCCGTCGTCACCCTCCTTCCGACGGTCCAGTTTTACGACTCGACCATACTATAAAATGACCATTGGTCACTAGTCGATTGCGGTTTTCGCAGGCTACGGACGTTCGATGTTTATGTGTCGTTGTTGGGAAATGTTGCTGCTGCGGTGGCTGACGAATCGTCCGCCTATCGTCGTCGTTGTCGTCGGTCAATGTCACCTTTTCGTGGCTGCTCGTGTTATCCGAAAAGGAACCAGTTCTCACGATAGGTACTTATTCTATTGCCGACACGCTATCCGCTATCATTATAGTTCATCCACCAGCTGCCCGGTTTCAATCGCCCAACTTCTGCTACAACTTCGTCAGCGTCCTCCATTTCAAAGATCTCAACCGTTTCTTGTCGAAATTTGCTTCATCTTCACGAGGTTTTTTGTGAGCTGTGGCTCATAGAGGTCTTTTCGAATTGCTTCTGTCGTTCAGTGACGATTACTAGCCCATGCTCAGCTTCGGTCATTGGAAAGCTCTGAGTGCTGCCTTTGAGACCTTCGAAAACTCAAAAATCCTCCCCCATAGAAGAGCATGGTTTCCGGAACCGGATCGATGGTTTGGTTACAGCTAATGTTCTTCACGACGAGTTCCTTTGTCATTTATCATTTATTTCCAGTCCATAGTGGGTTAAACGCTGAAGCCCAATGAGGTAGGGGCGACTGGGATATCGTGTTAGTCATAGTAAGAAGAAAAAAGTAACAAAAAAATCACAAAAAAGGCACGGTAACAAATTAATGGAATCATTGAGATAATCCCTGAGGGAAGCCCTTCGGCAACTCTTAAGAGGAAAAAAGGAAGAAAATATGTTGAAAGGACAAAAGCAAAGTCCCGCTAGGTCAACACCATGGGTTTAGGGGCTAGCAAAAGGTAGCTAGGGTTGGCTAATAGGTCTACCCTGGGAGAGTTGGTAGGCCTCTCCGACTCTGTTAAACTCCATCTATCCACTGATCTCCTTAGATCCCTACACTTGGAAATTCAGCGTTCACGGTGATCAATTTATCGATCCTCCTGATTCCTGATCCTTACATTTCTGTATATGAATTATTTCTGTATTTGCTTTTCCTCATTTGCACTTGCGTTTTATGTATGACGTGTAGTATTCATTGCAATTCTGGTAGTAGATATTTTGACAGCTTATATTTTCAAAGAAAAATAACTCCACTGAAACTTAGGTATGAAAATAGTGAACATTGTACATCCGCTCAGTCCTCTTTCCACTATCATACACAGTGTATCCCGTTGAACACTACTAGACGGTTACCGCGAATCAGTGCGCACTCGATCATCTATCCCTTCTTTTTCTCTATTTGTGTAAAAGAGTCTTTTCGTGATCTACGTTTGATAAGGCTTTCTGTGTTTTCAAAAATTGTCCCCTTTTCAGATGATGCGAATCGTCGCTCTCTCTACACTTGCAGTGAGTTCAGTTTCAATAAAAATTTGAAAGTATCGATTCAGTATGTAATTGTTCTGGGGCTACAGCGAATTTGAGTGAATCCTATCAAGTGAGCTGAGAAAATAATTGCGGATTATTGGATTGTTGAGAGAAATCACTGGAAGAAGAACAGGAAAAAACGGAAATTACTAATGATTTCTGCGACTGATGATGAGAGAACGTGGAGGAAAACGTACGTATTTGCGTGGAGTCTCCGAGAAAACTTCCTTAGGTAGCGGTGGTGCTGGCACAGGACTGCTCGAGTCCGGCGTCGACCCGGGAAACGTTCGGTCAATATCTGCTCTGTATGAAGACGGCCATTGACCAGAACTACGAGCTGTACGAGAACGAGATCCGAGAGCACGGAAGGTTCGATCATATTCTGATCAGCAAAAATATCTATAGGAAAAAAACAAAAAAATTAAAAAATTGTTTCAGAAAGGCAGCGTTGACCTGCTTCTCGTCAACCATCGACGAAGGCAATCGCAACGATCGGTGTGTACTGAACCAAAACGACCTGAATCAGGTGGCTTGGGATCGTCATGGACCTCTCCGAGACTGCACTATCTGCAGAACTGTAAGTGAAGAACTATCCCAACGAGAAGAAAAATCACTTGTTTATACCATCATCATTTTGGATTGGGCACTTTTTAAACCAAAATGGACGTTTTTCATACCGAAGTGGACGTTTTTTAAACCAAGATGGACGTTTTTCAAATCAAAAAAGACACCCAATTGTGAACGGCATGACTCATTTTCATTTTTTGCTACATACGTTATAAGAAGATGGATAAAAAACTACAGAACAAACTGAACAAATAAAAAAACTACGAACGATTTATATATACGTGATAACAAATATGATACTTAACAAATAATTGGTATTATATGATTTCATATGAAAAAATGGACGACACAGTCAACAACATGTAAAATAGAAAACACCAACCAATTAAATAGTGGTAATAAGTGGAGCTACATGTTATCTATTTACTTTATAGTTCGCCTCTGGAGCGCTGAAGGCTCTCAAGTCAACACCCGAAGAGGACCAGAAGTGTATTCGTACTGAGATTACGAAAGGTAACAGATTCTTCCTTTTTTCCCTCCCGGAAGCTCTGAAAAGTATAGAATCACATCGCTGTAGAAGAAAAGATTCTACCTCACACGTTGATCTCCAGAGAGTACCCAGTTTAAACAATTTTTCATTCTTTATTCATAGTTATCCAATCAACAGAATTCAAACAGAAGAAACACTCATATAACATGTGACTATTGGGCTTCGGCAATGATAACAATAGTAAAGATAAAATATCAGATAAACTAAAAGAGTGACTCATAATAATTTGTTCGCTTTATGAAGTTACACTGAAATTTTTTTCAAAAAATTAAAAAAGTGAACTGTTGGTATGGATCCTCCCAAATTCTCTGGCACAACTCGATTAAACCTGTATCAATCGAAAGTCGAGCAGCCCCTCTTTGCCCTTTGTGTTCGTTTGTTTGTTTCTTAGGGAAGGATAAGGATCAGTGAATCACTATAAAAATTTGCCTTTTGGCATCCTAATTCCCTGCTGTCAATACTTATAAGATCCATTTCAGCCATTGCTCGTGAAGCAAACTATTGCCTCCAGCGAAAGATTTCCGGCTTCCCTGGAGTTCCAGACATTCCAGACATCGAAGAGGGCTCGTTCACGCACAAGGATTCTGTGTGAGTTGCTAGAAAACGCTACTGGAACACCACATTTTCAGTTCAAGATTGATAAGAAAGCATGAAATATGTCGGATAGTCAAATTCAAATAAGGCTTCTTAACGTATCGAATAAAACAAAAAGCAAAACAGATCTAGTAGACATCCGTATGAGGCTGACTCTAAATATCTACCAGGTATTGATCGTCTTGAGATATCTCAGCATAATAGGTTTTTATGAAAAACACGCATTCGATTGATTGCAGCATCTCCTACATCTCCGATCACATTCTGATCCAATCCCGATTGGCGTTCTGTGGTGAGCGAAAACCCGCTCGAGCGGCCAACACCAACAAGTGTCTGCACAATCCCTTCGTCGGATATCTTAGCGAACACTGCAAAGGTGAAGCAACGTTGTTTTTGCGTTATTCTTGAAGCAACGTATCTAGTCTAGAAGAAGTATTAGGTGACCCAAAAGTTCGTGTGCATTGCACATTTTGACTGCTTTCGTTCACAACTCAAGAAAAAACGACCAATAACGTACGCAGCATAGTGCTTCAACAGCGATCTGGTAATGCACCGACACCGCCGTGTTTTAAACTCCTTCTAAGCACGATGGTACTGTAGAGACCAGAATATACCATTTTCATTTCAAAATGGACACTTTTCATGCCGAAATGGACGTTTTTCAAACCAAGATGGACGTTTGCCTTGCATCAACCTTCAATGCAAATCGAATGGTTTTTAGAACAAGGAGTTTTTCTGAAACGTTTTCCGAACTGAACTAGATAGCTGATATACATGGCTGGTCCCAAAGCGATCGCCCTCCGTTAGGAACATGCCCTTCACTTCTTTGTGCACGCACCGCAAGCGAAAGAGAATTGGATTTTCAGTGACGAAAGCGGCTTCATTCTCCACCTGAGGCCGCCACCTCCACCCTCCACTATGGTCTAGAAAATGTTCCAGATTAAACTTGATCGTTTTGAGGACCACCTAGTTCAGTTCGGAAGACGTCTCAGAAGCACTCATGTTCAACAAATCTTACGGTTTGTATTGAATGTTGATGCAGAGCAACTTTTGGTTTGAAAAACGTCCACTTTGATTCGGAAAACGTCGATTTTGATTTGATGAACGCCCATTTCGTTTGAAAAACGTCCATTTTGGTTTGAATAGTGTCCCTTCTAAAATGAAGATGGTATATATGAAAATCGCGAGAGACGTCTAGGCTACATATCAGCTATAAGGGGGTATCGTCGAGGGTGGCTAGGGTCACTGAAGATTTGTGAGATCCTGCGTTCTCCCACAACAGGGTCACTTTCGGCGATGAGAGAACGGCTCCGTGTTTCACCTGAGGCATTTCTTCACGCTTCATTTCGGAGATTGACGTACTGTTATCACGTAGCGAATTGTAAAAGACAAGATCCTGGAGTGAGAACCAAAATGACAGGGTGCGCTTCTTCTCCGCAGGTGTTATGCTTTACGTGAGCGGGACCCTTCCAGTCGGTGTACAAGATAAATTAGTGCGTACATTAAATTATCGCAGGCGTGGTACAGTGGTAAGAGGCGCTACTGACACCCACATGGTCGATCGATCCTCGCCCGGGCCAGCCAAGCCTTCCATCCCTTCGGGGTCGATAAATTGGTACCAGACTTTTCTGGGAAGGTAAAAACACGGACTTGGTATAGCGGCTGGCCCCGCAGGTCATTGTATAGGCCATATATGCAGTCAGCAAGCCTCTACGATTCTGAATTGAACATGAATGCGGCGGTGCCTCCTTCGGGGACTGATCAACGCCGGCACCTTCACCTTTACCTGTTACTACATTACCAGGGAATTAGCAATATGTTTTCAACCATGAACGGTTTCAGTTCTGGCCGCTTGCGACACTCGACTCGGAGTGGGATCGTGCTCGAAGACGATTCCCCAGACTCGTGCCGCCACCTGCAACTGCATCACTGATGCTCGAGATGAGCTCAAGAAGAGAATTGCTTCCATCTCTACTGTATTCTCTGACGTGAGTGCTGCTTATTCACCTATGTAAGGAATTCGGTTTGTTTTGATATAAGTTGGAAAAAATTCTTGACAATCAACACGAGAGGGATCAGAACTTAGCTCTCTTTTAACACAAGGGTGAAAGCGTGATGAATGACAGACCTGAACTTCATCGCACTCTTTAAAAATACTTATTTCTCATAGCATTGTTGTTACATCGCATCAACCCGGAACCGTGCTGAAACATGTGGTCACCAACGGACCCGGTTTACTCAAAGATAAGTCATTACATATTTTAGCTTATTTCTGGCCGCGGCGGCGTCGCTATCGGATCCTCCAACAAGGTTGATGTTTGCGTGGCCAGCATTAAGAAGCAGATGTACGTCTTTTTTATTTCGTATTGATTTAATGTTGAATGACAGACCTGAACTTCATCGCACTGTTTAAAATCATTTATTCAAGGATTACTCCTGTCAACGACTGGGTAAACGTGGTCGATTCGGCTCTGTCGACGTGTATCAAGAAGAAGCCCGCTGGACAGAATCTCGGTCTTGAGGCTATGCTGAATGTTGGATGCCGAAAGGTTGGGAATATTTGAAAAACGCTGAAGTTGTTCCGGGTGGGCCAGAAGTTGGAATTCCGTATAGACCGCGATTTTAGCGATGATCCCAGCACGACAATTGCAACATTTGCTTCTAGAACATACACTTAACGGCAGTCCGAAAAGACGCGGTGATCAAACTAGAATTTAGCGATTCGAAAGTCGCTTGTAAGCTCTGCTAATGGCGCCCTTATTGTTAGAGGCATATCTCGATGTTTTTCCTGTGTAAGACCAGAAAGTAGTTTCACTTTTATTGCTATAGCAGAATCTAAACACACAAATCAATTCTTCCTTGGTAAAGTAGACTGATAAAAAACGAACCGTTTCCGTCAATTTGGCCTCTAAATGGTGCTTCCGCTTGTTGATTAGACAAGATTTTCGACATAAAACATACATAAGTAACTGAAAACGGTAGAAAACAAATCACCGAGGCTGATAAGGACGTTTTCACTTTCATCAAGCAAAAACTTCTTGTTCAAGTGCGCGTGGAGTCAGATTGCATTGCACCGGTCCTCAAGTGAAGGGAGACGGCATGAGAATTTTGAATGTTTTTTTCTCAAAGAAGGAAATTATCTCAACATTGGGATACAAAAGGTGATGGTAAACGTGTGGATTTTGTGCATCAATCTGAGGCAGAATCAGGGGACTGATCACACCACATTACAAGTAGAAGTAGCGCCTCTAACCATCCCACAACGAGCTCGGCTCTTGATCTGTAGTTGACCACAATATGGCGTCATCTTGTCGATATCAGCGTCTGCCATCCGTCATGGGAGAAAAGGAACTCATTGAATGCCGATATTCGAAAGAAATTGTTCGGTAAACCAAAACTGGTTTTAAAATTCGCTGGGGAAATTCTATTGACTGCGGTCCCTGTGGAAATTCAGAAAGAGAGGCGCTAGGTAATCACTTCAAGGTTGCGTAATCAAATAGATCTTCTTGATCCGGGGATGCTAACAAACTTAATTAAAACTGTGAGGTTATTGAGACGAAACGGTGTTTTGGACTGCTTTTCGCTTTCTTGTTTAATTTTATCTAATTTTGTTAATTATTCCGTAGAAGCTTTAAAAAATGAGCTGGTACTCGTGGGTGTTGATATTGTAAATTTGCTAATTATAAAACTTTTGTTAATTATTCCGTAGAATTGAAACCTTCTCACCTTCCTAGTAATTTCTACTCTGTAAAACAACACACAACAAGTATTTTAAGAGGTTTCTAGATTCCAGGTTTTGGAAATTTCTATTGGAAATTTCTATGCAGAACGTAGTTTTCTATTTCGCCAAAAAGCATGGCTGATTAAAATGAAAAATAACCTGAGATTCATGGGTCTTGACATTTTAAATTTGCTAATTACAAAACTTTAGGGTTCGATGTATCTCCTTCTAGTAGAAAGAACGAACTTATAGGTGTTCGCCGACACGACCGGGGTTGCCGCCAGTCAACTGAAGACCGGATTCGATTTCGTGAACAACCTCATCGACGCTATGGTGGAGCGCAGCGGTCGCTTCTGCGGAAATCACTGCCTTCGGGGTTGATCGCATCGCTGGGCGACGATCGTTTTGTAATGTCATTTCAAGCATTCCTCAGAAACTATTTATTGCCTTTCTTCTGTATATGTTTATATTATTCGATGTCGAGTAGCCTGCTTCACTGAATGGCTAGACGTTTGCTTCTCTTTAGGTAACATAATTAAATTTTGAAATATCATGTGTGTGGCTACGGCTAAAAGAATAGTAGTTCAGTTCAAATATCCATACGCCAAACACTTTCCGAAGTTTAGAGGCACCATCAATTTAACTATTCTTCTTCAACAAGTGACAACGGTACAGGAAAAAGGCAGTGCCTCTCAATCAGTGCTTATGAGGGAAACATATTTGTTTATTTTTACTTGCGATCCGATCCAGAATCTGATTCAAGATTCAATTCGGCCCGAAAACCCGGAATTGCTCGAGATGGCCAGCTACAGTGCCGAACGCGCTGTAACGATGTAGCGGCTGTAGCGGCGCTCCGGAGCGCCGAAATGCGCCGTTTCGGTGTCCACCCGCGGTAACTCGACACTAGTCAACTACAGTTCAATTCCATCCCATGCCCAACGGGTTCCCACGGGGAAGCTCCTTCGAGTCACCCCGTGGAGAACTCTACTCTTAGCTTGGGACGCCGGGGAAAGACGCGCCGCACATTTATAGGCGGAGAGGAGGAGGCGGAGCCTAGGCGGTGTGACGAGGGCCGCATATATATAGTGGGCGAGGAGGGGGCGGAGCGTTGTCGGTGGTGAGTCACCCGGCGAGAGATGAGAACGGCAACGGGGTCCGAAAATCGAGGATCAAAAAAATCGACTAAAATCAAGTTTCACGAACTTGGGAAAAGTGCATGTAGAGAGATAGAGCTCAAGCTGCTGAGCTCGAATATATACTTATTTTTGCAAATAAACCACTTTTAAAGAAGTTATTCGAAAACGGCGGGTTTTGGCGCCCCGAGGCGCCGCTACCGCCGTTTTATCATTGCGGCGCGTCCGGTACTGTACGTCTCCTTTCGTCCTTGTAGCAGTGCCCCTAGGTTCCTTTTCAAAGGAATATTTTTGACGAACCAAGATGTGGTAAAGTTCAACTGAAAGGCTCACAACCTAATAAATGAATGAATAGATAAATGAATAAGCAACGAGCTTTTCATCCACCTCCACATTTGCCTCAATGTGGAGCACTACCAATGTTGTCTTTGGTCAGCTATACCCTTCGCAGCCAGAGTCGCTAGAGGAAGCAAGTACCTACTTCGTGTAATTGATCTTAAAACTCCATCTTTTCTGTTGAGTTTCGCTTATGGTCAGGCATCCTTAGAATGAGAATGACTAACTGCCGGCAGTCTTCAAGTTCCTGGTGGTGACAAGCTAGCTAGACACACATCATCATGAATGAAGTATGGCCTATTAGCTAGCCCGCGAAATGAATTCGCCTTTAAAGTTCGATCTCCGCATACTCATTTGTACTAGCTACAGCAGTCAAAGGCATTTTTCGTATGAAAAACATATTTTCCACCAGTGGCAGATCGAAACCGACTATAGCATTTACGACCGGCATAGGTCGTTCGTTTTGTATAACTCGAAAATTAATGGCTATTGAATTGCTGTTCACTGATGAACAACATGAAGATCAGTAGCCTCTTTCTGTTGGTCACTAATGCAAAGAAAATTATTTTGGATAACATTGAATGCTCAGGAACATTCTTAGCTGCTCAAGAACAGCTTATCCTGCCATTCTTAGCTTTTCTGCTGGAGAACTGTGATGAAAGTTCATTCTTCTTCTCACATGAAAATATTATGATCATTTCCATAGCGCTGATCTTGTGGACTAGATTGACTAATTTTCCATTTTCGTGCTCCTGAATCGTTTCCTACCCCACCTCCACTCCTTGTTTGAGTTTTAGAATACTGCGGGCTGAAAGTTTAAAACAGACTGGCTGTGAAAACAGATTTCTCACTAAAAACTCACTGTGAACAGATGAGAATACGGAGGTGGAAGACACAACGAAGACTTTATAGCTAGCACATAGCTGTAAATTCTGGCAACGAACCGGGTATTAGGCCATTTCATACGTGTTGAATGGATGAAAGACGATTTGTGGGACATAAAGTCGTGCTCTTCAAATTATCATCGAATTGTCACCATTGTCCTTTTTTGGAGAGTTTGAGCCCCCTTGGAGACACATAATCATAATGCTGTACAATGGCTGAACTCCAGCAACTCCAGCTTCCTCAGGTCTTCCTTAGCCTCGGATATTGTTCACATGTGACCTGGGCTGGTGAGGTAATTGAATTTAGGAATCCATGGTAGTAGATTATTGGAGCTCTCTGTTTAGATGACGGCATCAGTTCAGAAGATGAGGTCTTGCGCTCCTTTGTGCAGCTTTCTTCTTAAAATGACTGAGAATGTGTTATTGACCAAGTAACAACAACTACATATTATTTATACAGTATTATCAGTGACTGAGCTTTTCTTTTTATTGTTACTACAATACCGCTCCTAACCATTGTCCAAAAGCGCGCTCAGAACGCTCCTGAACGGTTTTCGGCGTTTTTTCTTCAAAGATGGGTTTCAACGGAAAGCAAAATATCATTCAATTCGTCTTCACCTGCTTATGCCAAAAATGCTCTTGGTAAGATTCCTGCTCTTCTCGTGAGTTAGTTATGAGCAAGTTTCTGAATCGATCAATATATCGATTTTTTACAGAGCCATCCTCACCGCTGCACGCTCTGTTTGAGCCAGTAATTCAACTATTTGTGAAATTAGGCCTAGATTTGAGCTCAGCAGCTCGAGCTCTATCGATTGGTATATAAATTACCTACACCTGAAAATTTTTTCAAAATATCGATTTTTTTCTGCCACCATTTGTAAAATTGCATATATTGCGGTGTTCACGGCAGAATATCTGCCCAATTTTTTGTAGACATACGCGGTTTTCGCTACTATACTACGCAATTGCTGTTGATTAGTGCGAATTGTTAAGAAAACCCTCTTCAAATGTTACCGTTTTTTCTGAAAATCGAAGGTGAAAAATGAAACTTTTAATTTTTAAAATTTTACAAAAGCGGTTAAAGAGGTGTACATAATGCTACTTTCTAAGATAACTTGTTTTTTTCGTATCTGAACGACACGTTTTTTAACTAACACATTTATCCTATTCAATAACACATCCATATTTAAGGATGCAACGACAAATACATGAATAAATAAATAAATAAATAACAACCTCTTCAAAAACTATCCTTTCCTTTTTTGACAACGTCACAATATCCCTGCGACTCAGCGAAAGAATGAATATTCCTGAAAAATCTGATAGCACTGAATGAAATGATGAAGCCTAACAGCACTCTTCTTTTTTCCATATTCTCACTTTCTTTTCTATCGTCTCCTGCTACGCTGTGTTTGGTTGTTCTATCACTCTTCGTTGTTTTATTTTCTGTTTTACTCGACTCAACACATCACACGGTTACCGGTTCAGTTCTATTTCCATTGGAGGGCATTGTTAAATGCCTTTTCCATGTAATGAACATAAAATAGTGAAGTCGAGGTGGAGAATTTGGCGAGGTCAGTGTCTGGCGAGGTGGTATGCACAGAAAAAAATGGGAGCTGAAGGATGATCCTCCTTGTACCTCTTTCTGTTTCCTTTTTTCAATTCTGCTTGAATGACGCTGGTAGGCAACACAAACTCCGTCGTTTCAATTTGTCGCTCTCACCTATAAAACGTCACATAATGGCAATGGATGTCTGTAATTGTCATTTGTCGCGTTCGTTTAGGCTCACCAACAGCTAAATACGCACAGATCCACTCAAGTGCTTGACCTTTCTGTCATGAATAACCTATAAAATTTAATGAAAACCTTATTGAACAAGGAACGAGCGTGATTAAAACGGCTTTTTCCGCCTTTGCAAATCTTCCAGTCATCACTAGCACGCAAAAAATAGACATTAAAAATGAAGCATCCCATCAAAAATGACAATTTCAGACAGAAAAATGCGCTGAGTCAGCAGGAGTCTGAACTGAGTTGCACAGAGTTGTCAAACCCACGCGTAAAGTCCTTCCCTCGAAGTTTCCAATAGAACACTCACCAAAAAATATGCGTAACAAGAAAATAGCCTTCCTGATTGCAATCAAGACATCGCAGCTTTTTTGGAAACGCACCGTGGCATCAGTTGAAGTTCTTCTGACCAAATTGATTTTGTACTCTCTAGTCAGAACACACAATCAACTCATCCTCGCGCTCGACGTAATCTGCGGCAGCGCTTCTTTACTATTATAGTGGGATCTGACTATTTACATATCAGTAGGTATTAACTGTTACCGTGCGGAATGCAGGCAATTAAAAACGCGTTGGACCGGCACTTGATTACGTAAAAATTAAAAATTTGACAAGTTTTATGCTGTTTAGTTGGCTTGATTACTATTACTTGTTAAAATCGATTACGTTACTAGCAGTGTTTGAAATTGATTCAATATTAATCATGTTTAGATTGTTGATTATAAGATGTTTTTATTCATACACACGGCGCTGTCCCGTGTAATGAATGAAAATGAAATGAAGCTCCACGTGACCATAAAAGGAAGTCGAATGCACGGCGTTTGCCTAAGAGACTATGGAGCATCTACCAACACACATTCCACCGCTTCTTCGACGCCTTTCTTCATATTTTTATTTATTTTATTTTTTACGCCTTTTCATAGACGTGCTAAAAATGGTTATTGGTACAACGAACAGGAAAAACTCAATCGAAAGAAAAAATGGAATGAAATTAAAACAAAACAAAGCTCAGTAACTCAACTAGAGGTTGGCTTGTAACTCAAGCAGAGGGAAAGAGACGTTCCTAATATTTATTTTCAATTATTTTATTTCTCATCCTATTTTTTAAGACCTCTCACAATTCTTTCAAAATAGGATGCTGCCAATTCAGGTCTTGTACTCTTCGTCAAACTCAGACTGTCTGATGGCGCGAAACAGCATGAATCCTCGTGAACAGACATTAGAATAAAAGATGTAATAGCTCACTGAACGTAGAATAGCCTAAATATAATAATCCTTGGGTTGAACCTAATAGCACGTCTAAGCTGAAACGAAACAATGGCAATTTACTGCGCGGAAGTGTGAACCCGTGCCTTCAACTGCTTTTGTGTCCCATTCAGTAATGTCTGAATCGAGAATTTGTGGTGCGCGAGTGGCAAGATTGGCCGAGCATTCACTCTGACTAATTGACCTGAATTCGGGGTGAATAACTCACGAGAATTCATGGGCTGTGGTCTCTTAATGCATGAGTAACCAACTATCAACTAGACTCCGGACATATTCATCACTGCCCTATGGGTGTGGGTTGCTGGGTTGGATACGAGAGCAAGGTAAAATGGCCGGTATGAGCAGATAACTTGAAAGCCGGTGGTTCACTATCCAGAAAGCTGTGTCGTCGTTTTCCCTACTTTCTTCGTAATACATGCTGGATCCTGATTAGTGATAGGGGAATATTACGTTTGCTAACATCAGTGTTCTAGGTTCTTATTCTTGTTTTAGTTTTTATTTTAGTCTACTCTCTCGCTTGTTCACTTCTCATCGTTCTTGTTATTTGAAGGCGCACGTCAAGTGCACGATAAATAAATAAATAATTAAACAAATAAATACATCTTCCATACGTCCAAGGCAATACGGAAGATGTATGTCGAAGAAAGTAATTTCGCCGCTCTCGATCGGCCTATTCTTGAGAAAACGTTGATATTGGTCGCTAGAGCATCATCGAAGTGTTGGAGTACGGTGAACGAAAGGGGAAAAATAAAATTGTCGACCTTGATTGTTCCCCCTTAGGATGCGCCGTCGTCTCCCATTCATTTACCCAACCCCGGAGAGGTTGGAAAAATTGGTAGGAGAAAATTTTTCGTTAGCCACAGCGGGGACTGATCACTCTATCGAGTGGGAAGAGGTGACGAGATGAAATAGCCCACAATTATGTAGTTTACGTTTTCAGTTAGCGATAAATATACCCTTGGAGAACTTTTTTTGTTTCATGCACTTTTGTTGTGACGGAATGTTTGTAAGGTAGTCATTTCATTTAACTGGTTCTCTTTTCAAAACGTAGTGTGATAAGTAGATTCGAAACGTGATAAAGCTGAGCTGTTAGCGAAGCTGTGGACAGTTTATGTAGTTACCAACCTTGCTAATGCTTAGAAATTTCTTGTGCCACTATTTTCAAATCCGTTTGTTTTCTAGAATTGTTGAAACTCTACAGTTGGACGTCTGAATATTTATTATTACCTTTAACGTCCCAACGTTTTCAAAATCTTTAAAAATTACTGGCTGAAGGAAATGAAACTTGCACAACACGCCTTCTGAATGCTAATGTAACCAGATGTCCTTGGGTGAAATGTACTAAAACGATTTAACGTGTCAGTGAAACTACCTAACTCGAGGATAGAAAGTAACCCCTCATTGTTCGGATATATCCCTACCCTCTGAGTGCACCTGCCTCAACTAATTCATCATGCTTGAAAGCTCGACGCAGTGAAAACTTGCGTGGAAAAATCATCAAGTCGGTCATCCTCTTTCCTTGCCCACACGATGAAGAGGCCTGTTCTACTAAATATTTCTCACCGATTTATTTCCACTCGATTTTTTTCTACTGTTGAGTGTTTTGTGGAAAGGTGCTCAGTAAAGCGTCTGATAATTAATCTGCTATCTCGGCCATTTCAGCCCGATCTGTTACGGAGAAGTCTTATTTTTCGACAGTTGAGAAAAGGAGCTTGACAATCTGCGGGGCCTTGACGTCTTTCCCATCACATATTTTGCTGCTAAGATGCCACATTATTAGGTTGGTGCAAAAGTTCTCGGACATTTGCGACTTCTTGAATTTGAAAAGGATTTCCCCGGTATTTTCGGCTCCTGTCAAATATGTTATGGAGAAGAGAAGACCATTGACATTACCTACGCCTATTACAAATGACTCCCTGCTATTGTTCAGATATGATAAAATGAACTGTTTTGTATCTTAAATGTCCGAGAACTTTTGCACCAACCTGATACCATTTTGTCTCATTCTCGAGCTCTTCTCAGTCCACCTCATGGTGATGAGCGGGAAATTTTACTTTTTCTATGACGAAGGAGAACGAGAAACGGGTTCTGACCCTAACGATCTTCACCTTCTGAAGTATTCTATAATTTCGAAAACGTCCATCAGAGTCCGACTCATGATTAGCAGTGGGCAAAGTGCGGACGGAGACAAGAGTTGGTTACCCGCACTGGTTAAATGGTAGAGTACTATTCACAGGAATCAAAACAAAAGTTATAATACCTCCGTGACTATTCACCATTCGCTGTACGCTGAAAGGTATGCTGAGAACTTCTCTTTCTGAGTATCCTATATGTACTTAGGATTCAAAAACTAAAAACAGAGAAACCAACAGGGTCAGAGACAAATAAGCGAGCATTGTTATGATGACAGGTAGAGAAAGGAAACACAAAATTTAGTAAATGAGGTGTAATGGCCGCATTCGCCAGCTTCGGCAGCTTTTCCATGTGCTGAGCCTTTAACATCGCTTTTAATTCCTACTGAGAAACCTTCTAATCTATCAACGGCGGTAAACATCCGCTCAAATCGAATCGTCGCCTGATTATGTATTCTGCCGATTCCGACGTTTCTCCTCAACGCTTTCTTAGATAGTTGAAGAGTTTATATCTGGTTGAAGGAGAATAAAAACTGAAAAAGAAGATGTTTGTATGGAGCTTTCACCCCAATTGCACCAGTTTGCAGATTTCAAATGCAGAAGAGAAAGAAAATACTTGCTCAACAATCTCCATGTTCTCTGTTCCGGGTTCGAGTGCATTAGTCTGAGCAGCGGTTCGTTCCTCCACCATTATTACTAACTATTATTTATTTTGAACATTGGGCACAACGGTGCAGGACTGAGGCGCGTACGTTTCTTTCAAGTGACTTTTCTTTGTTTTCTTTCTACATCTGGTCAAAAATGCAAGGATCGAATTTCTTTTGATGGGCCAGTCTGGAAAGTCACTAACTTCGATGTGTTCAGGACTCCGGAATCGACGGAATGGTCGAAACGTTAGGCCGTTAAATAGGGTTATCCACCTAACAACCTCGTGTGGCAGAAGAAATTGCTATAAGAATATTATCATCGATGCCGAGGTTCTCGGACGAGAGGACATGGAGGTTATCATTTTTTAGAAATCATAGCACTAAAGCACACATTTTCACAAAGGACAAGGACAACCTAACAGTGCGCGATGTCGGGGCTCACTCCATTAGCGAATACAATGGGAGAGTGAATAAGGTTAATGGACGTCATAAAAAGTACGAATGAACAGCAGAAAAGAAGGTGATGGGAATAACTGGTGATTCGATGGAAGGGCACGGAGAACCATTGAATATCAAATATCATATGAACATCAATATCATAACAAAAAATTACGCTTCATTGACAATTAGAAGCCGGATTCAAAACATGAGCTACACAGAGAAATTCAGCGGGATTGCGTCACTTCTTTGGAAAATAACGAAAAGAAGAAAAACCTGACATTTTTGATGAATATCGTCTTTGGAAAACGGATCTCCTTCTTCCAACTTTGAAGGTCCTCCTTCAAGAAGGAAGCCGGTTGGTGGCGAACGTGGCGCGAAGGGTGGCGGATAAAACCTGACACGCGGGCGGAATCAGTGTCGAGCAAGCTGATTTTGCCATATGAATACTGTCTGGCCTAAAAACTCGCATTCGGTAGACACGGAAGTATAAGAGAGGCGGTTCAGGGTCGCCTCTAATAAATAAGCCCTTAGCTCCAGCGGGATAGTCTGGCTAGCTACCCGCCGTATCCAGCCCGTACGGCAGAGCCTGGCAAGCTGCCCGTACGCCCCTCATATGCCGAAGACAGTAACAACAAAGAGCCTCATTCCCCTGACCCCGAAAGAGCCCCCAATACGGCAGCGTTGGGAAGGACGAGTACGGAGAGGCTGCGAAAATCTCAGGGCCTAGACAGGCTGCCAAAAAGAAGAAGGACTAGGATGACGATCTGTACTTACAACGCACGAACGCTTGCATCGGATGCGTCTGTCGAAGACCTGATGATGCAAGCCAGGAAGATCAAGTACAGCGTCATCGGACTGACCGAGACGAGAAGACACCGCCCACTACACGCCGTGTTCGACACTGGAGAAGAACTGTTCCTCGGAACATGCGATAGCAGAGGCGTTGGTGGTGTCGGTGTCCTCGTCAACACGAATTTGGCCATGAACATCGATTCGTTCGAACAACTTACAACCCGAATCGGACGTTTACGGCTGATGCGACGTGGATCAATGCCGGCGTTGACGGTCTTCGTAGTCTATGCACCAACATCGGACTACGACGACGAAGAAGTCGAGGCATTCTACATGGAGTTGGAGAAGCTCTACAAGGAAGATCATACCTTCTACAAGGTCATCGTCGGAGATTTCAACGCGAAGATCGGACCTAGAAGGTCATCGGAAGAGCTTCATATCGGCGTCCATGGTCTGGAGTGGAACGAACAGGGTGAAAGACTGTCTGAGTTCATCATGTCGACGAACACCATCCATGGTAACTCGCAGTTGCCTCCAGACGATGGACTTGGGAGTCTCCATGGTGGACTGCACCACAACGAAATTGACCACGTTATCGTCAACCGAAGGTTTTGCCTAACCGATGTCGCTGTTGTTCCGAAATTCTTTACGGGATCCGACCACCGTCTCCTCCATGCAAGCTTCCACCTCACACGGAGGCAAGAAAAAGCCATGAAATTCAAGAAGAGAGGTCCTAGAACACTCGTGAACTGGGACCTCTTCTCCTCGCTGGCTAGCTGCTGGAAAGATTCCGCCGAGGACAACATCGACGAGGAATACAACAGGTTCATTGCTCACATACGTGACTGTGCTCAAGAAGCCGAGAGCCCCAAGAATACCAGGAAACGCCTTTCCCACGAAACTCTCGAGCTGATTCGCCAACGCGGAGTGGCAAGAACCGAAGGCGACTACCTGCGAATGTCCGAACTCGCAAAGTTGTGCAGAGAAGCGATAAAGGAAGACCTTAAAGAGAGAAGAGTAGCTGCGCTAGTTGATGCGGCTGAAGCGGGCAAGAGCATACGCAACGCTCGTCGAGGCTTAATCAACTACAAGACCACGATGACAGCTCTCCTGCGCCCGGATGGAACCCTCACGTCCTCCAGAAGGGCTATGGAGAAGGTCATCCACGACTTCTACTCCGATCTCTTCGATAGCCACGTCCATCTTCCCGAATACCCAATCCCGAACGATGGACACGTCATCCCTGCGGTTCTCCCTTCCGAGATTCGTCATGCGATTTCATCGATGAAGAATCGCACAGCTCCCGGTCCCGACAGGATCCGACCCGAACATCTGAAGAACCTACCGCCAGTCCTCATCAACACCCTGGCAAGGCTCTTCACACGATACCTGTCGGACTGCAAAGTACCAGCAATATGGAAAACTAGCAGGACTGTGTTGCTGTATAAGAAGGGAGATCCGCACGACATCGGCAACTATCGCCCTATCTGCCTGCTGTCTGTAGTCTACAAGTTATTCACACGTGTCATTCTGAACAGGATCGACCGAACGATAGACGAAGGACAGCCGTGCGAGCAAGCCGGGTTTCGAAGAGGATTCAGCACAATCGATCATATCCACACCGTGATCAGGCTCATTGAGGTGTCCCGAGAGTACAAGACGCCGTTATGCCTCACATTCATCGATCTCAAGAAGGCCTTCGACTCTGTCGAAACGGAAGCGGTGATTGAGGCTCTGTGCAAACAAGGCGTCTCCACTCAGTACGTCAAGATCCTCAGTGAGCTCTACAAAGGATTCACGACCGTGATCACACCATTCTACAACAACGTTCGCATCAACGTGAAGAGGGGTGTGCGCCAAGGTGATACCATATCACCGAAGCTGTTCAACGCCTCTCTCGAGAACATCATGCGGACACTAGAATGGGACGACTTGGGAGTGAAGATCGACGGCCGGCAGTTACACCATCTTCGTTTTGCGGATGATATCGTACTCATAACACCATCTATCACCCAGGCAGAACGCATGCTGGCCGACTTCGATCACGCGTGTGGGAAGATTGGCTTGCAGCTGAACTTGACGAAGACGATGTTCATGAGGAATGGATACGTTTCTGATGCCCCATTTTCGCTCAACGGAACGAACATCTCTGAATGCTCCAGCTATGTGTACTTGGGTCGGGAAGTCAACATGACCAACGACTTGAGTCCAGAGCTGGGCAGGAGGAAACGAGCGGCTTGGGGCGCGTTCAAGAGTGTTGAAGAAGTAGTGAGGAGGACGAAGAACGCCCGACTCCGCGCCCATCTCTTCGTCTCTACGGTTCTTCCTGCGTTGACGTACGCTTCAGAATCCTGGGCGTTGCGCAAGCAGGATGAACATGCGATTTGCGTCGCGCAACGAAGTATAGAGAGAAGGATGCTCGGAGTGACTCGCTTCATCCAGGCGAGAGACGGCATACGGAGCTCCGAGCTACGTCGACAGTCGAAGATCAGAGACGCAGTCGCATGGGCCAAGTTGTCGAAGATCAGGTGGGCCGGACATGTAATGCGATTTCGTGACGACCGTTGGACGAGAGCCGTTACTGACTGGATTCCACGGGACGTCAGAAGAACACCAGGTCGCCCACCTTTGCGCTGGTCGGACTTCTTCGTCAAATCCCTGAACGACCGATTCGATGCTCTTCGTGTTCCTCGAGCGAGCAGGACCCATTGGTCTACCATGGCACGCGACAGGGACGAATGGAGACGTTACTGGCGCCCGCTCGAGCAAATCGATGATCAACGGGACGACAGGTGATACAGGTGATCGTCTTTGGATATCCTTCTTTCCGCCAAACTGTTCGAATTCCTATGTGTATAGAATAGTAGAAAAGATTTCTATTCTTCATGTGCTTCCGAATATGTTGTTCTCTCCAGCTGGTAGGAATATAGAGCTGTACGGCTTCCAGTCAAATCTCGCATTCATGGCGGACCTGGTATGAGTTGTTTTGGCTGTTCACCACAGTCGCCAACACCCTGCTGCTAACACCCAGACTAAATGAATATACGAGAAGCTTATTTTTACGCCTCTCTGTCTCAATAAATGATATATAAATTTCACGTAGTATTTGCCGCAAACTTCCTTGATTTTTGGGTAAAAGTAGTAGGTAAAAGCAGCATTTAAGTGGTAAGGGAAGTAATCTGGCCCCAGATTCATGAACTAACGAGCGGTCCCCGGAACCCCGTCGGCGCTGAACCCGCTCAATACCGCGAGTTTGTGACCATTTATGATTCGTGAAGGTCGGGGTTTCGGAAACTGCGACGGCTTGTTGCGCATGTGCCGCAATCGCACTCAGTGCGGTCAAGCGGTCGTCGGCACAAAATTGCGCCCGGTTTTGTGTCGACGGCCGATCGTCCGCAATGAGTGCGATTACGGCACTTGCGCCATAACCCGTCGAAGCTTCCCAAACCCTGCCTCATCGTGAGGTGTGATAGACTTGTGATAAACCCCGAATAAACCCCAACGCGTGTTCACGAGTCTCGGTTTGCGCGCTGTTCGAGGTGTATCTCGGGGTTTACTGGGGGTTTACCAATGATAAATCTGGGCCCTGGTCGTGAACCACGTGCTCGAGAATTTGTTCCCCATTCAGGGTCGTAGATACGTGACGAACGCAAATGCTCTCAGGAGGTTTTCAGTGTTCCAGACAAATCCGGCATCAAATAATTGGACTCCATAGGGATGGAAGGTCTGGTTGGCCTGCCAATTTTGCCTTTTTAGTATAAAAGTTGAGAATCCATGTCAGAACCACGCGGAGCAATCGTTACAATGATTAGGCATTATTTCGCATGATCGTAAGCCTTTTCGGTAACATTTTTGTTCCCACATTTTACCCATTTCACCCTACCCCTCCAAATTTGTCTCCCTACGCCCACTCTGCAAAGAAAGCCGTGGAAATCTTTGATGTCATCATCTTTCGACTACGTAAATTCATTGCTTAAAAGTCATCCTGCAGCGAAAAGAAACGTCACCCACCTTCGGAATACTTGAGGGCGGACGGCGCTCTGCTAACCACTTGTCACTAGACACGCAATCCATCCTAAACGGTTTTTGACCTTCGAGGTAACATCGGCAATTCAGTTCCTTCGTAATTATGGTAGGGATCTCCCAAACTCTCAATGCCTTTTCCGTGGTTAGTTGCATTGGTCGTTCAGCGTTCCATATTGTCACATCTATTTTTTGAACAAACGACAGACAAGATTCTCTCTAATTAGCTCACCATGAACAAATATTGATTTTGAAAAGTCGGGAAAATATGCCAGGTATCAAGGGAGCAGTGGACCCGGCAGACCCCGCGCTTCTTCGAGGCCTTCAGCGAGGGAAAACTGCTTCATCGTGTACGCTGGCTAATTGAATTTCGTTATTGGGCGTTCACCTTATTAGATGTGATGTCAGTCACGTTGTCGTCCACCTCCTCACGTCATCTTCAACAACTTCTGCTTTTCCCAGTTGACAGTGACAAAAAAGGTCATCGCAAATTCCGACGTTCGGAACCCGAGGCTTAGCGGGTACCTACGAAGGTTTTCCGCCCCTCCCACACGGTTGGTTGCTCGGGACGGCTCAAAACCTCATAGTCTATTCTGCAGTCCCGTCGCGTTATACAAGACATCCAATGAACCACGTCTTTGCTAAATATCGCTGGGCACGAATCGGCAATAACTAAGGAGCTGAATCGGCGATGACTAGCGAGTCTAGGTGAAGCTTCAAACACAGGTCGATAGATGCAATAACACCTGATAACAGAAAATTGACAGAATGTTTTGCTAGGATTTCAGTTGGGCTAGCGACTGAAGGATGTACGCGTTTTTTTACATAGAGATCCTACTCAACACATCGACTCTACCCTTGAAGCACTCTTATGATCACTACTCAATTTTACGGTTCCGCGTGGTGCAGTGGTAAGATGCACTACTAACACCCATCGCACGGTCGAGCGATCGATCCCGGCCCAGGCTAACCAAGCCTCCATCCCTACGGATTCGTGTAAATTGGTACCAGACTTGTCTGGGAAGGTAAAGACACTGACCTCCGGCCCCCGCAAGTCAATGTATAGGCCAAACACGCAGTCAACATGCCTCTACGATTCAATGAAACACGAATGCGTGACGCGTACTTAGAAAACTGATCCACACCGTCACCTTTACCTTACTTTTTTTGCATTGATTTGGGTCATTGTTAATGTCAAATATGCATTCATCCATGGCCGAAACTGGTGTAGTGGGAAGAGGCGCTACTGACACCCGCTCGGTCGATCGAACCTCGCCCGTGCCAACCAAGCCTCCGTCCCTCTGGGGTCGGGTAAATTGGTACCAGACCTGTCTGGGAAGGTAAGGACACTGACCTGATATAGCGGCTGGCCCCCGCAGGTCATTCCATAGGCAAAATGCGCATTCACCATGCCTCTACGATTCTGAATGGAACACGAATGCGGCGGCGCGTCCTCCGGGGACTGATCAACGCCGACTCCTTTACCTTTTACCTCTACCTTTACCCAATTTTACCCTCTTCGCTCTTCTGTATAATTGCTCTATAAGCACAAAACTGTTTCTTCTAGGTGAAGGAGTTTGATAACAGAGAGAGTTTACAGAGAGAGAACGGTATCTGAGTGTGGGAGTGACACAGGTCCCCTCATCACTCTGCTGTGACAGTCAAACCAAAGTAGAACAGTGAAAAGAAGAATGAGCTGATTCTGTAAAAGCTGAGACCTTTAAGGTTCCTTCACATTTTACTGCTGCAGCAATGCAGTAAAGACGATGGGTAGGGACCTGAGGCACGCTCTGTAGCAGCACAGTATGTCATTCCGAAATCGGATCTGTCCTGGATCAATTTAATTTTCGCTGAGAACTCGCTTTGAGAGGTTATGGAGGGCGCTGATCACAAATCTGACATCCGGCTCGAAGTTTGTGGACGAAAACCATCCATATTGCCAGAATACCAGGTTTACTGCCGCGGAAGAGTCTGAAGAGACCCTTAGGCCGGCATGCAATGAAGTAAGGTACGCAAAATTTTCACAGATGTTACTCCATTCCTCACCGTTACACCGTTACTGTCACAGGTGAGTGTGAAGAGACCTCAAATCCCACATGCATTCTCCCGAGTGCTGTGTCTGAAACGGTAAGCACCTGGATGCACCAAATTGCAGGTGCTTTTACCCATGTGGCGCGCTTGTCAACCGCTGCTGATCGCCTGCCAGTACAGCTACCACTGAAGAAATGACGAAAAAAGAAAAGACGAGGCCTGCTGTCCTGATGGATCGAAGAAAACACGGCCGCTCGACTGGTGATTCGTCATGTCAACGCTTGCTTCGGCGGCGAGACCACAAAGTCCGCCTTTTCTACTCACCCGTTATCACTCGTCTTTTCTCGAGGATTGTATGCTCGACTTTGTAAGCGAATGGAACAGCAGCAGCAAGGAGAGTATTAATTGCTTAAGCCGTGGTTGAGCTTTAAGCCGAGCTGCATTGCAGCAACAGAAGCAGCACGGGATGAATGCAGTCATTTTTTGTTGCTTCTTCGGACTTCGGAGTAGAAGATGTCGTGCAGCTATTGCGAATGGGGTTTACGGCCCATTCAGACTCTACTGCGGCAGTTACCCAAAGTAGAGCAGTAAAAAGAGGTGCGCGTATTTATGCAAAAGCTGCGCGCTTTTCCTGCCGTCCACTGGACTGTCGTTGGTCAAAAAAACTATTTAGTGCATAGTTGGCGATATGGTTGGCTCCAGCAAAGATATTAGAAACCGTCTATTGCGCTTCTTTGCAGCTGCCGCGCGCCACCGGTCCCTATATTTCATAATTACTGGGGCAGCGACGCAGTAAAGTCTGAAGGGGCCTCTGGAGAACGCGTCATAGCCAGCGCACATATTCAAAATTTCAGGGCAGCAGAGCAGTAATGACTAAGATCGTTCCTTGCTATTATTAGAGAAACGTGACGTAGAGGATGGGTGGGGGCCTACTGTTGTTTGCTGGTCCCAACGCGAATGTCACCGTTTCATTACAGCACCGTAGGGTAGGGGGATATTGCAGAAACATTCCTAGGGCTCCTTCACACTATACTGTGTTGCTGCCGCAGTTGTGATGAAACATAGGGACCAGCGGCGCACGCGGCAGGCTGGTCCCTATGTTTCATCAACCTAGGGCAGGCTCAAGCGTGAGGTTCGATTTCTGCGAAAAATTTACGAACCCCTCTATTAGTGGCGGTCCCAGTACGACCCCACTTGTTACATGGACTTGATCTGAGAGCGAATATTTTGTAATGAAGATTCACTTTTCCGAACTTTTCCAAAGAAGCAAACAAAAGTTTCCAGAAGGGAACTGGACGAAGAAAGATCGGCGAAACAATGGAAGCATCTTCTACTCAAAATGGAAGGATAGAAATGAAGATCAAGAAAGTGATCGATTATAAGTTAGCACCTAGTAGAAATTTGACTGGCATATCCCATACATATCAAACAATACTACACAAAATATCAGCATATTTTATAACTAAAACGCGACCGATTTCGCCGCGTTGCTCTTCGATAGCATTGGCAGTGGGAAAATTGGATATTCTTCGGGAACGACTGGACGTATCGCAGTGAAACTCTACACACTATGAACTCGAGTTTCCTCTTAACATTAGTGAAAAAATCAGACTCGAAGATCACGTTTTTCTTGATGAACAGGGTAGGTTCGGTTCGCCTGAAATCGAAGCAAAATCGAACCTACCCTGTTCACCTAGAAGGACGTGATTTTCAGAAACAGTTTTCTGATGGAAGGTAGCTCAAATCCTCTAGTTTCAAACACCTTTATTGTTTGACTAAACTCCGAAAACTTAGAGAGCTATAACTGTTTTACTAACATCACTGTTGGTAGAGTGCAGCACGTCGCGCGGCGACCGACGTTCGATTTAGCTTCGATTTTCGCCTGAAATCGATGCTAAATCGAACCTACCTTGTTCACTAAGAAGAACGTAATTTTCATGTCTGATTTTCACACCAATGTCAAAACGAAACTCGAATTTATAGTATTTATAGTATGTTTCATCGCCCCACGTCCAATCGTTCCTGAAAAATATTTAATTTTTTCACTGTCACTGCTACCGAAGAGCAACGCGGCGAAATCGGTCGCGTTTTAATTGTAAAATATGCTGATATTTTGTGTAGTATTGTTTTATAGGGAATGTGTCAGTCAAATTTCGATATGGAATGTGTCAGTCAAATTTTTATTGAGTGCTAATTCAAGATCTTTCATTTCATTTCTATCCTTCTATTTGTAGTAGAAGACGCTTACGTCGTTTCGCCGATCTTTCTTCGTCCATTTCTCTCCTGAAAATATTCGTTTCTCCTTTCAGAGTCCGGAAAAGTAAGAGATCGGTAGTAAAATTATTGAAAAACAATCAAGGCACTTATATGTCGTTTGAATTCCCTTGTGTGTTGTAATATGTAAGCGTTATCTTTTTGGTTGTTATAAAACCATACGGACGCACACGATTTCTCTCCTCTTTTGTCCACATCTTTTTCTTACATTTCAAACATCTTTTTCTTACATTTCAAAAAATGAAATGGGTGAGGAACTGATAGTTTTCTTTTTTCATAAATGTGCTAATATTAATCAACACTTGTACAAAGGCAAAATTTTTCATATGACTGCACTAGTCAGAAAATAAACACAAATAAATAAATATTTGAATAGAAATGAATAATAAAATTTGGATAAAATAATCCTGCGCACAACTAGAGCACTGCTTTCCTACGCTTCTAAGAAACGACCCTTCCGATACGACCCCCCACTCGACGCAAGCCAAATACGACCCCCCAGCTTCGATTCTCGAACCTCCAGCTTGACGCTGACTTAGAGGCCAGCTGTGCAATATCCGGTTTCTAATTTCTTTGCAAAAACCACCCATGTCGTCAATTATGCACCAAGTAGTTCTATTGTGAAACTACGCGCGCACCCTTTTTTACCGCTCTACTTTGGTTTGCTGCCGCATTAGAGTCTAAAGGGACCCATACTCTCCTTCGACTCGTCCGTGCTGCAATCGCAGAGTGTGTACTACCCCTTCCATTGGAAAACAGTTGACTCGATTTCGCTTTTACTTTTCCAGTTCTCCCGAGTTCGCCATCATGGTGAACGAATTTCTGGAGCGTTTTTCGGGCGCTATGTGGGTTGGAGGGTACAGAGTGGTGGTCCGCAACATTACGTCAACTCAAACTTGCTATCATTGTCATATCCTCCGTTGTTTTCGATCAGCTCGGTCAGTTTAAACATGTTTGTAACATGGCATCGTTTTTCGTCTTTCAATAGCACCTCTCTTCAGATATCCGAATAGTACTGAATTCTGAAGGCCAAACATCATTAACGGCCGTGTTTGCATGATGTCAAACGATAAAACACGCTGCACATAGTGGGTGTTTCCGGCCGGCGGCCACGCCTTTTCAGCAGGAGCTCCGCAAAAGGTCTCCTCGCGTGCCACAGAGACAGCTTCATTTTCGTGCTTCAGCTCCTTCTGATCAGCCAATGCTCGATATTATTCGATTGTTTTGGCTTGTGACATCGTCATGGGCAGACGGATACCTGATTGCGAATGCAATTCTATTCCTATGAGGCCCATTCATAGTGGACAGCAAAACAGCGTGATATGGTCGAGTGTTGGGAATAAAGGCACCGAAAGCATTATTGCAATGACTACTTGCACTGGGAAGCTAACGCTCGATGTACCAAGATGGGAACTTTTTTGAGGACTGTGTGACTCCAGAAGCCAAACACCTCGATTTCAAAGATCCTTTTGTCGCCGAGTATAGGTGGACCTCAGCAACGACGAGCAGACGAAGTGCTTGAATAACTTCTCTATTTCTGATTGGTTTCAACTGAATTTGTTTTTGTTGAAGTAAATCCAATACAGCGCATTGTAAGTGAACAGCCACCTGCAGTTCTGAGAATTTTTCGTCGCCACCTGAAGGTAAACGTTTTCTGATGACCTTGTGCTACATTTCCAGAATCTATTACCTCCAAGCTACTTTTTTTTGCTGTAGAACCAGACTAGCACATTGGAACACTTTGCACGGACTTGCATCTGCGTTGTCGTTTTCTTATCCTCTTTTTGTCTTAATTAGCTTGTAACTCTGCTCTGACACGACAACGAAGGAAAGCTCTGCTACCTTTGGTGCTGCTTCTATAATACTAACGAATGCATACTGTAATTGCGGAGTAGAAAACTCAAATCCGCACAGGGTGACCACTCTGTATCCCTTGGCCAGCCTACGAAGGCGTCAACTGTTTATGTAGTTATATTATATTGAGTATTAAGTAATCGGACATTTGTTCGGATTCATGATCAAATTTCCCAACAATGAAAGACTTGGTCAAAATGTTTAAGATATCAATCGAGAAAAGGAGATGAACATTACATGACGGCTAACTGTATTCGCTTAGGTACAGTAGCTAACTATTACAATGACTCATCGGGAATTCATTCCGCGTCCAAGTCGCATGTTCGCAGTTCGCAGCGTCAGCTTTATCTCTCATTATCTGACCACATTGCTAACCAATCCTTCTAACGCATAAAAATGATTATAAGGAAAGTGCTGTTGTTTGGAGCACCGTATGCCCTCGGTCCTCAAAATTTAACACATTCACGACGGCGTCCGCCAATATGGGTGGACAGCAAAGGGGGCGCGTGGGACGGTGTCCACCCATATTGGCGGACAGGAGTGTTTCACCCAGAACTTTCTTTGGCGACGATTTTTATTAATTGTTCTTTCGGAATCGTAGACTATAAGGTAAAATCAATACTAGGTTTGCGTTTGCACGAAAATGGTCGGGTTTATTAAAACTAACTAGAGAACAATTCTCCGCATTGTTGAAACACAATAAACACAAAAACTTCTAGGACAGGAGTAAGTATCAGACATGGAATAAAACTTCAATGGAACAGTTAGACATAGCGAAAAAGTAGAGTGCAATTATATAAGCGACCAAAAATTCAGCAAGAACACTTCTTATCGTTAAACACAATAAACAAACATATTTTCACAGCTCGAACAGTGCGTATCGACCCTCCTAACCTTTTTCTTTGCAACATATCCCCCCAAGCTATCGCTCAGACTATTATAACATCCTGCACAGTTTTTTGGACTCTGAATATGTTATGTAAATGTTTCTGAGAGAAAAAACCAGGCACACTGTGGACACGCGCGCGCGTGCCAAAGAGCCAGCCGGCCGTCGCGCCCGTTGCGCGTGAAAACCCCTTCGTCATGAATGTGTTAATATTTGCAGCAATACCAGGCAAGGACAAGTGAGATTGGATCTGAACGTATTGAGAGAAGTAGAAACATAACCGCACCAAACGACGCGTGAATTAGAAGACACCCTTAGTTCTCCTCAGTTATCTGTGGTTCGTAAACTGAAACTGTCTAGAAAACTCGGTTGATAACCCAGCTTTGCTCTAAATGTCCGACTGCTGATGACTAAATCTAATATCATTTATTGTTATTTTTCCTTTCCTATTGCCTTTCTATTTCACCTGATTGGATTTTCATCAAGGACTCCCTACAAGGAGACGGCCTTCCAATATCTTCGATCGCGCAAAAAGTGTGCAAGAAGTGATCGAGATGTCACTTGCATCCGGCGGAAGTGCTCGGTCATCGAACAAGTGGCAAACGCGTGACGCCCGTTGCTTAATATAGGGGAAGGTGCATTCCGCCCACGAGAATTATTTTCTTAGCGTTTCTGCTGCATTTATTTATTCATCTACGATGACCTAATCAACAGAGCCCAAACAGATAGGCTAAAATTTAGAATGACGTTCTATAAATGCCTACGAATGACCACGATACAACAAGTGTGCTCATGGAAGCTTTGGAAATCTTGCAAATGAAGGATTTTTTGCAAATCTGTGAAATCGGATTCCTTAAGTGATCCTAAGAGACAGCGCTACAATCTGATGCAAAACAACCTTGTTCAGAAACATTTCCATCATCCTGATGGATTGTGAAGGCTTAATAAAAAGTGATCGTTGCAGGCACGTCTTCTAAACACTTTCAATCAAGTCTCAGCAGTTGACTGCTCAACAGGGAAAGCTTCTGGGATGATAATTCTCAAAAAGGGAAATATACAATAGCGCTCGTAACTTCTGTCTCGAAAAAAAGGTTCGTTACGCTCCGGAATGCTCCAAAGCGTTTTTTTCTCTCCTAGTCCTTCCTAGTGGGTCATTCAAAAATTTGAACATGTAAGTCGATTCGTCTATCAACACTGAGATCGAAACTGACGTTATTTTCTTATTTCAGTTTGAAATGGCCCAGTTACACTTTATTGTACGTGTGTGTTCATCTTGTTAGTTAGGACCCGAGCCAATCTGTTCTTCGCTCTTCTTCTCTTTCTTGTCTCTTTACGAACGATCGCTAGAGTAAGCAACAGCTTTCGCGTAGTGGCTATATTAATGCAATCAACTCGAGTGTCACTATCTGATAATAATATTTGCAAGGAAGATGTAAGGGTAAAAAACATCCAAGAAACTGGATGTTCCTCTGTAATCCGGTGGATTAAGGGGGATCTTATCACACCACTACCTCCTTGCTAGAGCATGCTTTGACTTAATCCCAACTACACGGATATAATTCTTGGTTCACGGAAGTTTCACCTCATCCATTCCCGAACGATTAAATATTTGCTTGAATTTCTAATCCATGTAAGGGCTGAAAACACCTCCAAAACATATCAAAGAAAGTCTCGGAAGTGAGAACCTCAACCATTTTACGGCGTAGCGTTTTTTTTGCATATTTCTCATTGCTGAAAGCAGAGCCCCAGCGAAAAACAACAGAGAAACGGTGAAACCCGAGGGTTCCATTTGTCAACGGAATACGTTCGGATGTCATCGGGTGCCTGAAAGTTATTGTGGGGCCACGGGGGTCTCATTTTTGGTGTTCAATCTTTGTGGTTAAAACTTTTAACCAACAGAAATTTTTGACTAATTTATCAATATCATCTCCTAAAGAAAGTTCTGTCTTTTTTAATTCAGTTTTTAGAGAGCGATAGCTTGACTCAATGTGTAGCGGAACGAGCAGCATTCAAAAAGCACGTTTACTTCTCGCTGAAACTTTGTTATTTTAAAAATTTGTCTCCTTTACTTTATCGAAGGTATACCCCGCTACTTTCTAGAATTGCGCTTACAAGGGAGGGCAGTGAACATCCCCCAAAAATTCCATTCGAGACTTATATGGCTCTGGGGAGCATCGAATGACGATTATAACTTTATAGTTTGATTTTGCTAAATGCAACTGGTTCTCCCAAAAAAGGCAAAAACCCTTGAACGCTAGCCACTGGTGAAAGGACTTCCAGGGCCAGGATTCATCATTGGTAAACCCCGATAAACCTCGAGATATACTATGAGCGGTGCGCAAACCGAGATTCGTGAACGCGCGTTGGGGTTTAATCGGGGTTTATCGCGGTCTATCACACCTCACGATGAGGGAGGGTTTGGAAGATCACGACGGTATCGAGCGGGTTTGTCCCCGATGGGGTTTCGGAGACCGCTCGTCCTTTCATGAATCTGGACCCAGGGCTCACATTCATCATTGGTAAACCCCCGATAAATCCCGAGATATAGCCTGTGAACGGCGCGCACCTTTCTCTACTTATCCTAAACTTTCCATGCTAAATGCAATCTCTCATCGACTCTGCCGTCTGGTTCTGGCTGCGCCGCGGTTTCCGAGACCGCTCGTCCGTTCATGAATCTGGGCCCAGTTCACAACCGCTATCGGTAGCGCCGTGGTAGCTCAGTGAATAACATGCGGGTCTCATAGTCTGATGGTTGTCGGACCGGTCTTTATGCCTTCGTTAGTTTGATATTGCCTTCTTCCACTGCTACAAAATTCACATAAAGTGAATATACGCTCTAGACTATGACTTACAATCCCTTTCGGAACTTCTTCTCTCTACCTTTGCTACTCTCAAATCCGTTTTCAAGGTTCTTAGAAAACCTTTCACCTGCAAAGGCACTCCAGCAACGAAGCGTCGCTTTGTGTGAGAGCTGTCTGCATAAAACCCGACCACCTGCAAATGTACTTCGTTTCTTTTCTGTCAACCTTCTCTTTCGTCCATGTAGTTCTGTTTTTGCATTCGACTCTCAATTGGTGAGTTGAAATAATTCATAGACCACGCATCGATGAGCACCACCTCTTCGGCTGAGCTGTCCGCACATCAATTCGTTTGCTCGGCAACGATGTTCGACCTGCCATGTACTTCTTTCTTCTTCTCGGACAATCCGTATTTTCAGATATTTCGTCCAATAATCAAACACACCATCCAGAAACAGTAGAGACACCCCATAATTCCTTGTTCCCGCGATTCGCTCGATAAATTTTTGCTCCGAATCTATGCTAACAAATTCAGCGTTGCAAAAACCATAGGGCTGTGAGATTTGAGTTTCTGACTTCCAAAGTGAAAGTTACTATTGCGATTTTCGCAACTGAAGCAGGCGAAATGGTGTCCAGAAATATTAGAGACCCTCCAGAAAAGCAGTTCCATAAATCAGTGGGTAATTACCTACTAAAATTAGTGATTGGTGGTGCCTCTGTTCATTATTCACTGCCGCGACAATAAGTGGAGTCGACATAAATGTGACGTAGTATCGGACAGCCTAAATAGCATAGTCGTCACAGTCCCTCGAATCGACGTGTGTAGCACTTCAGCCCTCTTGTTGTTCGCATAATCTCTCCCCAGGAGGTGTAGTTCAGAAGAATAGGAAGAATGCTCTTCCTAGAACGCGGGCAAAACCGGTCCATTAAAAGCCTGTGGTCATTCCGTTGAAAGAACTAGATGTGCTTCACGTTATCCTCTAAGAAAAGGTGAGTTTCCAGTACTTCTACATTTACATTTATTTCGGAGGTACACAATGGCGCAAGTGATGACAGCAAAAATAAAAGAAAAAGATCCATCCGATGATAGCTTGACAAACCTAACACTACTAGCCAGCATACACGATACGTCAGACAATCGGCATATGGGGTCTTATAAGGGGATGTGGAATTGTGAGCACAGAAGGGCGGTGGCCGCCAACACCGCAAGTCCTTGAGAGCGCTTCCAGGGCTCCGGATACCATCTTAGTAGGTCCGCCAACTCTGCTCACTCCACTAAGCCGACGTGGTGATAGGGTAGCTTCTGTCAACAATACCTACAATCAATGAGGGCTACTTACTACTTGTTGGTACTTGAAGGAATTTATCCTTCCCGAACTAAGTGCAATCAAGATTTTCCATTCAGCACGAAATCCTAACTACACTATGGGTGCACTGCCTCTAAATCAATCTAAAAACCAACAGGACGAATATACAGGGTGTCTCAAAAAAATGTACCTCCTGTTTAAAATGCCATAACTTTGGAGAATGTTAACCAATCGAAACGAGTCATAGCTTGAATGAAAGCTAAGAAAAAAGGAAATTTTCTGGTTCGTGTTTGGTGAGGATTGCGCCACGAACTCGACCGAGGCTTCAGATTTCAGACCTGATTGATAGTGCATGGGTTACATGCTTGCTCTACTTTGGTCGCAAAGAGGTGATATTGCTGTTATCAGTTACTCCTGAGGCAGTAAACATATCTACTTGCCGCAGCTTTTGGTTAGTCATGGAACAACATCAATATCGGTCAATAATTGTATCCACTGTTTGAGAAGCTAAAGCTCTTCCAGCAGTGATGCAATCATAAGAATATAATTCAGTGGGACGTAAAATGTATGAGCCATGAAGATTGCGCCATGAGACTGCCCGAATCGTCGGATTCTAGACCTGATTGAAAGTTCACGGATAACATGCCTTCTCCACTTTGGTCGCCAAGAGGTGATATCGCTGATATCTTGATGCAGTAAACATAAAAACATCAAGACATAACAACTTTAACATGCACTTTGAGATGTACTTGCACAATACGACAATGTTTTTTCATTTAGATAAAATGAACACTCAGTGATTGATAGTGATGCTAATCCATCTCTAATCGAAAGCTGAGTTGTTTTATTCGCTGCCCCAAGTGTAACGCAATTATATGACCTGTTTGCGACCAAAGTAGAACAAGCATGTTATCCGTGAACTTTCAATCAGGTCTAGAATCCGACGATTTGGACAGATACATGGCGCAATCTTCATGGTTTATACATTTCCCATTCCTCTAAATTGTTTTCATATGATTGTATCACTGTTGGAGGAGTTTTAGCTTCTCAAACAGTGGTTACAATTATTGACCGATATTGATGTTGTTCCATGATTAACCAAAAGCTGCGGCAAGTAGATATGTTCATTGCCTCAGGAGTAACTGACAACAGCAATATCACCTGTTTACGATCAAAATAGAGCAAGCATGTAACCTATGCACTATCAATCAGGTACAAAATTCGAGGCTTCGGTAGAGTACATGGCGCAATTTTCACCGTGTCCATAGCAGAGAATTTTCTTTTTTCTTAGCTTTCATTTAAGCTATGATTCGTTTCGATTGATTCACTTTCGCAAAAGTTATGGCATTTCAAACAGGAGGTACATTTTTTGAGACACCCTGTATAGCCTTAGTCTAGGTACAGATTTGTTTCTGTAGATAAACTCAAGTCACTTTCTGTTTTGCGCTGCTGTCAGATTCGAGGGACGTTTCACGCAGATAATTTTCTTTGTATTTGTATTTTGTATACTCTTGCGTGCTTGCTCCAAGTAGGTTTAACATTAGACATCATTTGTGTGATGCTTGCTTCTTCTAGAACAGGAAGATTCTAGACACCTCGAGGATTGGTGAAATTTTGCGAAGTTAGGCCTTCTACGCGGACTTTAACTTTGGTTCACCTTGAACCGTCTCAAAAATGTGAACGACGCTTTCAAGCGTCGTTCACATTTTTTGAGACGAGTGGTGCCCTTCAACAATTTGCCTTCCAAACCTGGTCTTCTCTTTTATGTAGATCTCTCTAGAATTTATCGAGCGAATCGTTAAACCGAGAAATTAGGTAGTGTGAATAACTTTTTGTGGACGCGGTACACTATTCGGTACTATTTTTCTCATAGCGCAATTTTTAATTGAATTATTATTTTCAACTGGAAATTACTTCACAGTTTTCCTCATAGAGTAAAACCGTGGAGTAATTCCCGTTTGAAGCCTAAAACGCTATTTCAAAATTTCCATTTAATCGGCGATCCAATGATGCCATTAATTATCGAACTCATTAACGCCTGAGCAAGCTCACTTTAGTAAGAATCACTATTAAATACGGAAGGTTGAGCTCACAGACCTAGGATAAGCGGGCACGGCACAAAGAGCAAACACAATCGAGGAATCGCTTTTTAACAATGACGGTGGTTTTTCCCATTTCTCTGGTGTATGATGCTTATGAGATGCTTGAGACGTTACTTTTTCAGCCTATCCAATAACACAATCCTCAGACATTCCTCTACGACCGCTTATAATTTTTGTAGAGTCAGTCCCAGTACTTCAGGCCATGACATTAAAACCGTCTGGACATTTTTTGAAGACGGAGGCGTCATTCTAGGAAACCATACGTCACGTCACGCCCAGCAATAGGAGTGCGGGGTAGGATTAATATGAATCGCGTCAAAAAGGATAAGCACTGACTCAGATCCTGCTTGTTGTAGCGCACGGCTACAATCTAGCCGATCTCTAGGTCAAACGAAATCCTGCCTATAGGTTCGTGCACAGTCGACGACCAATACGACACGACAATGATAAGAGATAGCGGCCGGTGTCGTATTGGTCGTGTCGCGCTTGTCGTATACGACAAGTGCGACAAGGCATTTGCGTTGCCGAAGTTGCCGTATGCGACGAGTACGACACCCGTGTGCGGCGTCGTGTCGTACAGGGTTGTGTGGAATTGCGTGCGAGAAACGCGCGCTTTTGCACCATTCCTTTTTTTCTTTTTTCCTCGCTAGAAAATAGTATTTGTTAATTTTTACGTTATTTCACCTTTTTTTAATCATCTTGAAGTACTTGCTTTTGTGTGCGTGTGTCAGAGCATTTCGACGTAGTTTTTGCTACTTTCTTGCTGTTTAAAGCTTCCTTATAGTTTTTCGTCTCAGGAAAACTGTCGCTCGAAACAGCTGACGGCCCGCCTATCGGTTGTAGCGTACGCAATTTGCGGCCCCCGCAGCACACTTTACGCTCATTCGCGCGCGGCGAACAGTGCGGCGATTTGTCGTGTCGTATTGGTCGTCGACTGTGCACGACCCTTATCGCGTTAATTTTGATCTGATCTTGCCCCACGGGTGGCCTGTGTAAAGAAGTTGGATAACTACATACATCTGCTCTGTTTTCCCTACTTTGTTGTCTCAAGAACTGTTGCTAAACGACGACTTCCTTCAGAAAAGGACTTCCTTTAAACGACACAATTTCTTCACTTTTTAATGTTGGATCTTACAAACACAGCTTTTAACGACGGCTGATTGAGAATTACAATGTCGTACTCAGTTGAGAGTCGAACTTGTGTCCATACTATTTAGGAAGTTACGTCTCAAATATCTAGTTTTCCTCACTCCACGGAGACAGTCATTTCCTATCGATGCTTTGCTTCTATCTATCATTGCTGACCCTGTCTCACGGATAGAGCAAGCGACTTCCTGCCAATCCAAAGTGTGCTATTAGCTCGAACAATTTCGCATAATGTACAATAAGGAATGCGTGCTCGGCTTCCGATTCTTATATGTGAGGTACGGTAGGGGATTGTGAGGCAAAAGTAGCCATTGGCAATAATAGTGGAGCTGTCTGAGGTCTAAGGACCTACTGGATTGCAGTGATGCCATCCATTACAATAACAAGCGC
Source organism: Nippostrongylus brasiliensis (assembly GCA_030553155.1). Classification (NCBI taxonomy): domain Eukaryota; kingdom Metazoa; phylum Nematoda; class Chromadorea; order Rhabditida; family Heligmosomidae; genus Nippostrongylus; species Nippostrongylus brasiliensis. The sequence goes on along the minus strand of CP130736.1, from coordinate 32,613,553 downwards.
ATGGTCTCCTCAAGGTGCTTTTTTGCCTCAGGAAAATAAACAGCCTGGAGGACCATAAGAAGAATTATCGTCTCGTTACTTTATTGTTTTTCTTAGCACTTTGCTTGCTATGGTCTGAATTTGCTGTAAGCACTTTCCGCTACAGTGAAATGAGTCGTGACGAATTATGATCCTAGCTTGGAGTCCCTTCTCTTCCTTATCATTTTAAACCTCTGCTTTGACAGCGATGACTGATCTAATTTTTCCTTAAAACATATCCGAGGCTTAGAATCTGATCGTAATTCGTTTCGGAGGCCTAGATAGAGTCTTTCTTCGTCTCGTCTCTTCACAGCATTTTAATCCATCGGTTCAATGCTTGACGAGCACAGGTTTTAGAAGACCTGAAGTTTTGTGTTTGTCCAGCTTTATTGTGCTTCTCAACTTCGGCTTGTTGATAGTAGTTCACATACCCACACATAGGGAGTGAACTTAGCGGCCTTCCTTTGCTTCGATTCCCGACTGCTCCAAGGCCTTTCTATTCATTTCAAACGAGAAACTTCTTTCAGCAGAATAGAAGTCGCCGAAGCACGCGGTGTCGCGTGATTATTAAACTCAAGAACCTACATAGAATTCTTTTTGGGTACCCATTGCAGTCCAAAACTTTGAGAAAACTTTTTCATCTGATCCTGCTCTACTTGGTTTTAATTATATAGGGCATGGAGCACTCCTACTAAGCCAGATCCACTCCAAGTTCAAACAGCAGTTGAATTTATCTATGAAATCAATCGAAAATTCTCAAAAGCTATGGAGCGCATTAAGCGGAACACTTTCTGCTCTGTCAGCCGTGTTTTTCAGACGAAGTGCTACTTTTTTTTAGCTGCTTTCAGGGCTGGAGGAAAGACTCTTCTGGTAAATCGGCAAATATTGGGCAGAGTAGTGAGTAATTGGACATTTAGGGCATCGACTGAGTTTTCCAACCTTGCTAGTCGACCTTAGTCCACCAATCACAACTGACTGTTGAACACTGAGGGTGTCTGATGATTCACGAGTTATATGATATGGTGTTGTCTGCACCACGCTGTTCAGTACGTCCAGATCCATCCCGTCGGGCGTCCTGACTTGTCCTTGTTCTTGATGGTGTAGTCGCCAATACTGCATTTCCACAACCAAGTGTGCTTCGAGCAGGAACACTTTCGTTATAAACCTCCTTTGAGTTTCCAGTCTTATTGCCGCTTTTCTGCGGATTACTATCATATGTACTAGAAAAGGATGTTGCAAAGATGATGCTAGGTTTATCGCACAAATGGCATCTCAGGCGGGATTCGAATTGAGACGCGGGCTCGAATCCCGCCTGAGATGCGATTTTGGCGATAAACCTGGCATCATCATCGTTGCAACCTCCTTTGAGCGTTCGAAGGAATGGGTAACATTGTGATCAGATCGGAAGGGAGAACGTGAAACATGACACTGCGAAAATGCGACTAACAATAAAACGGAATGAATTTATGAGCCGTTGTAAAAGTTATCCACCAAAGCGAATGCGGTTAGCCGTGATGTAATGCCTAACGCCTTTTATCGATTTGTACCTTACACGGTTTGACCGGTTCCCTAGTTGTTTTTTCTAGTCATCTTTAGAAATTAGGTCTATATAATTTCAGTTCTCACTGGCCTTCTTCCTAGACCACCTGCTATCAGTTTAAAGGGGCACATGGGATCCGGGCCCGCCCATGGATGCGTTTTCTTGGAAGTATAGATCGTTCCGTGGTCGAAATTACGAAAAGCTTACTTCTGCATTTTCTTCAACTCTTCCCATCTTATTCTCTTTCCTCCTCTTGTGAATAGGCGTATTTCATGGTACACACCTCTAGCCGCGTCACCGCAAGGTAATCATTTGTGGTCTGGAATTCCAGCGCGTCTTCACGTGAAGATTTGCTACGGCCTAATTTGATAGTTATCATTTCAGATAGAGTCACTAACAAGATTTCCGTTATGTTAATCGTTTTAATTTTCTTACTAACCACCATAGGTTTGTTTTTATAGTTTGTGTTGTTTAGTGTTTTTCTATTTGTATGTCCCAATAAACTTTCACAGATAGCACGCCTAAGTGCGTATCGAATAAATGGTTAATCAAAAATTGGAGTGAAATTTGATCACCAGCAAATGCAGATAAATACATATAGTAGTAGGTGATAGACTGACTTAGCCAAATAGCGAAGACGTTACAAGTTTTTTTAATTTATTTTATTTTGTTTTATTTGCTACTAGTTTTACCTTCCGATCTGATCACAACTCGTAACATCTTGGCTATTTGGCTTCAGTCAGTCTTTCACCTACTACTATATTAGACATGCCAAGATTCAACGAAAGCCGATCATGGATAAATACTTATAACTCGACCTAATAGGGCGGCACGGATAACTTCCGATAAATTTCCTACCCCAAACATTGCAACTACATCTGCAGAACACCCGAGATGGTGGTGGATGAGTGTCACAGCATGGGAACGACCAATTATTCCGTGTTGTGGCTGAGAGAGAGGGAGACGGCTGGGAACAAACGCTAGCAAATATAATACATCCGCCCCAGCTAGCGTTTCACCGTAATGGTTCAGCAGCCTGAGGCGAACGTCGACGAGAGCCGACCCATTAGGGTACCCGGAAACCTCGCCAGCTTTACAAATAAAGCCATGCTTTTAGGGTTGTTTTGCCGTGTCCGCATCGCCTTTTATGGTCGCCTTTTGCTTCCACATGATTTCTGCACAACGAGGGATTTTCTTTCTTTCATCCCTTTCGATTCTTCGTCTATGGCGCCTTCGCAATTTTGTCCTACACCACTCTCATATCTCCTTCCTTCACAATTGAATTTCAATTATTTACTAGAATAGCAATATCAGATCATCGTTCCTTGCTAAAAACTCAGTAAGCATCCTATTATTCATTGTGCTCTATCACAGCTTTACCTTTTGATTATGTTCCTACTTTTTGTTATTTCATTCATCCGGTTTCCAAAGTGGATTAGGTTTGTGATCCATTCCTTCAGAAGTGGCAGAAGGGAAATTCTACTATTTCTGTTTATGTTTATTTTTTAACATCGGACAGACGATATGAAAAAGAGGGAAGATCAAGGGAGAATGGGCGAGCTTCGAATACAATCTACCACTCGGCAGATTCGTTCCCGAAGTAATGACTGTTATAGTACCGAGAGATTCCATTGGAAATGGCGATTAAGAATAAAAAATCATCGACGTCAAACAACGGGCAAACGAATTGATATAAAAACAATTTAAGAAAAGTCCCGAGAGAGGGCGGCGGACACGTAGGTGGGAAAAATCACTCGAACGCTATTTATGTCTCTTGGTTTTCGTACAATAGTTTTGATGGAATTTCGTTTTGGTTCTCTTTTTGTTGACACCTGAATGGAGCATGAATCGGCGGCTCGCGCTTAGCGGACTGATCGACGCCGTCACCTTTATCTTTACCTTTACCCAAAGCTTGTAAGGGCACCTGCACGGCCGAGCGAACGGTGGCTAACGAATGCTTTGCTTGTTTATAAAAGAGTTTTTTTCTTTTTTGCTCCTGAATTAATAACACATTCGCTGGGAAGATGAAGACTCCGGCTTGTCATCACATTGTTATCACTATGACATTTGATGGTTGCTGGGTTTTGTTAACACGTTGACGACAGTGTGGTGCAATGCTGCGCCACAGTCTTGTATCGTATTTTTCTTGATACATTTTAGAATTTCGAAGGATGTTTTTGTGCCATTTTTAGTCGACCTTTGCACATTGTTATAGGAAGCATGGTCCATGAAAATGATTCTTAGCTTCTGATTTACTGGAATTTTTGATTGTGCACTAGTTTTCTTTACAAGTAAAAACAAATAATGGTCATTGCAAGAACCAAATAAATGCAAACAAATACTGGTTACTGAAACAAACACATAACTACAAACAAATATCGATTATTAGAATAAACAAATAATGAACTATAAACAAATAACAATTTCCTTCTAACCTGGATAGGGAAAAAGGACATTCTAAAAGCTTCCAGCTGTTATTTTTCTATTTTCATTGCAAAAAAAAAGAATAGTCACAATCCCCGATATTAAGGGACTGTATATGTAGCCTCCGAGATTCACTATTCACTTCCATTTTGAAAAAAATTCGCCGTATGCCGGCATCATGCCACAGTCTCGGCGCACTAGAAAATCGGTTGGTCCCTCGCGCCAGACACGCGAAAAAGGCGCTGTCGTCAACGTGTTAAAATGGTTTTCTGCATTATGTGGCTGTTATCTGAGCTTGACTTGGAACTCGTATTTCTTTTGTATCTCCGAGTTGGTTCAGACCCGCGCCCTAAAGAAATAAATAGGTCGTCGTATATACCAACTCACCCTTCCTTTATGGTTCTGAATGGAAGAAAAGCTCATGGCGCATCCTCAAAGGACTACTCAACGCCGACCACTTTTCTCATTCTAGTGTTTTATGCGGTCTTTGCGAAACCGTACTTTCGTTGGTAATACTCGACGAATGCAAATAATGTCTGAAACGAGGAACCGTTGGTGCGATCAGCTACTTCTGATAGTCAGAGCCTCAAACACGATTATTTCTCTACTTTATTTACGACGATTCCTTTCTGTAAAAACTGTTTGTTCAAGCTCTATCAAGACTAAAGCACAAGGTCGTCGGATGACATCTGACTTCCTGATCAGCTTCTTCTTCATTCATAGACGTCCTCGCTCGGTGTCTCTTGATTAGCGAATCATGGATAGACGTACTACAGCGTTGTTGTCAGTCTCGGCCGTCTACGTCCCGATGTTTCCAGAACTTTCGCCTTAAAAGCCTTTCGAATACTCGATGAGCGACTGGTCCGTGTCCTCACAGCTTTGGTACCCCTAAGCTCAGCCATTTGGGAAGTCCTTTGGCTCCATTGCACTCCTAAAAAGAACAGCTAACATCTCTGTTGGATATGATGTGAATGAAAAACTTGCTTGAGAGAAAATGAACAGAAAAAGCACCAGCAGAAAGCTAATGAGAACCGAAGCCGACAGCTCTTGCCGCTTTAAAAAAAGGCGTGCTAATCAAGTTTCCTAAAACCCTCTGATGTGGAAAGAAGTTCGAATCAACTCTTATGACCGAGTTCAGTCCAAAAAACAAAATTAAAATTGTGCTAAATTAAAATTAAGCAAAATTATTAGGTTGAGTAATAAGTAATCGGACATTTCCGCATGTGCCCGAATTCAAGATCAATTTTTCCAGCAACGAATACACCTCTCAAAATGAGTGAGGCACCATTCGATAGAGGGAAAACGCGCTACACAACAGTCCAACACATTCTTTTTGGTAGCATTGCTCTTCGTTACAAATGCCCCGGAATTGCACATTACCACCAAATTGAGTGCTTGTCAGGTTTTAGAACGGCTTCTGCCTTTCTACCTTTGTCGACCAACCGGACACGGCTGGGATGGTTAGTGTATAACCCTAGTTTCTCATCACCAATGATTAGATTGTTCAGTCAATACGTTTTGTACTTGAGAATGAGGAGAGAAACTGCCGCGTCTACTCTGCGACCCGCGCCCACTGGGTCAAAGCTTGAGGTATCCACCGACCAAGTTTCCTAACCTTACCGTCCGACTTTAGTCCTTGATCATCAGTTGACTGGAGAACACTAAAGGTGACTGATAATTCACGAAAGGTTTGGCATGGATTGGCCTACACCTAGTTTCTCAATAAGTCCAGATCCAACTCCGTCGGACGTCCTGACTTCTCTTAGTTCTCGATGGCGTAGTAGCCAATACAGAAGTTCAAGAACAAAGAGTAGACGGCGGGTTGAACAGGAACACTTTCTTTATAAATCCGGTCGAAGCGTCCAAAAGATTGGTTCAAATAGTGGCCAGATATGTAGAGACAGAAAAAGCATGACGTCGCAAATACGTTATTTGGATGGGATGAATTCCGGAGTCATTGTAACAGTGATCAACGCTACTAAAGTGGATAGGGTATATTATTTTATAGTGCTTTTCTCCATCTATCGAATGATTTCTTACTCTTGTTGATAGGTGTCTTCACTGAATAGAAATTCCATCTTGAATCCGAAGGCGCGCAAATGTCCGATTACTTATGACTCAACCATATGCTGGAGACTTTGCGAGTCCTTTTCCTGGTTTTCTCGCGGTAATAACAACAATGATACTAAAAAGGATAATAATTCCCCAAGGTAACCGTATAGGGCAATTACGTTAATGTTACGTCACTTTTCCCGCTGGCCTTGCCAAACGCTGTTCTCAGCCAAAGAGCACTCCTTTGTGGTTCCATAATTGGGGAAAGTGTTGTAAACAAACCAGACATCACATATTCTTGCGAAACCTCGATGGCATCAAGCTGTTCGGGATTATCCTGTAAGCTTTTCCTATTTATTCACCTCAGACATCTCTCTGATATAGTTTTTTATTTGATGTGAGGTCTCAAATTTCTGCCTTTTTTGGCCATAAAAATTTTCGATCAAAAAATCTATAGTTTCTTTTTTACAGAAATATCCGCTTAGCGATACATCGTAAAAATCTGTGACGTACCCGAGAAGATCTACACGGTTAGCCAAAAGCTTGAAAAGATTGCGTTGCCCTTCAGATGCCTGATCTCATTCCCGCACCTCATGGGCCTTATCATTATTGTGATGTTCATTTTTGAACTGAAGGATGGTAGGAGACCAAGTGGTCAATTTTCACCCCGGGCAGCCTAGGATTCCGCGATTCTAAAAAAGGGTGAATCCGAGCACTTTCTCATCGCCGTCAATGGCTACATTCCGTCCGCGTCAGCACCTAATGGGGTGGTGTGAATGGCTCGGCCGTTTGACACCATTTCTTGCGTTTGTTATTTAGTACCAGGCTGTGCAATAATTCTTGTCCAAAAATTTCACCATTTTTAATTCTTTTTCAACTTTATTGAAAAACAAACCTAATCAACAATATAATCACCACAGTTATACACAACAGTGGCCCATGTGTAATGTTACTAACTGGCTAAATCATAGGTAATCGGGCATTTGCAAACGATCGAATTCAAATTTACCGCCGCTGATGGGCCACTGGTCACAACGGGAAGAATATCAATCAATAGAGGGAGCAAAGCTCCACAAAAGGTGCATTTATTTTGGCAAAGTTGCCAACTGCTACAATTCTCCGGCATTCCGTCTGAATCGCATATTCGTAACGTCAAGCTTTTCCTCTTCCTATCTGGCCACAAAGCTAACCAATCCTTTGAACGTTAAAACGAGGTTGTAAGGAGTGAACTCTACTTCGATGCACCATCTACGTTTTGTTATCAAAGTTCAGTGTTGCCTATTACACCAACGAGAACCACGACAAATCTCGACGTCCGATAGAGCTGGATCCATAATACATAGACGTACTGAAGAGGGTGGTGACGAGGTGAGAGCCAAAGCCAAGACCATTCGTGAATTATCAGGCGTCTTTGGTGTTCCTCAGTCGTCTGTGGTTCGTAAAATGAAGTCGTAAATCGGAAACCTGAAAGCCTTAGCCTGTGAATATCCCCAATGCTCCAAAATAAAATAAATAAATAAATGTCCGATTGTTTATGACTCGACGTAATAACTATGATAATACCAGTGGGACTACCATTTTTCGCCACTCCATTATCACCTCATGAGCAACTCCACGCCAATAGTGAATTAGCTGAATGCCATTTACGGCTCCAGAGAGTGACGTTGGCCTTGGCGAAATTAAGGATACCTCTTACTTCCGCTTTCCAGGGTTTAGCGTTTTATTTTAGCTCTTAGCCGGAAAGACTTACTACGCGAACTGATCAACACCTAGAAATAGAAACGTGTTTCTCGCTGGTTATCTATAAATGCTATGAATGGTAAAAATAGTAGCATCGGGATGGGCTCTAGCAGAAGTAGAGCGAAAGGAAGTGATCTCATTCCCTTCTCCTACGGCTTCCGCTTTTCAGCGCTCCTTTATAGAGCCCAATCATTTGCACTTACGTATTTTTCGCAAAGTTGTATATTTTCTTAGTTTTCCCAATAACAATAATCAAGGCCATGGTAAAGGTAAAGGTAAAGCGGTCGACATTGTTCAGTCTCCCAATGAGGCGCTCTGCACTCGTCTTTCAGTTACAATCGTGGAAGCATGGTGAATGGGCGTATTCGGCCTGATCGAGCACTCGATCGTCCTGGTGTCGGTAGCGCCTCTTACCACTATATCAAGCACGTTTCCGAGTTCAAATGAAAAATTGTCTAACGAGGGAGGTTGCTCAGCGTGCTCCGAAGATTCACAACGAGACCCACACTATTTTGTAGAACATCGAATGACGATTACAACTGTATATGTTGTTTTTGCCATGGGCAAAAGGATAGCCCAAAAAAGGCAAAAAACCTTGAAAACTAACCAGTGGCAAATGGGCTTCTAGATCGCAAACACCAGAGATACCACAAGAATCGACCCAAATTCAAAAACAAATGTCAGATTCGTGATTAGCGCCCTAAATAACCCCAGCAGACAAAGTTTGAGCTAAATCGGTGATTTTGACCTAATCAGCCTTACGAGTGTTGAGTAGTTGTACGAAGGTGCACTTACCGAGTATATTCCTTATTCTATCGCTCTACTTTTTCGACTCTAAAGAACACAGAGACGCCATTTTGGATGAGTTTCTTTTCATATTCATCAAGAAAGATTAGTTGGGTAGCTGAACAATCCACAATTCACAAATCTAACATCGACTTTTCCCGTTGTGCCTGGCGTGAGCTTGCTAGGATCCGTGGTAACAAAGTTGGGTAGTTGGGTCTAAATCACCGATTTAGCCCCAACTTTGTCTACGGGATATTCGCGACGCTGATCGCGAATCTGTCGTTTTTTTTTCGAGTTTGGGGTCGATTTGGGTTGGTTAGAGATACCACAAGAATCGACCCAAATTCAAAAACAAATGTCAGATTCGTGATTAGCGCCCTAAATAACCCCAGCAGACAAAGTTTGAGCTAAATCGGTGATTTTGACCTAATCAGCCTTACGAGTGTTGAGTAGTTGTACGAAGGTGCACTTACCGAGTATATGTACTAGAAGACATCGTCGTTTGTGCGTACTTTGTTGGTCATACTCCTCCCAAACGCGATTCTATCGCGCAACTGCGACAAAATTCCAAACGGAGCGTGTTTTGGTATCTAGCGTAGGAAGGCAAAAGAAAAGGACAGCAAAGGGACCGATCTACCGACCATCAGAGTCCTTGAGAGTCCTGCATGCTACCCACTGAGCCACCATGTTACGGCTTCCGTTGGTTAACACCTAGAAGTGCTTTCGCCACTAGTTTCTCGCCACTAGTTTCTCGCCACTAGTTTGTGGTCAAGATTTCTTGCTTTTTTTCGGGCCATCCAATTGCCCATAGCAAAAACAACCTATACCGTTGTAATCGCCATTCGATGCTCTACAAAACAGTATGGGTCTCGTTGTGAATCTTCGGAGCACGCTGAGCAACCTCTCTCGTAAGGCCTATGGTATACTCCGGCAACGGACCCGTCGCAGCGGAGCTAAAAATGCATGGTTTCCCTCTATGCAGCACTGCAGCTGGGTTTTTTGTGTGTTACTGGGTGCGGGGACTCGGATAGGTTACCGCATGGGCAAAAAGAATGGTGTAGATCCTCATACAGCATACAAAAAACCCAGCTGCAGTGTTGTATAGAGGGGAGCCTTACATTTTTAGCTCCGCCGCGACGGGCCCGTTGCCGGAGTATACCATAGGGCTTACTGTTTTCATCTTCCAACATTTCTAAATGCTTGATGTCGCAGTTTCCGTTCGACCTCTGACGTGACAAAAAGAGCGGCTTACACAGCACTAAAAGGAGGGCACTGGGAATAAGTCGTCGTACAAGTCCTTAAATTCGATTATTTTCCCCTTTTTTTCACTATTACTATATACCGACATGTATGTAGGTGTTCCAGAGCTACTTCTGTTGCGTTCTCAACATTCTAATTCTTACGTAAGTTCAGCATTAACATTCCGCATTAAATTCTCTTAGACGTCGACAGCAAGTCGGTTACGGTGTTCTGCTCATTTGATAATCCACGAAAGCCGTTTTTCGTTGTAAATGAATTTTATGGAAAAAGCAGTTCGTTCAAGTTCATTATTAAGTACGTAGGTAGCATATCAAATGTGTCGTTAGAAAAATACAGGTAGTGCTACAGCCACATGAAATGTAATTACCGCAGAAACTCCGTTGGTGATTCATCCCTTTCTCAGTCTTTTTCGGCTGTCCAAGTAGCAAACGCCATTTCCGCTAACACGGTCGAGCGATCTATTCCTGCCCTAGCTAAGGAAGCCTTCTATCATTCCAGCGTTGCGTAGATTGGTATTAGCCTTGTTCAGAAAAGTGAAGACACCGACTTTCAGAGGTGGTCAGAAAGTCGTCAGACGTCGTTCTTCAGTTTTTTTATTAGGTGATTGTACGCATTTCAACAACTATATCAGCAACAGAACCGTCGTTGTCTACCTACCTGTGCTGTACGACCATCTCAATTCATGAACAGGTCCACGGCTCAGTGCTATCTCCAAGAAAAATTGGGAGCTAAAGTGGCAGCTGATCGTTCGCAATATATCCTTCAATTTGGCGATTTATTATAATTCAAAATTCCCTCGAGCCCCAAAAGGAGCACCATCGTTTTCGTGCTCGGTTGTAAATGACTCGTCAAAAAATCATTCCTAAACTTCCGTTCTACAACAATTCGGCGCAATTTCTAGATTGAAAGAGCCCTACGCACCTTTTCTACCTGAGGATAACCTCTCTCTTGAGGTGAAAAGATATAAATGTCGGTAGAGTTCCTTTTCCATGGGCATACGTAAGTGCCACCCATAAAAATGGCAAGGAAGAGAGCCAGAAATGAAGTCTACAGTTTTTTGTTGTGGAAATGTGGGGCCGCGTTATTTGCCTTTTTCCAGGCGAGGGGAAAAAGGAAAGAAAAAAAAGACAAATGGTCCTCGTTGGTCAATTTTTGAGAATGCACCACGCCGACAACAAGATTATTAAGCCTCACTAGCAGAGTTTTATACCTTGAAAGTGTGTCTCGAATACGTGAACAAGTTAGCGATGGAAATGACTTCAACTTATAACTTTAAATGAATTAGCGCAGTTAGGCGACATCAGTTACCTGGACCCTGATCAGTGATTGAGGAAGAGCATCAACAACACCACGTTTGCTAACACAGTGTACTAGTTTTATAATCTTGCTTTTAATTTTTGTTTCTGTTTTTGTTTTTGTTTTACTTTGCTCTCTTACTTGTTCATTGCTCATCGCTTTTGATATTCTAAGGCGCACATCAAGTGCACGATAAATAAATAAAATAAATAAACTTCCATTCGAATCGTAGAGGCATTGTGACTGTGAATTGGATCCACACAATGGCTTGCGGGGACAGCCACTGTTCAAATCAGTGTCTTCACCTCTCCAGGCAACTCTGGTATCACTTTACCCAAGCCAGGATGAGTGAAGGCTAGGGTAGCCCGAGCGAGCATTGATCGCTCGAACGTAAGGGTGTCAGTGGATCCTCCAATCACTGCACCGGGCACACCGTGAAGTCACTGTAGAACATTTGACTATTACACAGGTGCATGTCAGAAAAGTTATAGTTCTTCACGAGAATCCGGCTATTCGAAGGGTGTTGAATACGTCCGAGCAAAGGACAGGTATTCCAGTCATTATATGTGGCACTGATGAAGCAGAAAAAACAGTCAGTGAAATAGGTAAAGGTAAAGGTGATAAAGGTGAGATTATTGCTCGTTTCAAGATCGGTGTGTGCTGTTTTGACCAAGTTCTGGGTCCTACCCGTGATCGTGTATACCCAACTTCAGATTCTATAACAAACGAAGACAGATTTACCACATTGCCCTTTTGCATGAACACTTATAAATTATAATCACAAGACCATGAGAGTTCTGGTACGGGCTCGCCTGTTCTCTATTCTCCGCCTCTAACACCATCAGCCGTTGCCCATAGGTTTTTATATCCCGTTGACACGTTTTACGGTGGCAAACAGCCTTGTTCCTCCTTCAAAAATGACGGAATGTTAGAATAGCTCTAAGTGGCTCAAAAAACAGTTTAGGATCGCAACTTTTGCAGAGTAGGTGTTTGTCACCGTAAAACGTCGCCGACTCCTTCAGTAGGTGTTGGAGAAAATCGCTGACTGAATGATCTAATGTATGTTAATTGCATCACGATTCCTCTCGTCGACGTCGACGCCTACTTTCTACACAGCAGAGCTGGTCTGATGTCATTCTATATGATGATTCCTCTAACATCATCTTCGTCATCGCCACCTTCGCTCGTTAGCAGCACATCATCCGAGGAAGTCGCCAGCTTTCCTATCCGTATTGGATGGAAGTTAGCGAGAAAATTGCTAGATTGCTAACTTGAAGTCCTAGAGCTCTTTTTTGCCTCCTATACAAATCAAGGAGCAGGGAGCAGCAAGCATTAGGAAACTTGTTTATTTCGCCTTTTTAGCGTTTGTAGGAGTAAATTTGAAAGCCCAAATGGAGCAGTGACTATAGACGGCAATTTCACCGGGGTCGAGTGATTAATTCTCGCTCACGTTTACTAAGCCTCCATTCTCCAGGAGTCGGTAAAATTCTCATTTTTTGGGAAACTGAAAGTTCCAATTCTCCAAAAAAGCAGGAAAAACTTCATAACAAAAAAGAACGAGAACCCAGCGATCATTCTTCAGTGCTCAAACCGTTCAACTCCATTTGGACAGCTGAGCTTGTGAGAGGATTTTGGTACAATACTCTCAGACTGGCCATTCATTTTTCTGAGTGAAAATTCTTCAGTTCCATGACGGATTGTCCGTTATATTTGAAGCGAACTTGTTCTCTGTAAATAGTCTTATTTTCACTTGCTGATCATGTCTGAGAGATTCTAAGAATGAGGATTGTCACCGAATTTTTGTTGTTCACTGACACCACGGGACGCATTAGTGCTGCCATCATTGTAATAATGGACCTCTTAAGCTCATGCGCATTTTGTGTTATTCTAATTATGGAGCTCCATTTGAGCACCTCAAAGACATCTATGGGTTGTAGCTGTATAAAATACTGTCTGGTGGCGTCAGTTTTCTTAATACATACAGATTGATAATGCTTCAGCACCAACAGCACATCTTCTCCATAAGCATACGACGTGTTCCTTTAAACCAGAAATATTCGGGGGGGAAGATCCACGATAAGAGGCGCTACTAGCACGTGCTCGGTCAAGCGATCGATCCTAGACCTGGCTTACATAGCTTTCCATCCTCTTAGGTCGGGTAAATTGGTACCGGGCTTGTGTGGGAAGGTAGAGACGCTAAGGTGTAGCTGGCATCTTCAAATCGTTGTTTAGGCCAAATACGAATTAACCACGCCTCTACCATTTGAATGGCACACGAATGGTGCGGCGTGTCGTGAAGGGCTGATTAACCCCTTTACCTCTACCCTTAATAACCATATGTATTCTGTCGTTAATCGTCATGTATTATCTTGTATTGTAAGCTAATTGCCTATTAAGCTGCGTTTCAGACTTCTTCTTTTTCTATGACATCGTTTCATAGAATGAACGGTGGAAGCAGAAGAACTCCTTTCGACGAGTTAACGGCAAGCTTTCAAATATATCACTATCTACTGTCCTTTCATCCCTCTGTCTGTCCTTCAGAAGATTTTTTTTCCATTTTCCCATTTTCCTCAGTTCTTAAGAATATCCCCATTAGGAATTATTTGTCTAGCTTGCAATTTCTAGAATGAATACTTTCCGCATGAGCGATAACTACGGGCCGAGTTGGAAGTAGAACAATCGACTCGTGAAATTGTGCGTGGGTCGCTTTGGATACGACGTTTTTACTCTAATATTTTTGATGATGGGCAGTGTTTGAAAAAAGGGATTTGTTTTTGTGTAGACAAAAAGTCGAACGGACTCTAAAAGCAATATGGTAGAAACCTGCCTGTTCCCTTTCTGTTTTCCATTATTCTAACGCATTTTACTTTCGCAAATTTTTTCCGCATCGGAACGTCTTAAGTGGCGTTCACACTCAACTGCGGCAGTAAAGCGGTAGTATTTACTTATTTATTTATTTATCTACTTATTCATTTATTTATTTGTTTAACTACGTCCAAGGACGCACCAAAAGCAAAACAGTATGATAGGGATGTCGCAAAGGCGATGGCACAGCAGTAGGAGCATTGGAAGCAATCTTAAGTATGCGTGCCCATACGTGACCAGTTGTCAATTGAAACATTGTTGCTGGTCCCAACGCGAAAAACACCGTTTTACAGAAGCACAGCCGCGAACGGGCGCAGCAAATGCAAAACGGTACTTCTCTCTCTGGCTTTACTGCCGCGGTGAAGGTGGACGCCCTCTTTACTCCAGTAACTTCTCCCACATCTTTTTAGTTTTTCGACAATGGCTGACTTTTTTAGTGCCTGCGTGGTACAGTGGTAAGAGGCGCTGCTGACGCCCGCACGGTCGATTGATCCTCGCCCGAGCTAACCAAGCACTCCATCCCTCCGGGGTCGGATAAATTGGTGCTAGACCTTCCTGGGAAGGTAGACACTAACAGGGTATAGCGGCTGGCCCCCGCAGACCATTGTATAGGCCAAATACGCATTCACTGTGCCTCTACGCCTTGAATGGAACACGAATGCGGCGGCTCGTGCTCAAGGAACTGATCAACGCCGGCACCTTTACCTTTACCTTACCTTTTACCTGACTTTTTTTAGCAGTTTCCCTCACATTATGTTCCTTCTACGTACCAGCGGTGACGAAGAATAATAACCTTCAGTGTTGGCCATTTCAGAAAGCTAAATTGGTGATCAATTTTCGTTTCGAGTTCATCAAGAATGTATACGATGCTGTCTGTGAGGTGAATAGATAGCCATCGCTTGCCCTTCCTAGTGGAGGTTTCTAGTTGTATAAGAACCCCAGGAGACCAGGAGGTTCATCATAGATAAAAGTCAGGGAAACTAGCAACACCAATTTCTGTTGCCATTTCTTTTCCTAATTATTCGTTTTTATTTCATATAAAGGCGAGCAATAGATGATAGTTACAAAGCCTACAGAGGTTCATCAAGCTTTAAAAAGCTAAAAGCGAAAAGGAACAGTGACATTACCGCCATCAAGAGTGAAATATCATCTGAAAAAAGATCAACAGCAACAAGTAGGCGAAATTCTGTATCGGTATCTGAAACGCTTATAAAAGTTTTGTTTCTTTCTATTCAAAATTACGTTGTTTTTGTTCGAATTTGATTGGAAAAACCTCCAAGGGACTTGAACGGCTTCTTTAATTTTTTCCTCATTTCTATCTATCAAAACCCTCGTTTAGACTCGAAATGTCTTCACCAGCTTCTGTGCCCTCTAGAGAAAAGATCTGCGAAACGTTGTGAAAAAAGCAAGACGACCTTCGCATTTAATTTCCTCGTTTTCCTCAGCTCTCTAGAAACAATGGTGGGCCTTGTCGGAGTCTTCAGCGACAACTCTGCCCATGGCCATCAGCCATCCATCAAAGGGCAAAGGTCCATCGAGGTTGTGGCGGCCATGGGTGTTGACTCCATGTATTTCTAATTCGACTGCTTAGCGACATCTGTCACGCCAAACAACGTGGAGAGTGCCGAGATGGCGTACTATTTCCTTATAATTTGCTCCTATAAGGTTAGCTACTGAGCTAGCAGTTTAGTGTTTTCTCGATGCCAATAAGTCACCATCATGTTTTTTAGCGGATTTTTGTCCTCATTAACTTCTTAATATTCAGCGTGTGTTTTCAATGCCTCGCTTTGCGTCTAAGCAACAGTAGAGGCCATCGTGTAATGCTGTGTGGTTCAGATTTGACTGCGGCTGTTGTGTGGAATTTATGATGTGATGATTGTCACGCGAGAGAGTAAAGGCGGAGGAAAGCATCACCTGCATGACTACTAGCCAGGCGGCACCATCTCCATTAATTGGTGACCCCAACTGCATGTTCCCATACGGACAGTGGCTCGTGTCGTGTGAATACAATCAGTATCAAGAACGGTACCATCAAGATTCAGATTATCATTCACAGTGGGGCTATCTCCACCATTTTACTTTTTAACGTGTGAAATCAAAAGGCAATATCATACAAAGCACCCGATCACCAGCAGTGCTACGACACGTAACATATGAGCCGGGCCCATAGTCCGCTCACATCATTCTCAACTCTATGGGTTAGTTTAGAGTGCGAGCAACGCGCGACGCGAAGGCATGTAAAAGATGGAAATCGACCATAGCGTGGGATTTCTCATAGCGATTAGCGTGAAATTTCTCACAGACGTGGGATTTCTCACAACGATTAGCGTGGGATTTCTCACAGACGTGGGATTTCTCACAGCGATAGTCGATTTCCATCTCTTCCATATGCTAGCGTTCTTTTTTTGTGTACTGCGGTTTGATCTGATCGCTAGCACTCCAAACGATCCCTGAGGTCATGTCGAGCGAGCGTTAGCTGCCACCGCTCTTGTCCGGCTTTCGGCCCTTCCTTTCCGATCCTCGACCCCATTACCAAAGTCCCTACTCATCTGAATACGGGCAGAGCCGGTGACAGACGATGTTGACACAGTGCGGACAGAAGTTACCAATGGTGATGCCAAGTCGTACTCCTGCGACTGGAGCGTGAGCGCGGCGTAGATATCGGAACGGGACCACTTGAATAATGAACTCTTTGAATCCGATGAAGATTTTTTATGTGCACCTCTTTCCTTCTTCTGTTCCTTCGAATCATAACCTGGTCAGTAGTCCTCTCCTGAGGTAGCGATCTTCGACTCTATATCCCTCTTCAGTACTCAATGATAGTTATGAATAGGACCATGAACTTGGTAGAGACGTCAAAATATTTTAAATAACGAGGTATCTAACGGCTGCTGCAGAGGTATGAGGGTGGAAAGGTATATTTCTATGATTGTTAGCTTTACATCTAGCGTTTGATTCCGATATAGTAAAGGTGCATAGATACTGTAGCGTTTGAATATGGATGGCGAAGTTTTTTTTGCCGCCCTGCCATAACGTTCTCTTCCCCATCATTTTTGATTAAAATTTTATGGTAGAATCAAATGTATTCGCCTATTATATCGTATATTTGGTGGAGAGAAATACTAAAATTTCGAATTACATGCGGGCGTTTTTTGACGGCGTCAGCATGACGACCGTACAAATTCGATCTCATTGGACTGCCGTCATTAATTTTAAGCTATGGTTAGTTTTAATTGAGTCGCAAATAAGAATTAATATTTTTCATGCAATTGGAATTAGCCATATCAATTGCAGAGCCAACTAGGATGCTCATTTCAATTGTAAGCATTGTAAAAACTTTGGACTCAAAAACGTGATGAAGCTGTTGCATGCTCAGCTCGTTTTAAAAATAAACTGATGACTACAAAAGTTCCATGGTACTTTGTAATGTGGGACGGCTCAGGTAAATCATTCGATGTGCATAAGTGTGTTTTGATACTGTCCATCAATCAGCTAAAACGCTATCACTCGCGCTGGAATCAAAAGAATCAAAGAAATCAAAAGCCAGGAAAATCAGGAAATCAAAGTAGAGTCAAAAGCGGTATATTGAAAGCGTGAGTGAGAGTTAGATGTTCTCCCCTACATGGATGTCATCGATGGATTACTTGGTGCACTTCCAAGGCACGGCAATTGTCGCTTCATCTCCGTTCCGAGCTTCTTTCAGTGTTTCCGTGCACACTTCTTGTTGCTTCGAAGACGAACTCAGTCTTCAAGCGTCCTCATTGGAAATGCTTCTTGACGGCACCTTTTGCCGTCTACTACGTTATTCAACAGAGCCAAGTCCATCGGAAATGCGCTCTGGGCTTCTAAGCTATGCGCTTTTGCCTCTTACACCTCACTGTTCTCGGCAAAAGTGCTCAGCAGATGTCCCCTTTGGATTTGGAGTTCGTGCTATGCCTTCATAACGTTGCTGTTATGGCGGCATGGCACGAAAAATGCTTTGATAAAGATGACCCTAGGTGGCGATCAGTAGCAACTTCTCAAGATATTGTATTCCATAATCCCTTTAGAAGAACAAACCCCTTTCTGAACTCCAAGAGTTGAAATTTCGTGGTGCATCCGCGTAAAAGGCCCTACTGACACCCGTACGGTCCAGCGATCCATCCCCCCCGGGCTGAAGAAGCCTTCCATCCCTCCATGGTAGGGTAGATTGGTACCAGATGTCTCTGGGAAAGTAAGGATAGTGACTTTTTATAGCGCCTGGCTCTCCAAAGTCATTTATTGGCCAAATATGATTTCATCGTGCCTCTACGATTCAGAATTGAACGCGACTAATCAACCTTAAATCTCGTAACTTTCAAGAGAGAAATCTCTTACAGAATACAGATGAGAAGCCTGCATTTGCTAAAACAAAAGCAGGAATTTAAGAGGAAGAAGATTGTGAAAGATGGCCACGCTTTTCACCTAACCGGCTGTCTATATTCCCCCCAGAGATATAAATAAATCTTAGTTTCAAATATTCGTCTACTATATCACTTCTCTAGTTCGCTGTTGGGCCTTCTCGTGCGTCTGATTGTCGTGTTAATTGCTTAATTTCGCTAAAACAGCCACGGTTGCTTACTTTTCTCCATTGGTTAACTCCTAGGTTTGTGATAGTGGTTTCTAATTTATTTGTGCTAGCTTAGTCTATGTCAAGGTCCTAACTTCCCGGCACCACTCACTCTGATCACTGGGTAAGTCATTTGATATCTGTAGTTTTTTTTACAATGTCTTGGATTGGATTTTTCAAGTTTGTCAAAAATGCCGGGAATTGTTCGGCGCTTTGTCGGACAAACCAAGGATTAATAGCGTCTGATTGTCGGGTTAATTGCTTAATTCCGTTAAAAAAGCCACGGTTGCTCACTTGTCTCCATTGGTTAACTCCTAAGTTTGTGATAGTGGTTTCTAATTTATTTGTGCTAGCTTAGTCTATGTCAAGGTCCTAACTTGGGTTTTGAATTCGAATTTGTTTCAGTTAGTCTGGCGTTATTGTATTATTTTTTTGGCGCGTCTTCGGACGTACAAAATAAAAATAAAGGAAAAATAAATTTGGTTTCTGGTACTACCGTTCTTGGGTATAAGTATTATTCCATCGCAAAAAAATTTTACTCTTTTTCCTCTTCTTTTTCAAAGAGCGCGCTTCAAAACGCGCTCTCTGAACATGTAGACGTCGTGAAGACGGCATGGCATAGCACAATAGTAACTATCAAAAAGGATATTATAAGATTCATTTTTGAGCACTGATGAGGTTAGTTCCTTCAGAGGTACCCGTTCAGATTTTTTCACGCGTTGGTCGACATCCCACTTTTGCTCGTTCCGCCCCTGTCGACTTTCCGACTCGCAGCATCCCATGCTGATGTTGGATCGAATAGGTGGGAATGGATGTGTTGTCGCCTTTGTGAGCACTGACATATTAATTTTCTCTAAAAGAGAGAATTTGATTAATTTTCATTCGAACGCCTACGAAGGTTTCACTGCTGTTGCTGTTCACACTTTTGCTCGTTGTTCGGTGCCTTTATTATCTCTGGTGTTGTTCAACGTTTCTCATTCTAGTATACTAGCATTAGTTCTGGGGCAGGACATTGAATCCGAGGTCTTCTTCCAGTCACTGCTTCCGTCTAGTGCATCATCCTTCTTGATTGCAGTTTTCTGTAACACTTGGCATTGTAATCATCGTAATCATTATCATGTTGTCCTTTTTCCTCAGTTTATTGTCGACTGTTTGTTTCACTTATTTATGAGTCTTATTACATCAATAGTGGGGGCGACGTACGTAATTGTTTTCGTTCTAGTTGTCGTGTGCTGCTGTGCCGAACGAGGTTAGTAGGTGGACCAAGTTTATTCTGGCCTAACGTTTCGAACTGTTCGTCGTCGTCAGAAGCCTAAAAAGTAGTTCGAAGCTAGTAATCCTTGGTTTGTCCGACAAAGCGCTGAACCATTCCTAGCATTTTTGACAAACTTGAAAAATCCAATCCACGAAATTGTAAAAAACTAGAGATATCAAATGACTTACCCAGTGATCAGAGTGAGTGGCGCCGGTGGATCACGGGGTGAGCCATTCGATATCTCTAGTTTCGTTCTCATTTCCAGCTTTGAGCTTGCATCAAATAGAGCTAAAAATGACGACTTGTCGGTCTAGAAAATGTATGAGAACAACGTAAATTTCCATAAGTACCTAGTGATATCATCGTTAAATTTTAGTATTATTACCGCTCTTTGCGGGTTACTATTATGTATACTACAATATGATGTTGTAGTGGTAGTGCTGGGTTCATCGCAAAAACCGCATCACAGGAGGGCTCCGAACCCGAGTCTCGCCCCTTACCGAGGTTAGCTTAATAATCACTAAGCCACTGAGACGATGGCTTTCCTCCTTAACTGCGCCAGTCATTTACGCTCCCCTAGCACCTTCCTTGAGCCTGAAGGCTTTTTCTTCCCGTAATCATCCGTAACGACGCATGATCAGCGCGAGACGCGGGTTCGGATCTCGACTGTGACACGATTTTTGCGATGAACCTAGCACCACCATCACAACATCCCCAGTGGTATGCTCATCTCTTTCTCAATTTACCAGATACAGCAGAATCATGCGACAAGTCAGTTTAGCTCTGAACTTTCTACAGGATTCTATTCCTTTGGAACCGCAGTATATCAAAGATCCAGTAGAAAACGAAATAGTGGGTAATATCCACTAAGAAGCGACTGATTTTTGAGGAGTTTTTTGCGAATAATATGCGTTTCCTGATCTTCTGGCTTGTTAATACTCGCTGAAAGACCAGTGGCTTATTCCCCGAACGCCGTTGGCTGTGGTCGAAACAATTGTTTTCGATCGGTACTATGTATAGAGCTCGCATTAGTGGTCTATTTGAAGAGATTCAGTGGTTAACGTCTAACTTCTGGTCGTCCACTGGATTAATGCTGGTTAAATGACCATTTAGTGCATAGTTGACGATATGGGTGGTTTTCGCAAAGAAATTGGGAACCTTGTATTGATGCGATTCTGAAGTCGATCCTCCTCGGCTATGGAATGCCCGATCTAACCCCCTCCCCTCCTGATGTAGTCCTTACCGCTGGCAGACAGTATTAACTCGGTGCTGACAAATGATAATTCAACTACTGATGCTTACTCCTATGCGCACAGACGCGTCGCGGACGTTATGGTGACCTGACTAGCGGCGACGCTAGAATTGTGGAAAGCAACCACATCCATATCCTAAAATCAATTCTGTGACACCCGCCCCTTCATTCCTACTATTCGGTTTCACTTCGTATACCATTTGATCGTCCACACAAATATTCGTAGTCTGAAGTTTATCTTAAACTACAACATCATTATTGTTCATGTAACTTCCGGCTTTGATTTTCAACTACCGTATCCACCCCTGGGATCATTAACGGCTCACAATATCTTTAACGATGAAACTGGCTGTGGCGTGGCTTTATATTCGTTGACCTTTTACCGTGACATCATTTTCTGTTTTCTACGGAGCGAATCAAAAAATTTTTTGAATCAAAAACCTTCCGTCCCCTCTCAGTGATGTAGCAGTGTAGTTTAGTGTTCCACAGTCACGATTTTCAGACCTTATTCGCCCCCACCCACCCCGAAAATCAACCACATTCTGATGGAATGCTTCAACTGGAATTTCAGATGTCACAGGGGTGGAATTACATGATCCTTTTTTAAATGTTATAAAACCACAGAACAAAAAAGCCGTACGCTCCATTGGATGTTATGCAAACATTTCCCCAGATTCAGCTGCTCCAATTCTTCAAATCAGGAGGCAAATGCTCTAATATAGAATTTGACGACAACTATACACGCCTTTCCGTTTTTCATCTACACTCCGCCCATCTGTTCAGAGAACTTACTGGATATATTCTGAGCAGTGTATTTTATTATCTTTTTGAAAGTGTTACTAATTTTATATTTGGACGGTTCCATCAAAATTAAAGTCATCTTTTCGTCTGTATTTACTAAATGATTATATTCATGAGAATGAGTAGAAACGTCGATTCGTTGAGTTTTTTGTTCAGTCTATGAAACTGTTGGATTATGTTGTTCTCCAGTGATGGATAGCTGAGCTAAGTCTCTCTCTCTCTCTCTCTCTCTCTCTCTCTCTCTCTCTCTCTCTCTCTCTCTCTCTCTCTCTCTCTCTCTCTCTCTCTCTCTCTCTCTCTCTCTCTCTCTCTCTCTCTCTCTCTCTCTCTCTCTCTCTCTCTCTCTCTCTCTCTCTTCTCAACGACTGGCTTTCATCGAGGCATACTATTTAAATAATTCTATTATGCAGCACAACCCCATCAGATGCTCTTCGTCGTATCATCCTTTTTTCTGACATCCTTCCAGCTGGCAAGTTGTTTCCATGAGGCCAATCAATCAATTCCAATCATGATATATCTTCAATCTCGCGACAGCCATTCCAGTATTTCTTGTCGAGCGATCGTTTTCTCTTCTCATGATATGACCGACACATCGGTGCTTCGCTTTCAACATAAAGGGAACTGCCGTCTCAGATTGAAACCGCGGAGTTTGGTTCAGAGTTGGGAAAGCCGGGTGAAGCTTGAGACCCTTTCAGACTTTGCTGCGTTGCTGTCGCACTGATGATGAAACATAGGTGTCGGCGGCGAGCGCGGCAGCTGCGCAGTAGCGCAGTATCCCGGATTCTAATTTCTTTGCTAAAGCCACCCATATCGCTAACCGTGCATTAAATGGTTTTTTGACCAACGACAGTCCACTGGACGGCCGCAAAAGCGCGCAGCTGTTGCGGAAGTACCCGTACTCCCCTTTTAACTGCTCTACACTGGTCCGCTGTCGCAGTAGAGTGTGAAGGGACCCTTATTCCCTGCTGCGACAGCAAAATCCGCCTCAACGAATCTGACCTTGGCCAAATTATAGTCGCTGAAATTTCGCTCACTAAAGTAATCAGAAGCGTTGATCACGAATATGGCATTCGTTTTCAGATTTGTTTGCGAAAACCATCCACATCGCCACCTAAGTACTAAATAGTTTTTTGACCAACGTCAGTCCAACGGACAGCTGCAAAAGAGCGCAGCTATTGCAGAAATACGCTCCCCCCCCCTTTTCTACTGCTCAACATTAGCCTACCGCCGGGGTAGAGCCTGAAGGGACTTTTAGAAGACATCTTTCCAATGCTCTGCGCGTAACTTGGAAGGCCCTTGCAGTGGCCACCGTATCGAGTCATGTCTCAGCCGGGTAAAGCAGTGCAGGAAGAACCGTCATGACGAACAAATGAGCACGGAGATCAGCATCCAGGGCCTAGATTCATGACGGGTATGGGCGCTATAGGCCCGCAGATAAACCCCGGTCGGGGTTTCGTGAACTGCCGTCTGCTTACCCATAATAACCGTGATCATGGCCGTTTCACTGCTTCACGTCGAGTATCGCATACACGATTGTCACGAATGGGAATATTGGGGGGATGGGCCGGGTTTATCTTGCCCGGGGTGTTATATACCCCAAATTTCGTTCATGAATTTCGGCCCAGGTGTTAGTCAGTGGCCTCCTTGAGAGACCCGTAGGCTGACTACGCAGCCTTCGTTCATTTCATTGATCAATTTTGTGGAAAATCCCATGTAAGCGTGAGACTTCATTTGGCGAGCGGAAATCAGACGACATTGACATGTCCGCAATTGCACCAAAAGTTCGTGAGCTGTGTGCCACAAATATGCACACAATCCAATCTTCCTTCTCAATCAAACAAAATTAGAACGGCGGGAAAATACCTGACACACTATGTACTAGTTCTAATGTTTTTCCAAGTACTTGTTGGGTGGATTTTCAAAGCTCGAAAGACACACAGCATGAACTTTGTAGCTATGTGCTTCTGAGGGCGGATTCTTCTTCTATTTTCGTCGTTTTTCTTTCGGCGTAATTCAAATGTGACAGTGATGTGGCAATGGAGAACACTAAGTGTGTTCTCGGCCAGTGGCTTGTCAGGTGCTGAAGTGTTTATGTGATTAGAACCCCCAACACTCACTCAGCGCCGACCAGTCACTCTCTGGAATAGAATAATCGTGTAGCGCTGACTGACATAAATGTCATTAAACGGACTCGATTTTCGACTATTACTATGGTTACAGCGGTGTGTGGTTTATCGCTCTTGAATACACGATTGTTTCTCCGGGTTTATAGCAAAATTCCCCTTTATCAGCTCGCTTTCGTGACGCATCCGTTGCGGATAGTTGCCTCAACACAAGTGCTTCTTCGAATCCGGCAAATTCGCTGCCGCTTCGGCAAACGTCAACAAATTATCACTCATGTGTGGAACTTCCGTTTTCGTTGTTGTTGTTGTTCAACACAATTGGAGTGAAAAACTCTTTAGGTGGTTTAGCTTCCATTAGCTGTTCTTCATACAGCTAACGTTCATAACTATCCATCTATTTGTTTTGGATTGTTCAAGCTAGTCAAGATCTTAAGTTTTATTCGGCTGAGGTTTCGGCCTACTCACCGTCGGAGCCTGGAAAGCCAAATCTGTGAGATTAACCCACCGAAGAGTATTTCAGATTACAAAGCAGCTATTATACAAGATACTGGGGTAACCAGGAAGAAAACCACTCAATTAAGCTAAGACCCAGTGAGAGGTCTTCGACGAAGAGCTGCGTGACATGCAGGTGCTGCAGGTAAGGTCCCGGATTCGAGACGGGCACCCCGAAACCCCGAAATATACCCCGAACGGCGTGCAAACCGATATTCGTGAACGCGCGCCGCTGTTTCGACAGGGTTTAGGAAGGGTCTCCGACTGCGAAACCCCATCCTTCACGAATCAGAAATGGGTGCAGATTCGCGGTATCAAGCACGCATAGCGCCGACAAGGTATGAGAGACCGTTTGTTCCGTTCATGAATCCGGGTCTAGAATCCACAGACTTCAAGGAACGGTGCGAGCTCGCCGGCAGTGGCTAGGAGTTCATGAGTTCAAAATTTTAGGGCTCTTGTTGGGATCCATAATATTAATGTCTCCAAAAATTTTTGTACGGAAGTTTGTCCCGCTAGTACATATTGGTATCACCATCTCAATTTCTGCAATGTTGCGGCCTACGATGTTTACCGAGAGGCATCGATGACTCCAGTCCGTTGATGTGCCCCATCACCTTGAGACCGATAGTGACCGCCATGTTTCTTCCACATACTCCTCGCCGCACACCGTAGATTCTCTAAATTAAAAGTAAAATGGGTTAAACTCAGAAACTACAAATCGTTTGTCATAAAAGACCTGATTTCGAGCTACAGTTCCTTTCAATATCTCCTTTTACGGACTTTTGCCTGAATTTTCACTTCAAAAGCCAAGAAAATCTTGCCTGAGGCCCTAAACCGTTGCGTCTTGTGTATATCACAATTCATGTACCAATTCTCCATTTGCGATTATTCATCGGGGTATTTCTTTCGCTTGGTTGAGATGAATTTGTACAGGTAACAAACGCTACCTTCAAACTGTAAACTCTTTTTCTACTCTCCCATAAACCGATTTGTGAGGAAGCTTGACCTGCCCGCTTGTCTACTGTCTCATGTTATTTCTATCCTATTACCTTTTGGCTTACCGGTGTTGCTTATAATTTTTTTGGACGTGTAATTTTTTCTTTCTCGACTTCTCGTGTGAAACCTATTTTCCCTCCCAGTTGTTAACAAAGGCGGATTTGCCGAAACGTTAGATGTAGTAAACTTGTACCATTTTGACTGATCGACTTCACTCTACAATATCCCACATCCTATAATATAATATTCAAAATTCCAAGTTTCTACGACAGTCGATCGCCGAATGTAACACAAAACAGTTAGAACAAAGTTCAAATGTCGCTCGCTCGTTATTTTTGCCGCCCTTTATACATATTACGAAGCAGCATGGTGCGTAGGATTAGCATGTTCCTTCTCCTGTGAAGGAATCACGAATTGTTGATGAACACCCATTCTTTTCTACTACGAACTGACGCCATTTCCTCGTTCGTTGCGCGTATAGAATTCACTTCTGACGACGTATTCCGATGAGTTGTATTGTTCGCCAACATCGGCAAACGAGAAGTCGCTCAACCGAGACTTCCCCTCAGCGAACCAACAAGAAATCGCAAACAAGTGTCGCCAACCAGAATAATCCTTAGACTCTCCTCCGATAACAGTGCAATCCCGTATGGCTTTAATTTAGGGTTCCTTATTCAGGTTTGAGACGTAGGCTGTAATGGCAATTCAATTTTACATGTCGAAGACACTTTCACTACATCTCTACCGAAGAGTACTTCTCCGAAGATCACAGAAACTTTCGAATTTGAAAAGGACTTTGCATAATTTTGTCGCAGAAACGGATATATTTTTCTCGTCACGAAAGTTCCAAGGATCCGTATAACCCAGCCGTATCCGATGGGATGGGATAGATATTTGATAATCCAGTTACGTTTCAAAGAGATATCACAACTTACTAAGATCATCTTTTTTACGAAGGAGTTTCGAAGATGATTTCTTATTTTTGCTAATTTCCGTCAAAGGGTAGGAACGAAGCAGATATAAAGTTATCTGTTTTTTCGTTTTTTTATCCGCTTTGAATATTAGTTTCTTGTTGGCAATCGCTACATTTGCTCTGCCCTTGTGGAGCATCTACTTGACGATCTGCTGTTCGGACCTGCTCGCCAGCTTCAAAGACCTGAACACAGTTCGTGATTAGTAGCCCGACAGGCTACCCACGGAGCCCAACTCATCATAGAATTTCCGAATTGTGGCGCGAGTCTTCTTAATATTATTTCTTCTGCTGCACATGGTTGTTAGGTAGTGAAACTTCATTTACGGCCTAACGTTTCGACCTTCCCGTCGTCTTCAGAGATCTGAACACAGTTCGAGGTTATTGCCTTGCCAGACTGGTCCACCAAAAGCCATTCGATCCCAGCACTTTTGACCAGGGCCTAGATTCATGAACGGACGAGCAGTCTCCGAAACCGCGGCGCAGCCAGAACCAGACGGCAGAGTCGATGAGAGATTGCGTTTAACATAGGAAGTTTAGGAAGAGTAAAGAAAGGTGCGCGCCGTTCAAAGGCCATATTTCGGGGTTAATCGGGGTTTACCAATGATGAATCTGGGCCCAGGTGAAGAAAGAAACCTAGGGAAAGCCACTTGAAGGAAGCGTACGCGCCCCAGCCCTCCACCTTCTTGCCTAATGTTAGTAATAAATAAATAATAGTTAGTGTTAATGATGGAGAATCGAACCGCTGCTTAGACTTATGCACTCGAACCAGGAACAGAGAACATGGAGATTGTTGCGCAAGTATTTTCTTTTTCTTCTGCGCTTGAAATCAGCAAACTGTTGCAACTGGGGTAAAAGCTCCATACAAACATCTTCTTTTTCAGTTTTTATTCTCCTTCAACCAGATATAAACTCTTATCAGGTATCTAAGAAAACGTTGTGGAGAGACGTCGGAATCCGCCGAATAATCAGGCGACGATTCGATTTGAGCGGATGTTTACCGCCGTCGATAGATTAGAAGGTTTCTCAGTAGGCATTAAAAGCGATGTTAAAAGCTCAGGAGATGGAGAAGCTGTCGAAGCTGGCGAATGCGGACATAACACCTCATTTACTAAATTTTGTTTCCCCTTTCTCTACCTGTCATTATAACAAAGCTCGGTTATTTGTCTGTGACACTGTTTGATTTCTCTATTTTTAGTTTTTTGAGTCCTAATTACAGGATACCTAGAAAAATAGTTCTTAGCGTATCTCTTAGCTTTCAGCGAATGGTGAATAGCTACGTAGCTATCATAACTATTGTGTTGATAATTCCTCTGAATAGTAATCTGCCATTTAACCATTGAGGGTAATCAGCTCTTGCCTTCGTCCGCACTTTGCTCACTGCTAATCATGAATCGGACTCTGATGGGTGTTTTCGAAATTATAGAATATTTCACTATGTGAAGATCGTGAGGGTGAGAATCCGTTTCTCGTTGTTGTTCGTCATAGAAAAAGTAAAATTTCCCACTAATCACCAGTAAAGCCTTTATTTATGGAGACCTTTTTGACCCAGATTCATGAGCTGATGAGCGGGCTCGGAAACACCGTCAGCGATGAACCCGCTCGATACCGTCGAGGTCTCCCAAAATCCGCCTCATCGCGAGGTGTGACAGACCTGCGATGGGCCCCGGTTAAACCCCGGCGCGCGTTCACGAATCTCGGTTTATGGTATATCTAGGGGTGTATATCGTGGGTTTATTAATGATGAATTTCTGGATTTCACGGTCGAGCGATCGATCCCGGCTTCGGCTTGTCACACCTTGAACCTTTCAGATCAAATAAATGTCCTTCCATCCCTCCGGGGTCGGATAAATTGGTACCAGACTTGTCTGGGAAGGTAAAGACACTGCATGACCTGCATAGCAGCTGGCCCCGCACGTCATTGTATAGGCCAAATACGCATTCACCATGCTTCTACGATTCTGAATTGAACACGAATGCGGCGGCGCGTCCTTCGGGGACTTTTACCTTTACCTTTTACTTTTTTCCTTGCATGAGGATTCTTGGCTGAAAACGTTTCAATCTGCAACTGTGAGATACATGAAAAGATGAAAAATTGCCTATTTCTCTTTTTTCCAATAAGAATTGTTACTTTATGACCACTCATTCGTCCACCTTTGTTTTTCGATTGTGATCTACTGTTCGAAGTTAAGTATCATTCTGAGGCGATAATTAGTGTCATTTCGATCCACCTGAGCGGTTCTTGGTTTGTTTATCCGTTGTTCGTTATGGAGGCTAATAACAGTCAGGGCTTCTGTGGCTATTATTCCACCTCTTAAGTATTACCTAGTATACAATTCAGCGTCGCTTCGCGCTCATCTGTTTCTCGATTTGATACCTCATTCCTAATCGCTTCCGCTTGCTTGATACCGAGAAGAACATACTCACAGCTCTTGGAAATGGGAAGGGAAATCGGGGGAGTGGATCACGGATTAGAGCACACCAAATATTATTCACTTGACAACCCCAATAGGAATTACCATTTATGAACTCCTGTCCTACTGTATCTGATTAAGTTACTAGGGTGAAACAAGAGTCGATTTTCCAGTGCGGACGGTTTTTTCTTCGGAAGCTTTTCCCCTGAACGGAGATGTATACGATGATGCGTGCTACACCGTTTTAAAGCTCTTGATTTGCTCTATCGTAAATTTCACAAGAAGGTCTGATTGAGCCCGTTTTTTGAATGCTGAGAAAAACCTGAAAATTCTGAAAAAAGATGTTGATCAGTCACCTGAGAACGCGCCGCGAATCCGTCTTCCATTTAGAATCGCAGACACTTGGTGAATGCGTGTTTGGACAGTAAAATGAATTGCGGGCCCGTTGCTATACCAAGCCAGTGTTTCCGGCTTTTCAGACAAGTCTGGTACCAATATAACGAAGGCACGAACGGCTTAGTAAGCTGGGGCGAGGATCGATCGCGCGGCCGTGCTGGTGTCAGTAGCGCCTCTTACCAATATACCATGCTCGCTCATGTTGAACGTGTGAAACAAATGAATTTCTCTGCCTTCTTGTCAATCATTTTCCCAAGGGATTCCCTTCTCTTACCGAGTTTTTTGAACATTCGAATGTTTGTTGTTGTGCTATCAGCTTTCCTGGTATCCTTTCGGTGGGCGGCTGATTGGTGAATAATATGTCTTAGGCAAACAGAAGAATTCATAAACCATAATGCGGCATATACATATTTTGAAGTTTCTGTTTGAATTATTCTTTTTGCAACAATACAAAGCTTTCCTTGTTGTCTTTGGGTTCATTTGCTCTATCGAATGGCATTTCAAGAAAAAAAAATTGGAACTGATCTAAAATTATAAGAAGGGTGGAACACAAAGGGAAAATATTCTCTGATAAGTAAATGAGGAGAGAGAAACAAAATGCAGAACGTTATCATCTTCTGATTCTGGAAATTTCAAAGCTGCACCACTCCAGCCATCTCTCGAAATTGCTCAATGTTTTGAAAAATAATTCAATACTTTTTGTCTTTTCATGTTTCTTGTTTTCTCCTCTGAGTATTTAAATGGAAGGTAAAGACTGCCACAAGACTGATCAACGCTCACCAGCCCCTTGTTCTCTTTTGTTTTTACTGAATCACTTTTTTACCCAACCTGAAAAAATTTTTTATCCCGATTATTCTCATGACTATTGCTCTGTACTTCAACTACTACTCCTTTCAGATTTCAAAATTCTCGTCTTCCCTCTATGGAATTTCTACCGAGTCTGCCTATGTCGCCCTTTGTTCGTCACCTTACACGCAGTCGTTCGATCACGTTTGATCAAGAAAAGATCAGCTATAAGTATTGATTTTTCAGGTAGTCGCAAAGATGTCGACGTTGACGAAAATTTTTCTGACTGTATTAGTTGTAGCGTCTCTACCGCAGTCGTCAGCTTTTAGTATTCGGGAGCTGATCCGAGGAGGAAAGCGAGGTGACTCGTCAAGTGAGTGAATCGCGGTTTTTTCCAATGATTTTGGCAATTCTGCTGTATCAGATTTTTGTTAGTTTGATGGGCTGCGTGCACCAATTCATAAGGTCATGGGCTTAATTATTTTCATAATTAATCGCAACAAAGCTAATTGTGCCGCCTGAAGGGAACTTGGGAACTCGGAAACTTCAAGCAAAGTCGTTCTCAAATTAAATTTAAAAAGTGATGCTTTCCTATTCTCCTGTACGGTGGCATTCGACCAGCACGGTCGAGCGGTCGGTCCCGTCTGGACTAATCAAGCTCCCACTAATCACTAGAAATGAAAAAACGTTAGGTGCATTGAGAGAATTCTGTAAAATTCCCTTAGTGAAGGTTCCAACATAGAGTTTGTGAGGCTAAATCGCGAAATGGAAATAGTTTCTTCAGCCACAGGTGCCTTGTAGGAATCAACCGTATTCTGGATTGAAGAGGCAAATGAACAGGTCCCGCATTCTCTCTTGCGGGGTTTCCGAAACCTCTTATTGCCTTCACTATGAATTTTGCAATATTTTTCCAATACACCCAATGTTTTTTTCATTTCTAGTGATCAGTGGGAGCTTCACGGTATATCGCACGTATGGCCACGGCCCTCTTATGAATAAACATAGGCGACCAAGTGGGAAACCAAGCTGGTGGTTTTGTTTTGATGGTATCACTAAGTTTTAAATTAAAGTCGGGATGTTCCTCCTCCTTCCCCATTGTGGGAGACAGGGGCCCGTTAAACGCTAAATACGAGGGCTAATTGAAGCAAAGCACTCTATTTTCCGCTATTTAGCCTGACGCCATCGTCACCTCCTCGTCGCAAATTCTCTATTGGCACGATAATTTGCAAGCCAAATGCGTGAACGAGATACATGATTCCTAGCCGAGCGATCCTAGGGATTCTCTGTCGGGTTCAACTATACGTATAGACCATCCAACCCGGAAGTCGTCAAGAGACGTAAATGAAGTGCTCTAGGCGAATTGCCAATGGCTATTTATTAAGTGCTATCGGCGCAGGAGTTATTTGCACTCCATGATCGTTACTCCTTTACTGTCATACTTCTGAAGGTTTCTTTTCTATTTTCGCAATATGTCCCAATAAACTGCACCGTAAGTCCTTGATAAGTCCTTGCCATGGTTTTCAGTCTCGTTCATGGCGTGGCGTCAGAAAACTCAAATAAAACATATTTTCTTTCTCTCTGAGGACGTGTTTTGCGTTTTTAGTTTCTTCTTGTTCTGGCGATTTCAAACAATGCAACTGCTTGGGATGTTATAGGGAAAGAGACTTCTTCCATACCCTCCTTCTATGCGTCTTAAAAAATTTCTTTCGAGATTCTCGAGTTTTTTTGGAAAAACCACTTGCAGCTAGTTGAATTCTGGCTTCAATTTAGTTTAATTTTGAGTATATATCATTCACTTTTCGCAACTAGCGCTCGGCACATGACTCTGGAAGGAAATCGCTTTTGAGCAAGATACGAGAGATTTTTCGAAAAACCAAGTTTTCCAGATACCGACCTGGGAAAAATCATTGAAAAACTGCCTCGTATCTTGCACAAATTTATGTTAAATGAAAATTTTGGCCTCAATTTGATTTAAGAGGTAAATCGGATTTAATTCGAGCTTTTGAACGAGAAACGCGCACAGCCTGGGTGCGCGGACAACCACCTACCTTGAACCATATCCTTATTCAGAATTAGAAGAGATCATCAGTTCTTTTTCGTTATTCTTGATGTATTTTTGTTATTTGCAGCACCCTGCCCCACTTGGCATCCATTTGAGTGTCCTTCTGGCGAATGTGTTCCCATCAAGTATCTTTGCGACGGCTCTCCCGACTGTTCCGACGAGTACGATGAGAACAAGAGCATGTGCACTGCCGGTAAGGTATTTTTTCTTTCTTCAGTTCCCACAACATTACCGCTAGATCCGATTTATTGTAATAGAACTAGGCGTTCGAAATCTTCACAACCTCAAATTTAAGCAAAGCTTGCGATTGTTAAAACGTTCTAAAAAGGTAGTCTTTTTCGAGATATCGCCTTCTTCAGAGCCTGGAAAGTCATATAACATATAAAGTGAAGCCACACAATTTCCTACAGCGCATTGGTGAACGGGGTCGTCTTATAAGTGACCTCCTTCCTGAAACATTTTATTTATTGACACTTTTCCTGTCAAGAATGTGCAAAATAAATGTCAGTGCTGCAACTTCCTACAATTTTGTTTCTTACAAAACAAGAGGACTTGTCTCAAATATAGTTTACGGTCCCCGGGCGGGCTAACAACAAATACAAGGTCTCTTGACCTCCGCCATTCTCTGGAGGGTTTGTTCTAGCATAAAGGTAAAGGTAAAGGTAAAGGTGCCGGCGTTGATCAGTCCCCTAAGGACGCTCCGCCGCATTCGTATTCAATTCAGAGTCGTAGAGGTTTGGTGAATGCGTGTTTGGCCTATACAATGACCTGCGGTGGCCAGCCGCTATACCAGGTCAGTGTCTTTACCTTCCCAGACAAGTCTGGTACCAATTTATCCGACCCCGGAGGGATGGAAGTCTTGGTTAGCCCGGGCCGGGATCGATCGCTCGACCGTGCGGGTGTCAGCAGCGCCTCTTACCACTGTACCACGCGGGCCCTGTTCTAGCTTAGAGTTTTGAAAACTGAAATTCAGTACTCCAGCCAAAAAGTTGGAACTTCACCGTTAAATAATTTCGCTAACAAAGCTCTTTCACACTGCTGAATATTAGGTTGAGTCATAAGTAATCGGACATTTCCGCGCGTTCGGATTCAAGATGAAATTTCTAGTCAATGAGGACACCCATCAAAACGAATAAGGTATCACTCGATAGAGGGAAAAAAGCACTTCAAAATATCATGTCACATTCGCTTTTGTAAAGTTGAGCATTGTTATAATGGCTCCGGAATTCATTCCATTCAAATCGCGTATGTTGCAACGTCATGCTTTTTCTGTCTCTATCTGGCCAATATTTGAACCAATCTTTTGAGCGTTTCAACCTGATTTATAAAGAAAGTGTTCCTGTTCAACACGCCGTCTACTCTTTGTTCTTGAACTTCTGCATTGGCTACTACGCCATCGAAAACAAGGAGAAGTCAGGACGTCCGACGGGGTTGGATCTGGACCTATTGAGGAACGTCGTGTAGGCCGATCCATGTC
The DNA here is from genome assembly GCA_030553155.1 of Nippostrongylus brasiliensis. Taxonomy (NCBI): domain Eukaryota; kingdom Metazoa; phylum Nematoda; class Chromadorea; order Rhabditida; family Heligmosomidae; genus Nippostrongylus; species Nippostrongylus brasiliensis. The sequence goes on along the minus strand of CP130736.1, from coordinate 32,579,960 downwards.
AAACCTCACGTGAATTATCAGACACCTTTAGTGTTCTTCAGTCAACTGATGATCAAGGACTAAAGTCGATCGGTAAGGTTAGAAAACTTGGTCGACGGATACCTTAAGCTTTGATCCAGTGGGCGGGGGCGCAGAGTAGACGCGACAGTTTCTCGTCTCATTCTCAAGTACAGAACGTATTGACTGAACAATCTAATCATTGGTGATGAGGAACGAGGGCGATACACTAACCATCCTAGCCGTGTCCAGTTGCTCGACAAAGGTGGAAAGGCAGAAGACGTTCTAAAACCTGACAAGCACCCAATTTGGTGGTAATGTGCAACTCCGGAGCATTTATAACAAAGAGCAACATCACCAAAGGGAATATGTTAGATCGTTGTATAGCGCGTTCTTTCCTATATCGAATGGTACCTCACTCATTTTGAGAGGTGCACCGTGAATTCGGGCACATGCGGAAATGTCCGATTACTTATGACTCAACCTAATATCTCCATAAAACCGTGACACAGAATATATCTCATGTTTAAGCTTGATATTTATATTGCGGTTGATTTGAATTCGCTACTGCTCCATATCTAACGATTTTTTATATCTGCGGAAGTAAAAAATAAATGTATATATTCCTGGTATCACTCAAGGTTTTTCACCTTTTTTGAGCGACGGTGCTGGTAATCCTCTCTAATAACGATTAGCCACGTCATAGAAGGAGTCTATGGAGCGGATTTATGTCGTAACGTTCGGATTATCCGACTCTGAATGGGACGGCGTCCCGATTGAGTACAGCGGCTTGAGGGGCCGGGCGATTCCGTCAAGTGTGAAAGCTAGCAAAAAACACAAGGCAAAGAACTTTTGCCTAGGAGCTTCCAGCCTTCCTTCCTAAGAGCTAAATCGGCACTTCTTTCAGTTGCTCTAGCAAAAGAAAATTCAGGCGGAGGAAAGAATCCAGTCTATTTCCAAATCGTACTTTCGAGGTGATCTGGACATTCCTAACGTTCCGTAACGTTGTCCAAGGAACGCGTAGGACAGTAATGTTTGTTAGATATTTTTGTAACACCACAACTTCTCATTCTCTTATGAGATCACAAACCGAATTCTGTTCGTCATGAAGACGATTATGTTGTTTATCTACAGTGGCGGCAATATATTAACAGACGCCCACCTTCCGCGTGGTTTTTTGGCAATAACCTTTGAACCTAAGGCTGGTGAGAAATACTGAGCAAACACTTAGAATCCTCACGAAGTTCTCTTCAAAACATCTCTGACTGCGTTCAACGCCTCTTTGAATTTATGGAAAAAAAGCGAGTGGAAATAAAGTAGTCATGACGTAGTAAATGGTAAACACATTCCCAAAATCACAATAATTTACAATGCATCATCGAAACATGTTTATTATAAAACAACAAGTCAGTATTAAGTAGGATAGCCCTCGCTCTTGATCACAGCCAAACAGTTCGGTTTCACATTGAGTCGACCAACTTCATACATCGCTCCACAGGAATAGCACTCCACGTTTCCTTGATGATTGCTTCCAACTTGTCAAGGTTCTGTCATTTCAAGCGCTTTCATTCTAAATCCTATCGAGCATCCCTTGAACGACATGAACAGAGTGGTGAAAAGCTTGAAACCACAGAATCTTGGCGAATGGAAGCAGTTATCAAGGAAACGTGGAGTGCTATTCCTGTGGAGCGATGTGCGTAGTTGTTCGACTCCATGCGGAACCGGTGTTTGGCTGTGATCAAGAGCGAGGGCTATCCTACTAAATACTGACTTGTTGTTTTATAATAAACATGTTTCGATGATGCATTGTAGTTTTTGTAGTTTATTGTGATTTTGGGAATGTGTTCACCATTTACTATCTCATGACCAATTTATTTCCACTCGCTTTTTTTCCAAAAATTCAGAGAGGCGTTGAACGCAGCCAAAGGTGTTTTGTGAGAATTTCTTGAGGATTCTAAATGTTTGCTCAGGATTTTTCACAGGCTTTTGGTTCAAATGTAATCGCCAAAAAACCACGCGGAAGGTGGGCGTCTGTGATATATTGCCGCCACTGTATGTAGCTGCTTTTGTAGACAGCTCGATTTGTATATAAAAACACCAAAATAGCAAAAAACGTGGGCTTGATCGTGAAGAGATTGCGCTACAGCATCTTGGAGCAGATTCAAGCTTCTCAAACAGATGGTTCAAAACCAATGAAAGGTTCAGTGTTTCTCATAGCAATACAATCCTTAATACAAGATGGCGAAAAAATGTAGAAACTGTTGTAAGGATTGATTTTCTTCGAGAAACACTGAACCCTTCTTTGGTTCTAAATCAGAAGCTTAAAACTGCTTCAAGGTGCTATAGCACAATCCCTTCAGGATCAAGCCCACGTTCTTTTTTTAATATAAATCGAGTTGACTACGAAACAGGTGGATAAACAGCATTGTCGCCGTAGTGTTACGGAAATATCTAACAAAAAATCCTCAGATTCTAATTTTTTCGTCAACGAGCATCTAAAGAATTTTGATTATATTCAATAGTAAGACTCAATACTCTACATATATTTGAAAGTTTCAAAGTGGTACCCAATAAGTTATTCTATTTCAGCAACAAGACCACCCGTCGAGGAGACGTCAGCGTTCTTGAAAGCGCTGCTCACCGCTCACGGAAAGGACTTTCTGGTGAAGGTATGCACTCGTGCATTCATTGGATTATAATATATTACGATGACCAGTGATCACTTGTAATGTGATGACTTCCTAATGAAGATAGACACTACTGCTTTCAGGTATTCGGTCCAAAAGCCAAAGATGAACTGGCGGGCATGGGTGGAGTCGACAAGGTTGCTGTCGCTCTATCACGTGAGTTTCGGGATTCGATTTTTCAAAAAATGAGAAAAATTATACCGATTCGATCCGAGAATGTGCAAGGTCGCAAGGAAATCGGACTGGAAATAGTTTTTGAGCATATATTCACTAAATGCTTAATACATATATAATACTATACTATAGTACTACAGTGCGTTTCAAAAGTATGTATCCACCTTATTTTCGGCGGTTTCACTCTTAGCGTTCGTTTTTACGAAACGGGGTTAGTTGCGCTAGATTCCCCGTTGCCGAAAATATTTTCGTTGCTCTTCCCTTTAAAAAGAGTCATCTCCAGCAAAAACTTAGCGTTTTTGAACTTTTTTGTTTGTTTCAAAATATGTATCCACTTGCAGAAAACACAATTTTCATCTAATTTTCAATAGTCGATTGGACCACCATTTTCTCTTATGACATCGAACGCCTTATTACCCATGCTACCAGCAAAGCTTCGGATCACCTCGTCGCTGACGTCCCAAGCGGTCACCACTGCCCTCTTCAGCTCTTCAACGCTACTGAATTGCTTGTTGTCCGCGTAGACCTGCCGGACAACAATCCTCCACATCTTCTCCATATGGTTACAGTCAGGAGAACAAAATGGCCAATCCATTGTCCGGATGCGGTTGCGCTGGAGCAAATTAGTAGTCGATCTGGACACATGCACCGCATTATCTTGCTGCAGAACATGCGTTTGCTTCCTTCTGGTACTCCAGACTGTCCATTCGACAAGATGGAAAGCTGAGCTTCAACTTTCCGCTGCTGTAGAAGCTGCCCCATATCATTAAGGAGCCGCCTCCAAAGTTTCGTCGAGAGAACACCATGGGAGGTTGTCGCAGGTCTCTCCAGTAGTGCCGGAAGCCATCAGGACTATCTTGGTTGAACTTCTCTTCATCACTGAAGATCACCTAACACTGAAACTCCGCCAAAACTTGCGATGTTATTGTGACGAGGATGTCGCTACCTCATCTCACTGTGTCACCATTTCCTTTCGCGCACAATCCGATCTCGCCCGCTTATAGAAGTTCATGTGGTGAGCTGCCTCTTGCATGGTCCGTCAGCAGATGAGGTCGTTCATCCGCATTGAGCGGTAGATCGTGGTTCGCGATGCAGCTGGACCCGTACTGGAACGAATTTTGTTGACACCCCATATCGAGATCGACACCATGCGACCAATTCTCCGATGATCTTGAGTCGAAAGCAGTCGTGTACGTCCAAGTAAAGGTGCTGACAGGTAGCAGTGAGGATTCTGAAGATAACGGGGCACGAATCCATGCGAACGGCCGAGTTGGAGATCAATGTCGCGATTTGACAAGCCCGTGCCCTTGAGGGCTCGGATATGAGCTGGTTCCTCCAATGACAGCACGGTTCCATGAATGTGCATCGTGGTTATTTTGGTGTTTTGGACAAGAACACTATTAATAATAATAGTGTTCCGCCAAAACGAAGCATATCGTTCGAGGGGGAAAGTAAAAGCGCGCGGAGTCTCAAAGTGGATACATATTTTGAAACTAAGAAAAAAATTCAAAAACGGTCTGTTTTTGCTGGAGATGATTATTTTCACTGGGAAGAGCAACCCAGATGTTCTTGACCACGAGGAATCTAATGCAATAAACGCCGACTCGTAAAAACTAACGCGAAGCGTGAAATTGCCGAATATAAGGTGGATACATACTTTTGAAACGCACTGTATACTATAATACTATTCTATATAATACTTATATATTCAGTGCAGTCTGCAGGAAACAGAAAGACGCGGGTTCAATTCCCGTCCGATGTCAGTGTTTTGCGAATAACGTACCATCTTCAAATATATAAGAAATTCAACTATTTCTCGTCTATAACCCGCAAAACAAAAAGTGGTAATTAGCAGAATAGTTTTGTATTTCGAAATAATTCTTACCATAACACTAATCGAAAAAATGAAAGAAAATGTCCTCCAACCTCCAAAATCCACAGCGCCTTGCAACCATGATTGACCGGTGAATTGAATAATACCAAAAGACATACATAGATAGGAGCGATAGTCACAAAAACATTGTTAATACTTAAACCACACTGCAATTAAATTGTCCTTTCCAAAGCTCTCCAGAATAATATTTGTTGCAGAAATTCCCACGGCGGACCTGTTCGGCACCGATATGAAGCTGTCCGAGGAGGAAACAATGCATATGATGGCGGTTCTCGAGGGTATTCTCAACGGCTCCACCGACGAGCTCACTTCCAACGAGGCCGCCGATTTCCGCTTTTTCGTGCAAAAGTTACAGGTGAGTGACATCCTTGCTAATCCAATCAGCCAAACACCAACTGCAATTGGAAATACGTGTCGAAGTTGTACCGTCGGCCGGGAGTCGAACCCGGGCCGCGCGGGTGACTGGCGAGCATTCTACCACTGAACCACCGATGCACAAAAATGTCGCGGCCGTTACTTTGCCCTTTTGTGTGCACGGTGATAGAACGCGCTCAGTGGTAGAAGTTTTATTACGAGTGAAGAGGCCGCTCGGGCTTCGACTCTCGCCAGGTGTCACTTTTCAAGATATTTGCCAAGTATAATTTTTCAGGAGACCGGGTTCTTCTAGCTGTCGAGACGTCTTGTGAGCGAGTTCTGATAGCCTTGTGGTCCGATCGGATTCTCTTAATCTTCTCTCGTCATCATCGTCTTCTACTGAATGCCGGATAGCACATTGTCGACGATTCTCGTCGTTGTTCATCTCACCGCATCCACTCACACACACCACACCGTCGTCAACATCCAAAATCGCGCGTACGAGTTGTCTCGTCGTTAATAAATCGTTTACTGTTGTCGCTATCACTGAGTCAATGAATATCATCCTTTTTTGTTGTACTCTATGCTATACGGTAGGTTACTGGGTTGAAAATTGAGGCTACTACACCAGTATGGTGCCTGGGTAAGGGATGCCGTGAGGTTAAGAGTCTAGGCTCATGGGAGGCTTTCTCGATGGTCATGGTTCAATCCCGTTTCAGGCAGAAACCCTTGCCTAGCTTAGGAATAGCTGAAAGGGGTGTCGGTACGAGCGTCAGGTCCGGGTGACAGGTCGGCTGAAGGAGGAAAACTGTCACAATCACAGGACGGATTGATGGTCGCATGCAAGGAAGTATCTCCCAAGAACCAACGATCGAGGACGATATGGCCACCCCGACCTCTAGACCGAGATAACATGGCAGTGTGGCACCTCAACAAAAGTGGGAGCAGCACCAAGTGGAAGAAGGCGAGGCGACCATCAAGAAAGACGTACTCCGTTACTGATCGGGATAAAAACGTGGAAAAAACACCAGTATGGTGCCTAAAAGCGATATGGGTAAAAAGTTCCAAATTTAGCGATCATTCACAACCTACTGGCAGTAAAGCAGTGAACGAGAATGATTAGTGGCGAAGCAGAAATGATAGAGAACCGATAGAGCTACAACATCAGCGAAGTTAGGGTAACACTGCGGTCGCATTCCAGCTTTTACCAGCGCTGCAGCGCTGCTGCAGTACGGAGGGACTAAAGAGTGGAAGTCACGTCTGTAGTCCGTTGCCGGTCCCAACACGAAAATTACCGTTTTCCAGCAGCACCGCCGTAAAGTGTCGCAGCTACTGCAAGAAATCACCCGCCCTCACCGTTACTGCTCTGCTCTGGCTTAAGTGTTCGTGTTTCAATGACAGTACTCTAATGAGGATATTTTTCGGTAGGATTTTCGCCTAGAGTGAAGGTGGGGGGTAGGTGTTCTGGATGAGGTTCAACGATCTGATACAATTTTTCGGTTTTGCGGGTTACAGCTTACAGGTGCTGAACAGATCTACGTCAACATTACAATAAACAATCGACATCTTGAACGTATCACATAGAATTCTTGATCAGCACCCCAAATAACCCTACCAGACGGAGTTTCAGCAAGATCTGTGAGCTCAGTGATGTCCGTCACCTCCAATCACCCATTTGGTCCCCCCCCCCCCCGAACGCATCCTTTTTGCTTCTTCGCGTAGCGCGGGCGGCCAGTTCTCATCGTACAGCGACACTAATGCAATATCTCACCACACTGCGCCAAAATCGCTCTCTTATTTGACTGGAACGGTGTGCAATGGTGTGGGCGTTCGTGGTGTAATGGTTAGCATGGATGCCTTCCAAGCATTCGACGGGGGTTCGATTCCCCCCGAACGCATGTCTTTTGCTTCTTCGAGTTGCTAGGTCGTTGAGAACGAGAAGGTTTACTGTAGGAAAACTGTCGATTTTCGATTGGGAACGACCAAGCCAACTCAGCATATAGTTTATTTCACATCGATTTATGTGAATTACATATAATATGTAGTTGTTTGTTGACGGAGATAAGTCAAACCTTGCAGTTAAATTACCATCGAGAGACTAGTGAATGTCAGTGGAAGTGGAGACATCAAGAAACACAGCAAACAGAAAGAATTCATAGGGAACACAATGATGATGGTACAATGCTATTTATCAATAGAAATCCATAAACACAATTTGTAATCGGCTGAAAGATGCTGGCGACAATTAACTGAACTGTGAGAACCCGTTTTCAACGGAGGAGGTATGCAGACGATGAATTCGTTAGGGTTTATGTAATTTGAAGCGAAAATTTGATGAGAACAAGACAACTCACAATGGCAGACAGATTCATCCACTATAACAAAGAGCTCTTAAGGCTCCCAGAAATTCTTTCTCGGCTTAGCGCCGAAGGGCCTACCGAAATTGAGATCACTTTCATACTGATTTCTGTTGTCAAAACCACGTGACGGAGATGAGTGTTCTGAAAGCGGACCATTTTAGTGACACTTCAACTGCAAAGAATACAGGAGAGTGAGTTTGCATTCCAAGAGATTGAGGAACTTTCGCTTCAGTCGAGAGCATATCAAGCTAGCAAACTAAGGAACAACCATTGCTACGAATATAAGGATGAATTGACAGAATGATACCACGCGACGTCACTTTTCCTGTGTCTTACGGTATGCAGCAAAAGATCGTGACTTTTCTCAGTAGAGAGTATACTCAAATAGAATCTGTTTTTATACTAAGTACTCCAAAGTGTAAGTCCACACTTTATACAAGCGGGTAAATTGTTTGACGTCGATGCGATCCATTCGAATTGTGGTAGAATGAAACCAATGCAGCGAAGTATACTCCCCCACCTCCTTAGAGAACTTGCAATAAAGTGTTTGATGGCACCTGCCACATCGTCCGAGTGCGAGAGATTGTTTTCTTTTGCTGGTTTCATTACAAACGATCTGAGAAAAAGCCTCTCTCAAAAATCATGAAAAAAAAAACTGCTGTTTCTTCATCATAACATGCTCGTCCTAGGCATTTAATTCTATTTTGAAAGCATTCCTGTCATCACCCCAAAAAAGTCTGTCTTTCTTTACGTACTTGTCTTGGGCATACGATGAAGTTTATAAAGACGAATTGCTACCGTACAATTCTAAGCTACACCAAACGGTGAACACTTTCACCAAAATAATAGGCACTATAGTGCGGTGTAGGTGTAGTGGAAAGAGGCACTATTAACAGCTTCTAGTGGAAGCAAAACGAGCACTCTATGGGTACCTTTAGAAACAGAAATGAAAGCTTATTGTGGACCAGTTTTAGATAAATTCCAATAATTTAGTGATTTTTACCCTATTTCCGGCTTCCGTGTTCCGCATTCCGGTTTCCGGTCATTTTTGGCCATTTCCGTTCCGTCTTCCGCCTTCCGCTTTTTTGAAAAAAATTTCCGCACACCCCTGATTGTTGAGGTACACTGATTTGGCGGGCCCGCGTGGAGCAGTGGTAAGAGGCGCTACTGACACCCGTACGGTCGTGCGATCGATCCCAGCACGGGCTAACGAAGCCTTTCACTGTTTCTGGGTCGGGCAAATTGGTACCAGACTTGTCTGGGATGGTAAAGACACTGACTTGGTATAGCAGCTGACCCCCGCGAGTCATTGCATAGGCCAAATTCACATTCACCAAGCCTCTACGATTCAATGAAACACAAATGCGTGGCGCATACTTAGAAAACTGATCTACGCCGTCACCTTTACCTTTACCTTTTTTGCACTGATTTGGGTCATTGTTAATGTCAAATATGCATTCATCCATGGGCGAGACTGGTGTAGTGGGAAGAGGCACTACTGACACCCGCACGGTCGATCGAACCTCGCCCGGGCCAACCAAGCCTCCATCCCTCTGGGGTCGGTTAAATTCGAATCAGACTTTTCTGGAAAGATTAAAACACTGACTCGCTATAGCAGCTGGCCCCGTAAGCCACCGTATAGGCCAAAATCGCATTCACCAAGCTTCTACGATTCTGAATTGAACGCGATTGCGGCGGTGCGTCCTTCGGGGACTGACCAACGCCGGCACCTTTACTTTTATCTTTGCCTTTACGCATTCATTCATGCCTCTACGGTTCAGAGTGGAACATGAATGCGCGACGCGTTGATAGGGTACTGATCAAAACCGGCCACTTACCTTTTTCGTACCAACCCCAAGTATACTCAACCAATTTCCATTCTTGGCAGCATTCTAAGCTTGCAGACTACCTTCGAAAAGAGTCAGAACGCAGCAGGAAAAGGAAACAATTCAAAAAAATCCAAAAAGGACCAAAAATAGCGCACCAGTGACGGACGACTCCCACTCGTTGTAGTCTTTCTGAGGAGCACGATGCCACGGTAATGGTGAGCTGGAGAATTTTGACCGACTGCAATTGATGATTAGGATTGATGTTATATAATGGAAAGGTGAACTGTCTCATACTCTGGTTGCGATGTAGGTTGCAGGGATGGACGGCTAGAAGATGACATGCCTCCAGATAAGCTTATTGGTCCATTGAAAGGTCGCGCGCACTGGGCTGGCGCAATATGAGCCGCCCTCTGAAAATTTCGCTATGAGTATTCGAGTGAATGGAATAAGAGAAGAAACTCCACATTTCTGATAGTGAGCTTTCCTGCTGCCAGAGAAACAATAAAATGAACAGGAACGAAATTTCCTATAACTTGTGAAAAAGCGATGTGGGGAAAACGGCTCTAAACCGCTTCCTATTCAGTTCTGCTTGGTATTCTTAGCTAACTACCATAAAACGAAAAGAATAGGAAATAAAGAGGAAATCCTGAGAGAAAGCAACCACGTAAAATAACTTACGTTTATTCTCGAGAAATCCGTTTCACTGTTCTTCCTCTTCCTTGGCTCACTATGCGGAAAAGGTCCTCAAATGAGAAAGAATGAATGAAGCTATACTGTTACCAGCCTCGTTAAAGGTATATTAGTTCGAAGTAAGCTCACTTTATTCTCAAACTACTGGATTATAAACTTACCGGAAAACGGCTCCACTCTATCCGGGATGAATGCCTCTCGACTAGGTTTCCCACCGCCAAAAAAGCGTGGAGGACCGATAGTATCAAAACTGTCTGTGCCTTTCGCAGTTGCCTGAACAAAGATTACGCTGAACGTAAACTGTGCGGAGATCTTACCATTATCAAAGCCACCATAGATAACGAAGAACAATTATATTATCAAGAATAGAAGAGATATAGTTTAAGATAACATAAAAAATTGAACATGGAAGTGAGTTTAACCAAATATATAAAACATCAAGCAAGACAATAAATATTAAATAATAATGAAGGGGTGCCAAGTAAGATGTACATCGGTTGAAGCAAAAATCTTACCTTCTTCTTTTTCTTCTTGGGCATTAGTGGGACCTGCCTCTCCACATTTGGCACAGGTGGTTCCGCCAATCGATCACTCGGAGCAGGACTAATCGCGCTCGTTCGTGGCTCAGCTGAAAACAACAAAGCTATACAGGGTGTCCCAAAAAAATGTACCCACTATTTGAAATGCCATAACTTTGGCGAAGGTGAACCAATCGAAACGAGTCATAGCTTGAATGAAAGCTAAGAAAAAAGAAATTCTCTGGGATGTGTTTGGTGAGGATTGCGCCATGTACACGACCACGACCTACTTTGGTCGTAAACAGGTTATACCACTGCTATGAGTTACTTCTGAAGCAGTAAACATATCCACTTGCCGCCGCAGCTTTTGGTTAAGCATGCAACAACGTCAATATCGATCAGTAATTGTGACCACTGCTTGAGAAGTTGAAACTCTTCCAACAGTGATGCAACCAAAAGAAAAGAATTAAGACGAAAAATGTAAAATGTGTGAGCCATGAGGAATGCGCCGTGCACCTGTCCAGAACGTCGCATTCTAGACCTGATTGAAAGTGCATGGGTTATATGCTTGCAGGGAAATGGCCATCAATTCGATAATTTGTCTCAATGATTATGATTAATTGTTCGTACTGATCATTGTCACTTTATTTTCTCACTTCCCTCGTATAAATTGTTGTCTTTCACATTGATCTGAATAAAAAAACATTGTCATATTGTGCAAGTGCACCTTAAAGTGCATGTTAAACTTGTTATGTTTTAACTTGTTGTTTTAACGAAAAGCTGTGGCAAGTCTATATGTGTACTGCCTCAGGAGTTACCCATAGCAGCGATATCACGTGTTTACGGCCAAAATAGAGCAAGCGTGTAACCCATGCACTATCAATCAGATCCAAAATGGGAGGTCTCGGTCGAGTACATGGCGCAATCCTCGCCAAACACATACCAGAAAATCTTCATTTTGCTTAGCTTTCATCCAAGCTGAGATTTTTTTTGATTGATTGGCTCTCACCGAAGTTATGGCATTTCAAACAGTGAGTACATTTTTGGGACACCCTGTATATTCAGTTATTCAAAATCACAAATTAAGAAAAAACAAAAAAACAAGCCGCTCACACGACAAAATCGGAGTTCGTTCTGATGTTTTCTCATCAGTCCTCACGACATCCTGCAAGGACGGGGAGTATTGTCCAGAACATCGCAAACTCAAGAGTAGTTCATCTGTATCAACCTTTACCTTGCCCAGGAAACCATCAGCAACCACAGGCCCATTGAACGGAAACGGCCGCCTACTCGGAATTTGAGCAGATGGTTGCCTGGCAGAGGGCTGAGGAGCGTTGAAGAACGAAACCGGTGGTGAGGAATCGACTTTGCGACCCTGAAAACATTCAGTTTACCGCGACGATTCGCGACTCCATTGGAAAAAATCTGAACAACGTCAATTCAATACAAAACCGCAAATAAAATAAATCAAGAACACAAAAAAGCAGACCGTCGAAAAAAAAACGTTGCTTGGCACCGGCTAACATTCCGACTCCAGGTCTGACCGTGATTAAAAACAATATTTTTTTTTGCAGAAACTCCACCTGCTTATGTAATTTAGGGCACTGATCTCAGATCTTGCATCGTTTACGAAAATTCAGCAACAGGCCAACCATATTATCTTGAGCGATCGAGAAAAAGAACCAGTTCCGCTGAACGTCGTCTACAGTTTTTTGGAGTGTTGATCACAAATCTGATATCCGTTTTCCAAAATTGTTGCCGAAGACCACTCATATCGCTAAGCTGATTGGGCTGGAACGATGTGGCCGATGTTAGGGAAATGAACGATAAAGATTCACAATCAGCATGCAAAATAGCTCCTTTGGACAACTCCCAAGGTCAGAGTGAACTACCCTTGCTACAATATCAACAATATAGGTGGTCTTCGGCCCTAATTTCTAATATGGACGTCAAACAATTCGTGATCAGCGCTTCGAAAATACCCATACCAATAGAATGAACCGGGACAATTGACCGAAAGAGGCCCGGTATTCAGAATTTTCAACAGGTGCCTGTCAGTGCAATGTCAACTCATTAACAATAGTAAATAGTAAACGAGGCAAAGAATAATATCTAAAGGCACAGGTCAACAGTAGAACTGCAAAATAGATACCTTCGGTAACCAGGATGAAAACGGAGAGTGTGGATCATCAGTCGGTGTTGACACCATCGGTGCTACTTGTGGCGTTTGAACTGCGTTCGACGCTATTTTCGCATTTGCTACGGGGGAAGTATTCGTATACTCGTCCCGTTCCACAGTTTTAACTGAAAACTTGGACCATGTGCAATCAGTCACAACTTAACCACCTCAACTAACCCATACCTGTTCCATTTGAAGAAAGAGATTTTGCATCAGAATTGGACAGAACTGGACTGTCACAGTGGTGCACTTGCTTAGGGGTGTGAATTTCAACTGAAACTGGTAATTACCCTACGATGCAACATTGCAAACATAGTGAAGGTTAAAAGCAGACTAAAATAATGCACAACAGTACCGTCAATGCAGATATAAAGAAAAGAGAGAACTCGGAGACCCTTGGTCTCATGAAAAGTTACCTTTAGCCTTGGGAGGCGAGGCGTTGCTGTTGGATTGTTGGCTGGCAGTGGATTTCTTCAATTCTTCTGAAATGGAAGGTGTAACTGCGACAAATAAAGATCTACAGAAAGAAAGCAGAAAACGGTAAACGAAAATAGAGTGAGATTGTACCTCTAAGCCTAGCAATTTCCGAAACGTTCCGTTCTGCGTCAGATTTCCAAGTGTTCAGCTCGAACCGCAGTTTCTCACTGTCTTTTGAGAGGATTTTCGATATCCGTTCCGCATGATCAGCACGTCGTTGTAACTGAAAAATTTGCTGCCTCTAAAGAGACGCAGAGGCACCACATCCGTTAGACGACAGCTGGTTAAATTCTACTAGTTCAAGAGGCAAAAAAATTCGGAATAAAATCGATTCCTTTTCGCAAACTTGGAATGAGTCTTTTCTATCACGCTTTGTTTTGGCCTACGTCAATCTACAGAAAAGAGACGTTTCTAAAAAGATCTAGAAATATTAGGTCATTTCATAAGTCCTTTCGTGAATAAAATCGATTCCTTTCGCAAACTTGGAATGAGTCGTCTTATTCCCTTTTCTATCACGCTTTGTTTTGGCTTGGCGTCCCAAGGTGACGATTGATCTACGTCAATCTACAGAAATTAAGAGAGACCATCGACAGGCAAATCAAAGTAGCCAAGGAAGCAATAGGAAATGAAGAGACGTTTGCGTTACCCCCGATAGAACCATACACTGGAAACGGGAAGCAAAGCTTCCGCAGGTCCTTAAATGAGTTCACCATCCGTTACAGGAAGCCGCAGTGGGATGATAAAAGTCTCATCCAGTTATTTGAAAGCTTCTTAAGGAAGCGTGCCTCAGTAACATTTGAGACCCTACCGAGAAGCTTAAAGGAGGGAACTTTTGAGGAGATGGTAGAAGCAATGAAGGAGAGACTGCAGGAAGACGGAAATGTAGTAAGGGTTAAAGCCTTAGCAAAACTAAGAAGCCTGACCATGCGGCCGGAGCAGACGGTAGAGGAGTTCTGTGCCGTGTTGGAATCCACTGCTAATAGAGCATACCCTACAGCGCCACAGGAAGCTGTTGCTTTACAGATGGCCGAGATACTGTTTGCGCAATTAGCACATTGGAGTGGCAGTTATTCATTGTCGGAAGCGATAGAAACATCAAGGGGCGAGGAAGTCTACGATAATGTAAAGAAGGCTGCATTGAGGTTAGAGCGCAACCGTAGGTCGGCAAGAGAGATGGCACAGAGTAAGAGTATGGATCGCACTCCAGGGCCTATAGCCGCTGAAAGGAATAGAATAAAATACAGAGGTGACGTCAGTCAAGATTCGCCAAGACAGCAGGGTACACCCCATCGAGGTAACTTGGAAGACAAGCAGCGAGGCCACCAGACTTCAACGGTAGAGTGCATCAGGCCACGTATAGAAGCGGAAAGAGGGGTACTAGTGTGCTACCGATGTGGTGATAGAGGACATATAGCGAGAGAGTGTAGATCCCGTAGAACTCCATCATTAACTGGTAACCCTCAACGGCCTGTGAGTAACGACGTGAGACAGGAACGAAGGCAGGGTACCACATCCTCAGCCGCAGTTAACACCTTGGCCTGTGCAGAGAGACAGCGCACATTAGGAGGGTTGTTTGGCCCAAAAACCATAGTTGAGGTGGAGATGCTCCAAAGAACCGTACCCGCACTATTGGATACTGGGTCAGAGACGTCAATCCTTCCGGTTAAGCTGTTTAGCGAAGCAATAAGGAGTGGGATAGACCCTGAAGAATGCATGGAAAAGGTTCCTGTAGTAGGAACTGTCGTCCGGAATGCATCTGGAGAGCCCATGGATTTCCTGGGAGCCGTCCGACTAGGCGTTACGATGAATGATCGAACTGAAATAGTGTCGTTCTACATAGGAAAGGGTATGGACGAAGTCGTTCTCGGAACCAATGCCCTAGAACTGTTCGGAATGAGGTTGACGACAGAACCCCTTAGGAACGATTCGGCCGCAGTACGCGCAGAATCGCGGACATTTCTACCGCCACATAGTACTAGAGTTATTACAGTGGCAAGCTCAGCTAAAGAAGGGGAATATTTGCTGTTGTCCCAAAATCCCAGCATTGCGCATGGAGTCTGTAAAATAACTAAGAAGGGGACTGCAATGGTAACAGCATGTAATGATTCGGATGAGGCAAGAGTTTTGCACAAAGGCGAACAAATTGGAAAATGGTCGACTGAGGAGTGGATCCCAAAGAAAGCGTGGGAAGATGACGCGGACATGTTGGAAAGCGGGTCCAAGTATAAAAGGGATATAGTGCCCAAGAATGCTGAGGAACTTCTCGAAATCCTAGGAACGAACACGGCAATGACGACGGATTTGAGAGAAATGATTGCGCGGTATAGAGATGTGTTCGCAGTAAGGGACTCAGAGCTCACACAAATCAACCTTGTCGAACACGACATAGATACAGGGGATTGTCGGCCAATTACGCAAAAAACGAGACCAGTACCTATAGGCGCGCGTACGCAGTTCAAAGAAATTATAGAAGGACTGCTAGAGCGCGGAATAATCACAAGAAGTTACTCTGAATGGGCATCCCCAGTGGTATTGGTGAGAAAGAAGGATGGATCCTTGCGCTTGTGCATAGATTATAGAGCATTGAACAAAGTAACAAAGCAAGATGTATACCCCTTACCCACCATTGATGCGGTTTTGCAGAGTCTCGAAGGAAAGAATGTTTTCTCAACTTTAGACCTTGCATCCGGCATTGGCAAATCCGCTTATCGGAAGCTGCGAAGGAGAAAAGCGCGTTCACAACGAGTGAAGGTCTCTTTCAGTTCGAAGTCCTTCCCTTTGGGCTCTCCACTAGTCCTGCGCGTTTTCAGCGTTTGATGGACATGGTACTGGGAGAGTTGGGAGTTAAGGATAGTGAAGTTTTCGTATATATTGATGACGTCCTGATAGCAACCAAGACTAAGGAGCGGCACATGGAGGTTCTAAGAATGATCTTTGAGGCGTTTAGAGAAGCGAATCTCAAATTCAAACCTCAGAAGTGCGCTTTCTTTAAAGATACGGTGAGCTTCTTAGGGCACATTATCGATGAAAACGGTGTTCGAACCGATCCCGATAAAGTTACGAAAATTCGGGAATACCCCACACCACGGAGCATTGCGGAATTGAGAGCGTTCTTAGGTTTAGCGTCCTATTACCGTAAATTTATCCTCGGATTTTCCAAGATAGCAAAACCACTATATGATCTGACAAGCCCAAAGGAAGGTTGGCAGTGGTCTGATGCGCAACAGAACGCGTTTGATAAGTTGAAAGAAGTGATGACCCAAGCCCCAGTGCTGGCACAGCCGGACGTTGCTGCAGCTTCAGACGGGACAAGACCATTCATAATTTATACTGATGCATCTGGAGATGGCTTAGGTGCGGTACTCTGTCAGGAGGGGCTGGATAAGTTATTGCATCCAATCTATTTCGCATCAAAAGGTCTTTCGAAGGCGGAGAAAAATTATCACGTAACCGACCTAGAAGCACTAGCCCTCGTGTTCGCCCTGAAGAAATTCCACTTCTTTATTTACGGTATGCGAACAATTGTAAGAACCGATCATAAATCACTGACGAGCCTCTTCAAACAAACCAATGTATCCGCTCGAGTTTTGCGATGGGCACTAGAGGTTCAAAAATATAATCTCGAAATCGAGTACGTAGCAGGCCGGGCGAATGCCGTGGCAGATTGCCTCTCACGTGGTGCAGTTAATAGTAGCAGCGTGAACGAAGCGACGTTATGCCAGGAAAACGAGATGATAGTGGCACAGATAGATGTGGAAAGGGCGGATTGGTTAACGGAGCTAAGGAAAGATCCTGTGTACGGGAAAGTGATCAGCGTGAGAGAGAATGGACAACCGGATTTTAACATCCGACTACCTCGATGTGCTAGACAATACAGTACTGCGGACTTCACTATAGAAGAAGGACTACTCAAGATGATAACGAAGCAAGGAGCTGTAGTGGTTGTGCCCCAGGGACGAAGAAAAGCAGTTTTTGATGAAGCCCACTCGGGAGCAATGGCAGGGCATTTGAGTGGTAGAAAGCTGGTCCAACACCTCGGAAAGAGGGTATTTTGGGAAGGAATGGAATCCGATATAAATAAATGGACTAAAGCATGTCGAGAATGTTTCACCACTCGTACGCATGAGAAGGATTGATGACACGCCAGTCCAGACAAAAGTGAGAAGAGGAGTGAGAGGAAGAAGATCTCAGGAAATGTCAGACAAACTCCAACAGAAAGTATGTTGCAGGGCACTGATATCGGCGGACAACGAGTCGGACAATATTGCGTTATCACCGTTCTTCGAATGCCCCGGTTCTGGGCGAAGCCCCCATGATTGTGATACGTTTGTGTGTTCTGTTAGAGATGTAGATTTTTCTGATGTTGTCCCGGATGAGAGCGACACCACCATAAGGACGTTGAAGTTTTCGTCGGTGTTCCGCCTAGCGCAACTAATATCAGTCTACGAGAACGAAGTCGACGTGGATAAAAGGCGATACTTGATGCGATCATCGATGTGCAACTTGGTCACAGTGTCCGGGATGGAGAAGGCGTACACCTACTTCAAGAGGCGATGCGAGCATGTGTTAAGGGCTCTTCTACAGCACGACGGCAGCAGTATAGCTGTTATTCCGGATGCATCTACGAAGATAGAAGTCGCCCAACTGAACGATCTGACAAACGCAGGAGTGCGGTTCGCGCTGACGCACAGTTGGGACGATGTGGAATTACACGGACCGAGGCCACAAGTGCTACTCCTGTTACCTGGCGGTTTCAGAAACTTCGGGAGGATTGTCAAGCCAGAAGACACCGTCACCATGGCGGTATACAGGGATCTTAAGGATGCCTGTTCGATCATTGCAGGCTGCAAGGACATCGGCGTCTGCATTTTCGTCACACCGACTACGGAAAGGCCGTGTAATGCCGCCGAATGGCAGGGCCTCGCCATGGCAATTACTGCGACGGTGCGATGTGGAACAAAAATGCTAGCGGTATCAAGCCCTCGAGGAGAAGCGGCGTGGGACCAAAACAGAAAGGACGCGTTAGAAATGGTTAATGTAGTGAAAAGTGCCGCAATGGCGATGAAAAACAACGTGATCCCGATGTTCGACTTAATACCATCACTAAAGCCCCATTCAGAGGCTGACATTTCGAGTATCGATCAAAACGAACTACATATTCTAAAACTACAAACAATTCTCTATCGAATAGTGTATAGCTCTTTGCCAGAGCTTCCCTATTAAACTTACAGCACGACGTTGAAAAAAACCGGCAAGGACTTATGAAATGACCTAATGTGAAATTTCCTCAAAAACGATCGACGAGGAGAGGATAATGTTCGTTTCCACATTCCTTCCGACATTTATCCAACAGAACAGTTTTCTCTGCCACAACATCTGTGAGATGAGCCCTCATCTTATCACTTATCTGACAGTGAGCGCACTTGGCATTATTTGCTGGAAATAACAATCAATAAACATCAATCAATCCAGCTCACTATCGAGAGTGCCCTACAACTCACCAACGTAAAGGGTATCATTCAGTTTCCTCTCCGCTCTCTCTTTCGACTTGTTTGCAAGTATAACGTCACGATCACGGACGCTAATTTCTCTGAAGTGAAAGAGCAATAAACGGCTCAGTGCTAATGTTCCGATCAAGAAGCGATACCTGAGATATCCATCAGCTCGTTCTTCAGCCGCCTCTTTTTCTTTGATGTGTAAGTCAATCTTCGCCTTAAAATAGATATAGATAAATCGAATCATTTACGTTGCTTTTTGCAGTCTAGGCACTTCATCAGGACAAAACCACCTTCAAATGTTGTAAAAGCTACGAGTTGTCTTTCTGCTTACTTCGTATTCTTCCACAAAAACTCTTTGTCCATAATACAGTATATGAAACAGGTATTATATAACAAATATTATGTAAGTAAAAGCACTTCGAATGTGATAAAAGATAAAAGCTTTACTTTTGTCTATTTCCTTCGGGTAGATTCGGGCCACGTCTTGAATAAATTATCAAATAAATAAATAAATAAACAAATAAATAGTCAGATACCGCAGGGCTCAAACCTTTCGCAGATACGGACTAATACTACTGCTAACAAACAGAGTAAAATAGAGAACAGATGACAGAAAATCCAGTGAAAATCACACCGACGTAGATGAACGTAAATGAAATAAACACTCTGATACAAATTTAAAAAGAATGAAGAACTCGCGTTAAGTAATCGATGCTTTCTCTCGGCGTCGTCGATCCTTTGTTGAACTTCTTCTTTCTGTGCCTAAAAAAGGGCAATATGGTTGTGAAAGAAATCATGAAGGCATTCACAGATCTTCATAGTTTTTTTAAATCAGTCAAGTCTCTCTATCTAAGCATCTCCTTTACAGCAACTAAAAATTCTTTTGCAAAAAAAGACATATAGAAATAGACTGACGTTTAAAAAATTGATATTAGACTTGCAAGCTCACTTGAATGTTATTTATGCTTTTCTTCGCTTCGGCCACAAACTCTTCTTGGTAAAATAAAAGTTCCCGCTTAAGAACGCCGATCGCATCGCGCAAATGCCGAAGTTCGGGGGCGTACTCATCTCTGGAAAAGTCGACATGAACAAGAAAGATAGAAAACGGGGAAGGAAGTATAAAAAACGTCGAACTCGTTATACAAAGGGCAAAGAAAAAACGCACCCAAACTTTCGAATGATGGAATTCATATGTTTTATAAGATCAAGAAGTCGTCGATTCTCCTCTTGTACTCGATTGAGTTCGTCATTCTGACGCATGAGAAGCTGTTGACTGACCATAAGGCGACGGGAAACGAAAGAGGGTAAAGTCGAGGGTGTTTCCGAGATGGAGCTGAAAATTAACCTCCTTTGATCTTGAGTTCTACTAGGAAATGGTTCATATAGTTATTGAAAATAACAAAGTATCGTATTTGTTTTAATCTTACCCAGCACACTTTTCGGCTTGTCCGTTAATAAACTGATCAATAAGAGCAGAAAATATGTGTGATCCTCCCATCGTTTGAGTGCCACATTCACTGCGACAGGGAGCTCGATATCCATTAACAACGGCAGCGCTCTAGAAAGAACGACGAGAAGCTTTTTCTGGAGATCTGTGCCAGTAAGCGATTTCGTTAAAGACACTCACAACACTTGGAACACTCTGAGGAGGAGGAACTGCAGCGGGAACAACTTCGTATACGTAGCCTTTCCTGAGCCTTTTCGGAGCAGCTGGGGCTGGTGCCGGTTCGGGCTATAAATAAAAAGGATTATTTGAAACGATGGAAGCATTCATCTTTCTGTTTCACCTTCTCAGCTTGTGCTGCAGCACCACGTCGTCTAGGCGGGGCACGTGTTTTCACTTCTTTTACCGGTTTGGGGCTAGGCGCAGGCTTTTCCGCTTTCTTGGTTTCCGCTCGTACCTGAAGCAATTAATTACAAATAATATACTTGGTATCATCAGCGTCTCATCAAAAATTTTAATATAATTAATTTTTCATGCTGGTCTAAGCGGATGAATTTTGAAAAGGTCTAGTCTCTATGACGCCGAAAAACCTGCCAAGTAAACAGATGCGATGAATCGAAAAAAATAACATTCACCTATTTGTCCGATATTTAGTGTTCCTATAATGCTAAATCACGCTTGTAAAAGTAGATCATTGAGAAAACACGGCGAAGGTGAAAGGTAGTGAAACACAGAAGCTTTGCTTAACATCGTGAAACACTAGGAGCTCATGGCACACAGTTAATCCTTGGAAAAACGGACACTTTTCCAGAAAGATCTATAAGTATGAAATTTCACCAAAAAGGACTGACGAAGGGAGGATATCATTAATTTTCAACGAAGGAAAAATCATGGCATAAGTCGGCAACATATTCTCATAGCGAAAATGAACTTAGATGTAATCTTAGGTTCATCAATAGTTGGTGCAATACCGTGTTACAATACAAAAACATAATAATAATCGCACCTTCGGTTTGATGACCACCACCGTCTTTTTCCGAGCAGATTGCCGTTGTCTCCGGCTGCTTCTATTCGAAACCACTTGAACGCGCTGCTCAGGTAACGATTCTGAAGAAATGTGCTCAACGACAGGCGACAAAAAGAGCAAAACGACAGAAAAAATAAAAATGGTTATAGAACAAAAATCTTGATGTCACGAGAAGTTCATACTTTATCAATAAACATAAATAAGAAGGTAGATGTTTCGCTGGAAAATGATTGCAGATTGCAACAACAAATCTACATCTACAACGAAACCAACGAGAAAAGAAGAAAAATGGAGAATGGGGAAAAAGGAAGGAATGCCTAGAAGGTGAAACGAAGCTACTGGTTAATGACACAAATAGCAGCGAAATTTCGGTTGATATATTACTTTATCTCTTGAGATAGGTTCCTCGTTGGTTTATAGCTGCTCAGAGCTCATCCCTACATAAGAATCCCACTATTTGTATATATTCGCTTCAGGTACGAGCGGAAACCAAGAAAGCGGAAAAGCCTGCGCCTAGCCCCAAACCGGTAAAAGAAGTGAAAACACGTGCCCCGCCTAGACGACGTGGTGCTGCAGCACAAACTGAGAAGGTGAAACAGAAAGATGAATGCTTCCATCGTTTCAAATAATCCTTCAAAAGTTATCGAAAAAAAGAAGTTGAAAGCATGCTAGCGAACGGAATTCTAATGGAATTCATCACGTCCAAAATTCAAAATAACCTATTAAAACAAAAAGGCAGACTCGAAAGCTTTAGGAATGAATAGATTAGCAATGAAGAATCTAAGCGGTAAGATCATGATTGGAATGAACTGAGAAAGAAATTCTCAAACTGACCGCATTAGTTTCTATGAAATCTAAAACACTGAAAATTTGGGAACACACCTTCTTCCACTTTGCTATCTTCGGCAGTAGGGACAGTTTCATTAGATTCTGCGGCAGCTGAGGTATCTGAATATTATATAATTATCACATAAGTAGTGGAACAGATCAACATTGGAATGAACCTTCGAGATCTGCACTAGCTCCGGCCTCAGAGGGCACGTGGTCGCCACAGGTAGAGCTTTCAACGTCTTCTTTACTTCCAGCATATTCGTTGTCGGAATTCGGAATCTCCGACTTGACAACATTTTCGTCTTCCTCATCGGCAGCTGCCATTTCTACAACAAAAATTGTGCTTAAAAGGACAGGGAAACAACTTATAGGGAAGAACAGAAGAAGATGAACCGAAACTGAAGAGGAATATCGGCAACCGAAAGCACTATACTACACCACACTACAGAGAGGATAGAAAATTAATCGCGACAGTAACCTTCGGATACGTGGACGAATGAATTCGACACCTTGTCGTACGCGAAGAATTCGCCAAAAAACTCATTGCACTCGCTGCGGGCACAACGATACCGCCAGATGAAAGCGCCGTAATTGGAACTGATAGGCTGCAAGTTTGCCATATACTAAGGGCACGAACGAACACATTGAATGCTCGGAAAATACCTTCGAAAACTTTTTATAATGCATAAATGGAGGGTCATCGATGGAGCCACACGCTGGGCACACGAATGGATCATCGCTATCTGAATGCAGCTTAGCTGTAAAATTCGGCTCGTTAGATAGACAGCCAGCTATTCACATAAAAAATGCTCTTCCAGGAACAAAATTGGATGAAACCAAGATAGAACGCTAAAAAACTGGCAGATAGAGAAAAACAGAGAATAGAGAGCATAATGAAAAGGAGCAAAAACATCCAAAAAGCACTAACCGTTACTGCCTTCATCCTTGACGTCTTCAGAGCAAGGTCCTTCAGTGGCAGTGGATTCACTCTATAATGAAATAGAATCAACAACACTGCTACTGACGTATACGACTTATACATGTAAAAGAAAAGGTAGAGGGCTCGGTGTTGGTCAGCCCCTGGGAAAGCGCCGCGCATTCTTCTTCCCTTACGGATCGCATAGGAAGAGTAAACGCATGACCGATATAATTCCTTTCAGTGTAGGTAGCAGCTCAATTTAGTACTTGGCTCTGCCGACAAGCTTGACACCAGTTTATGCAAGCTTGTGGAGACGTAGGGCTTAATAAACCAGAGATGGAATCGATCACTTGGACGTGCAAGTGACCGTAGCGCCTTTTACCACTGCACCACGTGCATCCTCCATATTATTTATATAAGTAGTAAATACAACGAACTAACTTCTTTAACCGATGGAGCTTCACCGTCGCCCGCACCAGAGAGCCGCATAGCGTTGGCCACTTGCTCTTCGGTGGGTTCTTCACATGAGGGAGATGTTGGAGTAACCGTAGGTTCTTCACACGCTTCGCTTTCGTTGGATTTACCGTTTAATGACGTTTCAGCTGAACTCAAGTTCGGTTCTACAACCGAAGCCGAAACCTGAACATTATCACGATCCAGAAAGGTAAATGTCCAAGCAATTGCAATGATTCTCGAAAAAAGTCAAAACGTAAGATGACTTTGCATAAGGAGTCTATACTGCTGGTAAAAATTCCGAGCAATTACCCGAAGAAGCAACTCCAAAACAGGCTCAATAACTACTACATTTCGGACGAATTAAAGTGGTGTTTTTTGACTTCGAATTCTATGGTTAAGAACAAAAACTGAACAAAGCAGCACCAGCTTGGATATTAACACTAAGGTTTGAAAAACAAAAAACTTGGCAGCAGCTGTACAGTTTCAATGATACTTCTTACGTCGACAGTACAACATCCAACATCACAACATTCAAAAACCACTTAGCTACTCCTGAAGGACTCACGTCTACGTCGTCCATTTCGTGGACACAACCGTCGTCGACACCACTTCCTACAACAGCTTTTTACGGCACTTGTTAGAAGTTCCGACTCGGATTTAGGTCGAAAATTTGAATTTCCCTAAAATTTCGTTTACGGGGTTAATTGGAACGCTGATACGGATCTGATGTTCGTTTTCTGGACTTCGGCCGAGGACCCTATTAACGATTTGGGCGGTGGGGTCAAAATCTCAAATCTGGCTGAACACTCTGACCCGGACATCTAACTATCAAGCCACTTCACCCTTCGATTGAGTCTAAGCCTAAGTACAAACCTAAGCGTGGTCTACCTAAGCGCAAGCTAAGGAAGGAACTCCGGGTGGGTGAACCACTAGTTCCTTGCAAATGGAGGGTCTAAAGGATCACTACCGAAAGCAGAGCGACAGCTTAAGCTTAAACTGAGCACTACAGAAAGCACCCAGCAGGAAGGACTCGAACCTGCAACCCATACTCGACAAGCATCTTCGTTACGAACATCCACTCGGCCATCTCGGCACTTTGATGGCTGTTCTTGGCCCTCTCATGTGGATACTCCACCGTATGCGGCGTACACGGCAATCGCGCGCGGTTTGCAATGGAGCGCGTCAACGGGACTACCGTTTGTATGGATAGGCGCGAGTCAGCTTTTTGGCGCTGATAAGATGGCCAGCGTTGGAATTTTTCACAATGAACTAATAAACCTGAGTAAAACTCGTAAACAGCCTACAATAACGTCTGGAGAGGATGGACTGGAGCAATGAAACCTCACATCGGTTTTATAAATTTTAAAAATCAAACGAGCAAATCTACTTTGAACGAACCACTACGCTTTTTGTCCTTTTAGAATTCACAAATTTACTAAAATCCAAACAGTGCAGTAAATGAGCGCAGATAAAACAAATTCGCAAAAAAAGTGGCACACAAAAACACTCGTAACAATCGGACAGATGCAAGGCATCGCGAAATTTACCAGAATTCAAGGCACTATTCAACTTAACGGACTCCAGTCCTCGATTTTTTCCGAATTTCGAAATTCGCGGAAACTTTGCACAGGGAGGTAATTGAGGGCGCTGATCACGAATCTGCCGTCCGTTTCTTACGTGGGTGGTCCCGGACCGCCCAAATCGCTACTTGGGTGGTCCAATCAGGATCATCGATTTCACTGAACTTCTTCTATGGGGGTTATTTGGGGTCCTGAACACGATGGTGAAGTCCATTTTTCACCTGGTCGTCTCGGACCACCCATGTCGATCACTTGGGTGATCCAGTCAGGATCACCGATTTCGCTGAAACTTTGTCTATGGGGGTTCTCTGGTGTCCTGAACACGATGGTGAAATCCGTTTTCGAAATGGCGGGCGAATACGGCAGTCATAGGTGGGTACCTACCGACCTTACCTGGTGAGACTCACCTATAACTACCCTATTCGGCCGTCATTTGGAAAACGGACTTCACCATCGTGTTCAGGACACCAGAGAACCCCCATAAACAAAGTTTC